>OY735211.1:17325348-17327848 GCA_963457665.1 Thysanoteuthis rhombus
AAATACGACCTTGCACGGAGATAACCTAGTTTAACACATACCTTTACTATCATAATAAATGCAAGAGAAACTCCACAAGATCGATAACATTACATTAATATCCCAGTTGGTTTTTCTACTGGAGGCGACATGATTCCATTCAATATAACATGAATGTTTTATTACCTGTCAACATCTAAACGAAAGGAAAGCTTTCGATATAGAAAACACGGGTTATTCAATTTGATGCCACGCTTATTCCCCGAACACGATAATGTCGGTTCCAAAATCTTTCCCATTACATTGAATGTTATATCTGAGCCTAATGAATAATGCATACTTTCAACTCACCTGACTTATTGGAGTCCATAATTAAACTGGCTGAATATGATCTTTGTTGTCATAATAAACCAACCTTTGCATTCCGCCCCCCCCCACTTGCTAATTGAACAATATAAAAATGCCAACAGCATACTACTTTGATTGAGGAGAACTACAAATCAGAGGAATAAGATGAATGTATTTAAAACAGGTGATGACGTTTATTTTGCCATTAATGTTTTGATATAAGAATTGTTGCTCTAAAAATGCAGTGATTTATTCCAAAATGCTTTGCATCAGATTGTCTTATTTCCTAATTAAAGTGTTCCCGTTGTTGGCCGACTTTTTTTTCCTGAGCTGCTGATTTTGTCAAATAATGATGCCAATAAATATTAATCGGAAATATCAACTTTATTTAATTACAGCATTGGAAAACCTTCAATTTTAATGTATAAAAAATTGAAAGAAAACTGGAAGGCCGTCTTTGTGCGAAAATTAGTTTCATGGTTGAAATGTAAATAGAACACCTCCCCATGTTCCTTTTTTTGAAAATTGACAAAATACCTGAGGAAACAGAGGTGTTATACATTGAAAGCCGAGAGATTTACACACACAAAATATTTTATAACTTACTTCAAAAATGTTGTTGTCTGAGGTAAAAAAAGCATTCATTTACTTATGTATAAATATTTGCTGACCAAAAATGTTGACAAAGAAAGTTAATTTCAACATTAAAAACGGAAGTTTATCAAGGATTATGTGAATTAAACAGAAAAAAAAGATTCATTCAATATTATCCCAGAATATGTTAGATGATACAATAAGATGATTTGAAAAATATATTGGAAGGCATTTAAGATAAGACTGTGGAATATAAACACAAGCAAACAGGAAGAAGTAACTCCGAACAGTAAACATGATTGTAAAAATGTTAATGTAAACTTGAGAGAATTTGGATGCAAATCCAATATAATAATGTTTACTTATGGTTACAGTTTACTTTCAGGTTTTGCATGTACACTCGGGATTTTTATTTGATGCTATGCCAACGTATGAACGGCTATAGTACATTTGTATTGGATGAATTTTTAAAAGATCACCTCTTCAAAACAAAAAAAATGGCTAATCCAGCTGGTCTTCCTTATCCAATCCTTCAAGAGCATCAGCCAGGCATGTCAAGTCATCTTTTATTTTTATCCCTTCAACCTCACACCCTCATTCATTGAAGGATTGTACACCAACGTACAAGCACATATGATTTTTGTCTACTTCCTTACCGCTGTCAGCCAGATTTGTCAGACCATCTTAGTCTTTCGCTTTGTCTCTGATCAGAAGTGTCGACACAAGCGTATAAACAGACATCTAAATCAATATATCGGAAGATATAAGCGCGCGTATGCACGCACACACTCACACATGCACAGCACACACACACACATGCACGCACACACACACACACACACTCTTTCCACACCACTTTGAGTAGCTTCTGTTTGTGAATGAAAAAAATATCAATGAGATTTTTAATTTTGCAGTATGCTGATAGAATTACGCTGAGAGTGGTGAGGAGAATTCAAATGATTACAACTTGATCGTATGTATGCTAAGATTAGAAGTGAAAACAAAGAATATTTAGACATGTCACTGACATAGTGGAATGGAAGAATTAGATGTAAAAATGTAGCAGACCAAACTTGAAACCTCAAAGGCTGATAGTATTTCAATTACACCGGATTTCTTGTGTTGAAATACGATGAAATACCAACATTGTGCATGAACGTATATAATAACAAAAATTGTATTTGAATGTTTTGTTAAAAATACAAAATGCTTTCATCAGATTTAAAAGGAAAAAAATGTTATGAATGTAGAAACAATCCCTTTGAGATGAGATATGTACATTCCTACGGCATAACTCTTCTAGCATAGACTTAGTACCAAAATGCATAAGTTGCCAACGGAACAGTCAATATTTTATCTTCGAACCATGTTCCTAATTCTGCGGATTTCTGAGACAGGCCCTTAACTTTCAAAACTCAGATAACAGTAATGAACTCGATTCTGATCCCATCCATTAGTTCTTATGCCTTGGCCCCAAGTGGTGTTCATACGATCTATTGTACGGGCTTTTCTTCCCCAGGGATGACAAATCTCTTAAGAATGATGACAGTTTTGGCTCAGAAAGAAAGTCACTTTACTC
>OY735211.1:17332848-17382848 GCA_963457665.1 Thysanoteuthis rhombus
TGGTTGTATACCCTTCTCTTTATGACTCACGGGTTTTATTTGTTCTTGACGGTCGGGGTTGCTCAACTTAAAGCTTGCCAACTTTATGTAATTTTTTGCTCCATTACGCCTTCTTTTGTTGACTTGGTAAAATTCACAGTTCAAGGTAGATGTAGTGGTCCATTTTTTCCCGCCCTGCTCACTCGATTCCGGTCGTTTTTTACCCAAACATGTTGCTGAATTTAATGTGAATGCAATTTAGTTTCTCTTGCTCTTTGATTGTTCAAATACTTTCCGTCTTTCTTTACTCCAATGCTTTCCAAGTTCGTCTCTCCGAAAAATGCTCTATAAAGGTTCCGACAGCATTGCACTCATTTGTTACACTAAATATCCAGCTCTTATTCTATAGGTATCTCAAAAAGATTTCTTTCCAGAGTTATGTTTGTATGTATTCTGAACTGTTTTTTCTATGAAATTATCATGTATATCTGGTTCTTGCATTGAATTGACGACTGTCAAGTATTGAAATGAGATAAAGACTTTCCTATAGTTTATGTGAGCCATTCGCTGTATCTTCATGTCTTTTCGATTAGATGGTTCAATGATTGTGGTCGGTGTACTGTTGAGTCATCATCATCATCATCAGTCTTTTAGCGTCCGTCGTTGGACATAGACCTTCCCCAGGATTTGCCACACTTCTCTATCATGGGCGTCACGGAGCCAGTACTTCCTGAACCTGTCTAGTTCATCTCTCCATCTAATATTTTGCCGGCCTCGGTTGCGCATATGGTCTCGGGGAATCCATGTTGTGAGTCGTGATGTCCATCGATTGTCAGCCATTCTTGCAACATGGCCAGCCCACCGCCATTTGAGATTTTTTATGGCTTCTATGATGTCTCTAACTCTTGTCTTTTCCCGGATGTGTTGTGCTGTTTTGTGGTCTCTCCATGTGAGGCCCAGCATTATTCTTTCATGTGCACGTTGCATGGTTCTCAGCTTACGGGTCTGTTTCTTGGTTAAGTTCCATGTTTCAGCTCCATAAGTGACTATTGGGAGGATGCATTGGTTATACACCCTTCTCTTTAGGATTAATGGGATCTTATTATTTTTGAAGGTTGAGCTAGCTCTGCCAAAGGCTTGCCATCCTAGTGTGATTCTTCGCTTGATTTCTTCTTCTTTTGAGGGTCTCATGGAGATTCGTTGCCCTAGGTAGATGTAGTGGTCTACTTTCTCGAGTTCTGTGTCCTCGATTTCGATCTTAGTGTTCTTATCTCCAATGTGGTTGTTGCACATGATCTTCGTCTTGCTGAAGTTCATGTGCAGGCCGACTTTCTTGCTCTCCTCATTTAGTTCATCTATCATTAGTTGGAGGTCGTGTAGGTTCTCTGCAAAAAGGGCTATGTCGTCTGCAAATCTGAGGTTGCTCAGATACTCGCCGTCTATTTTAATTCCTTTACTCTCCCAGTCTAGCCTTCTGAAGATCATCTCGAGGCAGGCTGTGAAGAGTTTAGGTGAGCTGGTATCACCTTGTCTTACTCCTTTCTGGAGCTGGAAGGGGTCCGAGTCTTTATGTAGCCTGATAAATGAGCTGCCGTGATTGTATATATGTTTCAACACTTCAACATATACTGGATCTACACCTTGCCGACTGATGGCCTCCATGACCTTAGGGATTTCTACTGAGTCGAACGCCTTTTTGAAGTCGATAAATGCTACGGCAAGTGGTAGTCTATATTCTGCTGCTTTTTCTTTCAGTTGATTTATCGAGTGCAGGTGGTCCATGGTCGAGTAGCTTCTTCTAAAGCCAGCCTGTTCACGTGGCTGGTTTTCATCGAGTGTTTTTGTGATTCGGTTGGTGATGATCTTTGTGAAAAGTTTATATACACAGTTGAGTAGGCTTATAGGCCTATAGTTGTTGAGGTCTTTCGGGTTTCCTTTTTTATATAATAGCATTATTATAGCAGTATTCCAATCGTCTGGGACTTTACTGTGTTTTAGACACAGGTTGAAGAGGACGGCCAGTTTCCTATTGATGGTTTTACCTGCTTTTCGGAGTAGGTCGATGGTGATGTTGTCTGGTCCAGGGGCAGTTCCTTTCTTTGTCTGTTTAATGGCTTCCTTCACCTCCCACGGGGTTACTTTTGGGAAGTCCTCTAGTTGTTTGCCCGTGTCTTGCGTATCTTGCTCATTGTTTTGCAGTCCTTGTTTGGACGAATAATAGTTTCCGGTTGTAAAATAGCAGGATGGTAAAAGACATTTTTTATCGTCTCTTTTCATTCGTAGTAAAATTATTTCTCCTGAACAGAAGTTTTATGCCACATTCTCTTCTCACATACCTTTTGTTAAAGGTTGCACTTGTGTTTGATAATAGTGGCACCTTTTAATGACAATCACGGTAAAGTTTTTCATATTCCGTACGTAAGACTCTTCATATATTTTCTTTTCACTCTCTTTCTCCTAATGTCTTTCTCAATTCACTGGCTACTTACCTGCAGTGATTCAAAATAACCACGCTTTACTGGCCACAACAAATCTTCTTGAGATGTTTTCATCATCTTTTGGGTATCTGGAAAGGGTTATTCCGTTACATCAGCATACATATATATGAGTAAGTAACGTATCTTATCTTTGATCAACTATGTAAGTATAGTTCACATATACCCACGCAAAAAGTGACTGTGACTGAGTGTTCCTTGAAAATCAAATCAAATATTCAAAAATAGAAATCAAATAATCAATTAAACAGTCCCCATCGGCACTCGTATTGTAATATTTGACGGTTGCGAACGACCTCTCCTACATATTCTAAAAGATTCATCATTTCGCCATTTTTGCCGGTGGTGTTATTGCTGTTAATATTTCAAGGTACAAAAACTTCTTCGTCGTTTGTAGAGTCTGGTTCATCAGTATTCTCTATCGAACTGCTGTTGAGTTGTACTTTTATTCTCGAACATTAGAGGTTTCTGCAGTATTTTCAGGTTGACATCTCTCTCTCTCTCTCTCTCTCTCTCTCTCTCTCTCTATATATATATATATATATATATATATATATATATATATATATATATATATATGTGTGTGTGTGTGTGTGTTCCTGTGTGTGTGTGTGTGTGTGTGTGCGTGTGTGACTGTATACTTTCTAAACTTACAAATGGAAGAGAGGAAGGAAAAATATCGGATGACAAAACGAACTTGACAAGTTAAGAAAGTTCTTGCTCTGTGGTGCCCAAGATGGAGGAGTCTGACAAATCCTGGGGAAGGTATATTTTAATCAACAGATGATGATGATGACGATGATGATGAATATACACCACAAATAAATTCAGATTCATCTATGATGGTCTTTCACATATCCTTCCATGATGCCTGTGATTGCACTAACTCTTGTCATTCCTGACCGACGAACTTTTCTATTCCATCCCTCCATCTTGTGTCTGGTCTTTTCAAATTGCTATTACCATCCCATGGGTACCAATCAGATGGTTTTTCATCTTAACTTTTTTGTAATCTTGCCAAGTATCAAGTACATCACCATGCATATTGGTCAATCATCTATAAAAGATTGTTTTTCTCTAGTGCACCTTCTGATGCCATCCCAGGCATTGCTCCTTCCATGACTCCTCGAGCAATTCTAATTTCTTTTCAAGTCCTTTTTGCTAGTTTTAATGTCTAGCATACGTAATTCATTGCTGATAACATGCATTGATTGTATTCCTGGTGCTTTAAGAACATTGGAAAATTTCTCTACCCACCCCGAATGATTTCCATGCATTGTTTTATTTCGCTTTTATGGTCGTCTTCATTTTTTTATCCATCCTCGGTGAATGTATATTTCAACCAGCAATGCTTCCAATTGCGATGATGTTTGGAGGAATTAATCGATGCTTATTACTTTCATCTTTTTTCAGTTGATCTCTAAGCCAGCTTCCAAAGCTTTTTATTTCATGAGAACGCCAACGGTGAATCTCAAATTGTTTATGTGTTTTCAAACTATGTTAATTCCCATTCTTTCCCAGTCAGCCTTCCAATAAATGGTTTCAAAGATAGATGTAAATAGCTCAGGTGTTCTGTGTCTTCTTGTCGAACTAATTCATCTTGTTTGCATATTTTGATCGTCTAACTATGACCATGTGTGCAATTTTCATTAACCCTTTTTCATACATTGAGTTTGAAACTGCTGTATTGTGTACCTATTCAAAACCTTCACCATCATCAAAGGCAAAGCAATGTTGTTTGTTGTATCATAATGACTTTTCAATTATTTGATTTTTTGTAGGTAGATAGTTCGTTGTTGTACAGCAAATTCAGAAACCAACATGTTCGCTCGATTGATTTACACCTAGGGCCTAGTCCAGAACATTCGAAGTCAGAGAATACACTAAGATCTCTGTTAATGCATGTATTTTGTTCTAACATTTATCCATGCTATTCTGTCCAATATAACGTTTAAAATTATTATGCTGCCTGCAATGCTTGTACTGAATAAGAATCCCCCCACCCTGCCATTAAACGTTTTAACCACTCATAACTTATAATAGAATATATAATAAATTACCTTCAGCTGCAAGTTTCTTTCTTCCTTTTCTGTAAATTATGCTGATAGCCACGATGTGCCAGGTGAGGTTGTTCAATTTCATCATCTATTGATCTTGTGTGTTTTCAGCGATGCCCCAAGCTTTGTAAGTTTGAACCTTCCTGTGGTCAAGTTTGTTTGATGTCCAAGACTTGGTCGTGCTTGGACAGTGTCTGTCCAACCCCCAAGTGGTGAATCGCCCACATGTGCATGAAGTAAAGTGGTTGAACATTGAAAAGGCAGCACACCCTTGTACTGACACAGTGACGATAGTGATGATGATACTTATAACTATCACCAATTCTAATAACATTCAAAGTGATTATTAGCAAATCAGTGGGTGGGTAAAATGATTGATAAAATTGGCAATACGTTTCAAACCATTGTGTTGTTTGTTGTTCTAATATATATATATATATATATATATATATATATATATATATATATATATATATGTATATATATATATATATATATATATATATATATATATATATATATATATATATATATATATATACTTGAGTTAGTAAAAGAAACTCGGATATATTTATTTGAATATTTAAGGGATTTTTTTTTTTACCCATCTTTTGATAGTTAAAAATTGGAACATTGTGCGAGAACAACCAAATTTTACCATAGCAAGGTATGTATTTTAAGATATTCTGTGGTTATGAATGCTAAATCTTTGGAGAAATCTCTTCCAATCCAATTAAATTCCTGAATGAAAAGAAATATCATTTTTTTTAGGCTTATCCATCTACAATCTTGTCAAATTCGATAGGGGATTGAAAACTGAACCCATATTGCTATTTGGGAAGAGTTTCAAAACTATCGAGTTAATTTGGTTTCCAATGATGCTCAATCCCGTAATCTTCGAACAAATCTGGTAGATGAAAAAAAAACAAAAAAAAACACGAAAACTTGCCAAATAATAAACGTTGATGTACGTTCTGTCAGCCTAAACAATGTGAAAGAGAGTGAAAAACTGGAAAGAAGACCAGGATTTGACCCGGGAATCGAAAAAAAAAAGGATTGACACGGGGACAATGGCGGCACTGATAATGGTAGATCAACTGAAAAAGACATTGAAGTCAAGGTCCAAAGAGACGATGAAGAAGCTCACAACACCTGCAATCGCTGGAAAAAATAGGTACTACAGGGACATTTGACAAAAGATAACCATCAAATCAATCACTGCCAAAGTCCAATTTTGATTCGAAATTGAAAAAAAAAAAAAAAACTGCTAGGAAGAGAAAATTAATAAACTGAGTTTGAAAATAATCAGTTGATCTGAAATTAACGGATGCACAGTACATGGTATCATTTTGGATATATATTTTTGTGCTTGATATTAAATTCCTAATATTTGTTCTCTTGAAGTTGACTCATTATTCATTATAATCCTAATATTAAATTTTTTTTAGAGCAGAAATGTAATCAAGCCATCATATTTATATTTATATATATATATATATATATATATATATATACATACATACATATATATATATACATACATATATATATATATACATACATACATACATACAATTATAGAATTTAGTAGGATTTAAGGTGAGTAAGACTAACGACTTACTATGTCTGACTGAGACCTCAAGTTTACAATTTAGAGAAGAAAATGTATAGTAAGTACATTAAATCAACATCTGCCAGGCAAAACAGAACATTATAAAAATGGATATCTGAAATACAACTGAAAAAATTACGCAAGAATATAACGTCGTTCACTAAAGGATTGAGAAACAGAGGAAAAGGGGACGAAAGACTTACTCTAAATCGACCAAATGATCTTAAATGGTGTGAAAACAATTAGGGAATGTCGCAATGGGATGGATTGACCATTAAAAAAAAGATCCCACATAACTGGATAGTCGAATAATGAAAACTTTGTAGACGAGAAATCATGGACATGGCTATGCAAAGGAAACCTGAATAGAGAAACAGAATTGCTGATCATGGTAGCTTAGAACTAATTCATCAGGGCAAACAGAGGTTAACAGAACCCAAACAAAAAAGAAAGAAACCATACAATTAGCAAAAATTGTCAATTAACCGAGAATAGCGACAAGACATGACAGAGAATTAACGCTGGGAACTGAGCGAACAAACGACAATCGACCATGCAGACAAATGGTATGATCACAAACCAGAGACAGTCCTAGATAATAGAAGCTACGGATTACTGGAGGACTTTGATATTCAAACTTACCAATCCACACGATCCACGGAACCAGCCTGAGAAGTTGTTGACGAGGGAAGGAGAACCTGCAGAATAATAGACGTGGCTAAGCTTGCTGATCAAGGAGTAAATATGAAAAGGAGTTAAAAGTTATGGTGATATCAGGATCTGGTAAAGGAACTGGAGAAGGAGTTGAATACGACAGTCATTTCTGCACCAGCTCCTGCTCACGGAACCTTACTAACGACATTGGAGTAATTGGGGATAGGTGGAAGTGATGAGACGGTATTGACAATGGCACTACTGGAAACTGCTCGAATACTGAAAGGAGTCTAGGAAATCTGAGATCTACGATCCTTTGCTGATGACAATGACGTAACAGCCACGGGAAGATGCCAAGCAGCAAGCTGTATAGATCACAGTGCTGCTATGATAGTTGACAATGATATGGCATTGGGGGGGGCGACAGACCGGAGGAGACTTACTGTGTTTTGGCCACCAGCGATAACCACCGGACGATAGGAGTGAAACTGTTATCCTTAGCACTGCATTGGATTGAGAGAGAGAGAGAGAGAGAGAGAGAGAGAGAGAGAGAGAGAGAGAGAGAGGAGGAAAGAAAGAGGAAGAGAGAGAGGGGGAGAGGGAGAGAGATGGGGGAGAGGGAGAGTGAGAGTTTGTGTGGAGAGGAGGGATCAAAGTTTGAGGATACTTTCAGTCCATGTCCCTAGCGGTGACAAGCATAATAATATTTTCAACAACAACAACAACAACAACAACAACAACAACAACAACAACAACAACAATAATAATAATAATAATAATAATAATAATAATAATAATAATAATAATAAAAACGGGAAAAATACCAGGACCTAACGAGAGAGTTAAGGAAGATGTGGAACATGAAAACCAGGGTAGTACCGGTCATTGCGGGCGGACTAAGAACTGTCCCCAAAATGCTGAGGGTGAGACTGGAGGAGATCGGGATTAGGGGAAAGATTGAGACCGTACAGACCACAGCACTACTGGGAACTGCACGGATACTGAGGAAGGTGCTAGAGATATAAGTACTGCAACGAATTTTAGCCCTGATATGATAGGTGAAAGAGAGAGGAGACGTTAGCTGAAGACCTGAGGAGACTTGATGTCACTCAGCCTTCAGCGATAACCACTGGGTAACCGGTGTGAAACTGTAAATCGCAGAATTATTGCGACGTATGAGTACTAGGAGAGGAGGGCTGGAGACTTGAGGAGACTTGCTATCACTCAAACTCCAGCGGTTACCACCAGGCAACTGGTGTGTGATTCCAAATAATTATGATAATAATAATGATGATAATAAGAATGATTATTCTTGACATATTGATATTTCTACTTCTGAGATGGTTTTCCTTGCGATTCCGATAAGTTTTCACCTGGATGAATTGCCCACTGCCAGATTCTGCCTAATGAAAAAGACAAAAAAAAAAAAGTTGAGAGAGTGGTCTGTTGTTTCTTGGAGCTGCACGTGGGTAAGTGGAATTAAATTTATAATTCATAATTTAAAATTAATAACTCTCCACCCCCCCACCGAGATAAGAGGTGTCTTATGGGAAAGTAATGCCTAGCTACCCCTCCCCCGAGTATGAATGAATGGAGTCTGTCCACCACTGACCGTTAGGACCCCTCAGTAGATATAAGCTAGCAGGGGGAAATCCACCGTGGGGGAAGAACACAGATTGCGTGACAGAGGGTAGAAGCAGCATATTAATCTTTCGGCAAAGAGGTACATTTCTTTCTTTGAATGATTTCTGGTGATTGACTTTGAAAACTAACTCAGACTAAACTCTTATATGTATATTGTCTCAATAATAATAATAATAATAACAATAATTTTAATAATTTTAAT
Source organism: Thysanoteuthis rhombus (assembly GCA_963457665.1). NCBI lineage: Eukaryota > Metazoa > Mollusca > Cephalopoda > Oegopsida > Thysanoteuthidae > Thysanoteuthis > Thysanoteuthis major. Next base: position 17,341,492 of record OY735211.1, read on the forward strand.
TATAATTATAAGTGGTAGTTGTAACATTTGGACCGCAGGCCCCTACCCTGAATGAGCCCTGTGATGATTTTCGAAGGTTCAAAAGATATTTTACTTTAGGCTTTAAGTGACTATTCTTGATATTTTGATGATTTTCGAAGGTTCAAAAGATATTTTACTTTAGGCTTTAAGTGACTATTCTTGATATTTTGATGATTTTCGAAGGTTCAAAAGATATGTTACTTTAGGCTTTAAGAATGATTATTCTTGACATATTGATATTTCTACTTCTGAGATGGTTTTCCTTGCGATTCCGATAAGTTTTCACCTGGATGAATTGCCCACTGCCAGATTCTGCCTAATGAAAAAGACAAAAAAAAAAAAGTTGAGAGAGTGGTCTGTTGTTTCTTGGAGCTGCACGTGGGTAAGTGGAATTAAATTTATAATTTATAATTTAAAATTAATAACTCTCCACCCCCCCACCGAGATAAGAGGTGTCTTATGGGAAAGTAATGCCTAGCTACCCCTCCCCCGAGTATGAATGAATGGAGTCTGTCCACCACTGACCGTTAGGACCCCTCAGTAGATATAAGCTAGCAGGGGGAAATCCACCGTGGGGGAAGAACACAGATTGCGAGACTTATACTAAGTCAAGACTTAGAAGATTTAAGGGAGACGTATGATCCCCAAGGTTGTTAATTTCACGCAGACGAAGCTTAGTGCTAATTTTTAGGCCTGAATTTAGGAGGGGATGGTCATACCACCAAATAGATATATCTGTGCAGCAGAATGGCCTATCCACGTAAGGTCGTACCATGGGTTGTAAGAACTGGTGGAACTCTGAGAATGCCACTGAACTCATTGCCCTCAACGAACCCACCAAGGTCTGGTGCTACCTTAAAAGAACCAAAAAGAGCTGGTGGGGCTCTTCGGTTATTTCTGAACCACATCGGTCTTAACCAACCCACCAAGGTCTGGCGCTACCTCAAAGAACCAAAAAACCCCTATCATGACAGTACAACCAAACCATTTTACCGCAAAAAACGGGGCACAAATTCAAGATTTGTGTGTCGTAACCGGCAGGTGTTCCCTTGTTAGCCACCAGGAGGGACCCGGTCGTCATCCTGTGACTGCTGGCCAAAACTCCGGCTCGTGTACCCTTAATGGCCTTCAGGAGGGACACAGTCGTCACATAGCTACTGTTGGCCAAGACTCATATACCTCTAACGACACCCAGGGAAGGCGCGGTCCTCTCGGAGTGACTGCTATAAAAAACAAGAGAAAGAGATGGACAAGGGAGGAGAATAGGCTAGTTATGTATTGTTACTTTAAAAGCAAGCCTTCAGTGCGATCTTATAGGGAGCGTATGCTCCAAATATGGAGGGAAAAATCTGATGTGGAAGTATCGAACCAACGCCTTGCTGACCAAGTAAAGCAAATTCAAAAAAAGAAATGGCTGTCTGAGACTGAACTACTAGAGATTCGCATTAATGTAGAGAGAGGTTCAGGTGACACATCTGAAGAATGCCCCCCCAGCACAATTAGTACCAATAACAAAACTAGAATAACTCCCCATGAGACCCCCACAGTAAGCTATGTATCAGAGGGTGACGACGAGGCACCAACGGAAGAAGAGAACACCAAAATACAAGCTTTGAAAGAGATCATGCGAGGAGAGAAAACAACACTCCCCTCCCTAAGAGACAAAGACAGAAAGAAAGTCGGAGAAGTGACCGAGCAGGTCAACTGCCTCTAACAGCACATAGAAACAAACACCCTCCTAGAACTTAACAACCTAATTTACGCAGGGGCGAAAATGGTAGCACAAAGCTTTACAACACAAGATAGGAGCCCGAGCAATAATAGGGAAGGGAAACCCAACTGGGAGAGAAGGTTACAAAGGCAGATCTCCCAACTACAGAGAGATGAAGTACTGCTTAGAAATACACCACACACAGACAGACCACGAGTAAGACTTTATAACAAATACAAGGTAACGCAAAAAGGCATCGCAACTGTAGTCGAAGAGTTACATCAGAAAAGACTAGCCAAAGAGGCAAGACTAAAAAGATACAGACTAAGAACGGCCCAATACACACAAAACCGCACATTCCAAAACAATGAGAAAAAGTTTTACCGAGATTTAAATGGGGAAAGAATGCAGGACATGAAACCAGATGCCACAGAGGCCAAGAACTATTGGAATAGCATATGGGGGCACCCAAAAAGACATAACGTAACACCGCAATGGTTAGGAAACATGAGAAAAGAACTAGGAGATATAGACAAGGGAGAACCAATAGTACTGAATGAAACCACATTGAAACATACTCTTAGGAAAGTAGCCAACTGGAAAGCACCGGGTCCCGACGGGATCCATGGGTATTGGTTCAAAAAATTTACCACGTTACACGGCAGACTCACTCACCTACTCCAAAATTGTCTGAATGAAGGCAAAGCACCAGAATGGATGACTAAAGGCAGAACCACCCTCATCCAAAAAGACCCGGGAAAGGGGAACATAGCAAGCAACTATAGACCAATCACTTGCCTACCACTTATGTGGAAAATCCTGACCGGGCAAATAGCAGAGAGAATATACATGTCAATGGATAGAAGGGGGCTACTACCAGAAGAACAGAAAGGGTGTAGGATAGGAACCAAAGGGGCAAACGATTTACTCTACATAGACCAGATGATCTTAAAAGAAGTAAGGAAAAGGAGAAAGAATATCGCAATGGGATGGATAGATTACAAAAAGGCATACGATATGATTCCACATAGCTGGATACTCGAATGCCTTAGAATGTTCAAAATTAGCGAACCGGTGGTTAAATTCATTGGTAATTCAATGGAAGACTGGAAAGTAGATTTGACAGCTGCAGGGGACAAACTAGCCGAGGTAGGGATAAAAAGGGGGATCTTCCAAGGGGACTCGTTGTCCCCACTGTTATTTGTTCTAACAATGATACCGCTTAACAGAATCCTGAAAAACAGCAAAGGATACCACTTCTCTAAAACAAAAGGAAAGGTCAACCACTTAATGTACATGGACGATATTAAATTGTTTGCAAAAAACAGGGGAGAGCTTGAGACTCTGTTCAACGAAGTAAGGGAATATAGTGAGGACATAGGAATGGAGTTTGGGATAGAAAAATGCGCAATAATGGTGATGCATAAAGGAAGGCTTTCAATGACTGAGGGAATTGAACTTCCGGACAACAACAAGATTAGGGCATTGACTGCACAAGACCGATACAAGTACCTAGGTGTCCTTGAATGTGACACGATAAAACGGGAAGAGATGAAGGAGAAAATTAAGAGGGAATACCTTAGAAGGATAAGGAAAATATTAGAAACCAAATTAAATAGCAGAAATCTAATAAAAGGAATGAACACCTGGGCTGTGTCAGTAGTTAGGTATACAGGACCATTCCTAGGATGGACAAAGGAAGAGCTCCAATCAATGGATAGGCGAACAAGGAAACTTATGACGATGCATAAAGCATTACACCCTAGGGATGATACAGATAGACTATACGTTAAGAGAAAAGAAGGTGGTAGGGGGCTCATCAGCATAGAAGATTGTGTCCAGAGAGCTAGAGTAGTCCTAGATAAATATGTGCAAACAAATAGTGAAGAAATCATAAAGAGCGCGAGGGATAGTGCAACAAACAAAGTAGAAAACAATGGAACGGTACAGCAAACTAGAAAAGAAAAGTGGGAAGGGAAAAAATTGTACGGCGAGTTTAAAAGACAGATAAAAGATATAGCAGACGAGAAATCATGGACGTGGTTACGAAAGGGAAACCTTAAGAGAGAAACAGAATCGCTCATCATGGCAGCCCAAAACAAAAGCATAAGGACAAACTACATAAAAGCTAAAATCGACAGAACACAGGCAAACAGCAAATGCCGCATGTGCGGTGAAAGAGATGAGACAGTAAACCACATAACTAGTGAATGTAGTCAACTCGCCCAGAAGGAGTATAAGCATAGACACGATAGAGTAGCAACGATGATACACTGGGAACTAAGTAAACAAATGGGATTCAACCATGGGGAAAAGTGGTATCAGCACAAGCCAGAGGCAGTTTTGGAGAATGACAACCAAAAACTACTGTGGGATTTTGACATCCAAACTGACCACCTCATCCAGGCAAGAAGGCCGGACTTAGTAATAGTAGACAAAAAAAAGAAGGCCTGCCAAATAGTAGACGTGGCTGTGCCTGCAGACCATAGAGTAAAAAAGAAGGAGGGTGAAAAAAGGGAAAAATACCAGGACCTAGCAAGGGAGTTAAAGAAAATGTGGAACATGAAAACCAGGGTAGTACCAGTCATAGTGGGAGCACTAGGAACTGTCCCCAGAACGCTGAGGGAGAGACTGGAGGAGATCGGGATTAGGGGGAGGATAGAGACCGTACAGACCACAGCACTACTGGGAACTGCATGGATACCGAGGAAGGTGCTAGAGATATAAGTACTGCAACGAATTGTAGCTCTGTCATGATATGCGAAAGAGGGAGGAGACGTTAGCTGAAGACCTGAGGAGACTTATTGTCACTCAGCCCTCAGCGATAACCACTGGGCAACCGGTGTGAAACTGTAAATCGCAGAATTACTGCGACCTGCTAGTACTAGGAGAGGAGGGCTGGAGACTTGAGGAGACTTGCTGTCACTCAAACTCCAGCGGTTACCACCAGGCAACTGGTGTGAGATTCCTAATAATAATAATAATAATAATAATAATAATAATAATAATAATAATAATAATAATAATAATAATAATAATGATGATGATGATGATGATGATGAAGAAAGAAAGATGGAGACACGAATACTTAATGAGTATTACAGTTTTTTTCATACTTATTAGTTTTAACGGTAGCAAGAGAATTATTGCAACATGTTATTTCCATCCATCTAATCAGTAACGAACGCTCTCTCAAAGAATGTTCTCTCTCGCTATTTCTCCGTCGTTCCTTACTTCTTGTTGTTTTTTTGGAGGGGGGCTTTTTCTTCCCTTCCTTCTTTTTTGTTTCTTTTCCCTTCAAATATATTAATTTCCGTACTTTCTTTAATTTAGCTCCTGGAAAAAAATATGATTTTTACTGTTTGTAATCATTTTTATTTCACTCCCCTGAGAATCGAAAATGATTTCTTTACCTTCGAAGAAAATATAATCAGTCACTGAATGTTTTTATGTATTTCTTTGACTTCTTATATTTCATTGGGAATATGTATATATTTCTACGTAGGTATTTGTTTAAATCCATATGCATATATTTCGATCACTGTTCATCTTTGAAAAATTGTGTAAGACGGGCTTTACTATAATTGAAAATGATTGATCATACTTGGATACTTTGGAGAAGCGGAAAAAGATTTTGCACGACTAAAGTGAGGAGAAATGAAATTCACTAAATTGAATGAATAGAAAGTGAAGAGTGTAAGTATTAACCTTTTTGAAGTAATGCAGTTATCAGCAGATTTGTACGTAAATGATCAGTAATGTTTAGTGTCAATAGTTCTATTTTATTTGTCAACGAGCAAAACCAAAAGAAATTGTATCTTGAAATGACCATCAGAATTACAATTGGGAACCTAAGTTCTCACTTTAAATCATCCTATGTTGATAACGATGATTGTAAATTAAAAAAGAAAAACCTCTTATTTCATACTGGTTATTTAGCTTATATTCACTGGAAATTATCGGACACAATTTTGGGTAGGGGATGCTACTTTTCAGAAAGGCATTTTATGCCCTATTTCACACTATCTGGGCTCAATGTAATTGTTGGAAAGCAGGGAGTGGTTCCTCACCATTGGGTTACGGATCTTGGAGTGTTGACACGGGTATCAAGACGGAAATAATGTTTAAAATAGATAGTATTGTAATATTTGGTAAACGTGTGAAAAACAAATTATACTCGATTTTGAACTAAACACTGGACCACAAAACTAGGGCATTGTCACAAAATAAAACTTAGAATGGAAGCATTAATTATCACAGTTCGTACTATACAAATGCTGACAAAATATGTCATAAATGTTAAGATACACTTTAATATTTTCATAGGAAGCACACAGCAGCCCCTGATGTTCCTTTGCCAAGGGAGTGAGATCAGTCGTTTCATCTGGTCCTAGTACCTCTGCCAACTTGACGGGGAACTCAATAGTAATGTATCTAATAATAACAACAATAATTCAGCCAACAACCCCCAGCTTTGTCTACGGACATTCCATTATCAGTGTAAATAAGGGAAGATACACTGTCAAATAGTGGATATAACCGTAGAGGCCGGAGCGTCAATAAATAAAAAATCTACTGAACATTTTTTAAAAATTTCTCCAGGTACAGCATTTTCAGTATTCTTATCCGATCGTCGGTTTTACTGTGTACATATTGTTCCTTTTAACTTAAATAGAGAGGGAACAAATTGATAAAAAAGCATAGTAATATGATGGAGAGAAATGTCTCATCAAATGATGATACTTTGATGATCTTCAACGTGATAGTGCATTATATGAAGTTTTTTCATCGTACCCATAGCCGTTACAGACGTACAACATATTTGATATTTGAATTTTTAAAAAAATTGAAGTATTCAAACCTATGATCGCTGAGTTTTGCGTGAAAAATCTGATGAAAATATTTTGGGCTGATAGAATTTCAGTCTGAAGCAATAGCTCCTCAATAATGGATGTATGACTATTACAGAAAAAGAGGACAGGTATGCACTATTGAAATTTGTTTCGGTTTGGACATTCATGTCGTTTGTAATATGTAAATGGTGTGGTGAAATAATCTTTCAAATCATCTGTTAGATCAGACCATTCCATTGTGTTCGTTATTCTCAAGGACTTGGGACGTTAACACAATGTAATATTCCTTATGCATTTGCACTAAGCTCTCTCATTTTAATGCCAAAAAATTTAATAAATATTTCAATCTCTTTATAAATGTAATAAGTGTCTCTTGTAAGATATAAGATTTTAAGAAGAATTACGTTGAAATAACTTCGATTAATTCAAGGAAAAAAATCTATAGAATAGTTGACAGAGTCTGAGAATTAACTTCAGTTTTTTTCACAAGAAAAAAACATTAGATTGACAAGATCTGATTTTCGAAGGCCAATCATCTGCAATTCCCGCTGCACCTGATTACACTGATATTCAATTCATACACAAAGGGAAAACCAAAAGAGATAAACGATTAGATTGCAAGCAAAAATTAAAGATTCATTGAAGATACTAAGAAACCTTCATATAAAAAACGACTGGGGAAGTATTTTAAACAGTTATCTCCAAGAAGTAAAAGTTGGAAAATCATTTTACTACGATGAAACTGATATGAAACTTGGCTGAAACAGATAAGTCACAAACAAAAGTGAGACTTTTGTCTTCTGTATTAGACTACCCTAAGGTAAGGAAAATAGCCGATATATTAAAAAAATTAAAGTGATTAATTAATAAAGAAAATAACCGGTATATTAAAAAAATTGAAGTGATCAAACGGAAGTTTTACTTATGGAGTAACTAATGAAAAAAGATTGTAGTAGAAGCCTATTAATCATATTAAATGATGTGTAGTATAAAACAAATGAATATACAGAACATTATTTTGATACCTTATAAAAATGATAAATCACATCCAATATGACATGAGTTATACGTACATGAATCATGGCTGGGAGAAAAGAAATGTTTGATTATCAGTGCTGAAGAATCACGTTGATATAAGTGGTCTCTTTTTATATTTGGAAATAAGTGACCTAAATGCTATGAAAAATTTATTTAAAAAAATATTATCTTTTCTTTATTAGTGTCTGACGCTGTAATATATATATATATATATATATATATATATATATATATATATATATATATATATCATACACTTGAATATGAACTACTCATATACGATGCAGGTAACTAAGTTATCCTTACACCGCATTACCTAAAGGGAATGAAAAAAATGGTACAATCCATAGAAATAATCGTTGTTATAAGATGAGAAACCACTGCCACTTCAACTGATCATGTCTAGTTGCTCTCTCAGTACATTGTAACTCGTAAAATAACGGAGTTCGACGAGTTCATTAACGTTGCTGTCAATATCTTTGCGACATAAGAAACCAGGAAAATGGAAAGATAACGTTCATGGGAATTGCGTTTAGAAAAAAAGGATTCCCCAACTAAAGAGGCTGATGATTACTGGAAAACATGGACTCACCATGAGCTCAACTATGGAACAAACAAGATTAGAAAAAAAACGTGATATAAGTTGCAGTTTGAAGATGAACCGAAAAAGATTAGCAAGATAAGCAATATTGCAGAGATATGGACAAAGTATTGTCGAATACATATAACAACCGCATTTCAAGAACAACAAAATCTGACCCTGACATGAATGGAAACAGGCGAAAGAACATGACTTCAGAAGTACGGATGTTTGCTCAACAATACCACAGAGCCATGTTAATATCACTGCTTTATTTTTAAATCCCCATGGAAATTATACGATAAACAACTGATGATTCCAATAGTAAAAGTGCACTCGTAATACCATTGTATCAAAATTTATGCAAAATAAAAGGGAAGAACAGATGCAAATAACTTCTGGAACGCCATATTGGAATGTTGATACGGCACAATCAATCATATCAGGGTGGTAAGATAATATTGAATAAGATCTCGGAGGTATGGATAGGGGATTCAAAAATAGTGTTCATTCTATATTCACTAAATGACAGGAACTAATAGCATCTACAGATATTCAAAGTCACCAAACTGCATGATAAACTGATCCACCCACATCAAAATAAAGTCAAGATATCAGACTAAAAGCTTAACAACACGCATCCAAAGATTTCCGAAAAAGAAGGGAATTAGGCAAGCAACCACAGACCAGTCATGCGCCTACAGCTGATATTTTGACAGTACAGATATCATATAAAATCTTTAATTCGAAGGATGGTATGGTCTGTAGAAGAAGAAATGGAATGAATACATTACAAGAAAATCTGAACAATACGTGAATCCATGCAACTACACACCCAGAACAAAAAATCACAAAAGATTCAACCATACTGAACAGAAAATCGGGCACATAATAATTTACATTAAATAATCATAGCATTATGTTTTTGTATTATATGTATTTATAACAAGTTTAATACACTACAGTGGTAGTTACATGCGAATAGATCCTGTTATCCATCTTTATTTATGACTACTTATCTGTAATTTAGTAAGTCGTATTAGGCTGATACATAACACAATAAATAAATTACATATATATATATATATATATATATATATATATATATATATATATATATATATGTGTGTATGTGTGTGTGTGTGTGCGCGCCTGTGTGTGTGTGCGCGCCTGTGTGTGCATGTGTGTGTGTGTATGTATTTTGTGTGTGTGTGTTAGAATGCGTGAAGATTGACGAAAAAGCCTGGCTTCCTAATTAACATCCAAATGAATGAAAATTTGCTACAGTTTCAGCCACAAGACAGCCTAAAGTAAACAATATTGGAATATGCACAGTGATATTATACAATACTCATACATTCAATAATTCTGTTGTTCATTAATAATACGTGAAGGTAGTATGGTTCGAATCAAGAAGGTGGTCAATGCTTTTGCGCTGGTACGACTCTGTTTTTGTTTTCATGTGACGGGTAACAGCTGAAAGAAGAGTTTCTGTATATTGGGGATCGCAGCCCTTAATGACATATAATATGTCTGAATCGGGGAAATGGCACAAGATGACAGCTAACAGATGCCCAGAGCAAATAAATTCATATAACCGTCTTGGCAGACGGCCAAGGCGAATATAGCCAGACGTAGACGTTGATATTTTCAGCAACAGGCTTAAAACTTTTCGTAGACTAGGAAGTTGTCCAAATAAATGATACCAAAGATTAATATCTGCAGACACATCAACAATATATATATATATATATATATATATATATATATATATTTATATATATATGTGTGTGTGTGTGTGTGTGTGTGTGTGTGTGTTAGGTTTTTAACTGATCAGAAAGTAATAACAATAGCAGTAAATGCAGTACAATATTCACGCACATACTTTACACCTGAAAGTTTAAAGAAAGAAGTTTTTTTTCCTCCATGTGTAGGACAGGTTAATAAAAACATCGTGATAAAAACAGAGAGCACAAAAAAGTGTGTTTAGGGTCAGGTAATGAGTGAATGATTCGGATTAAATGTTGAATATTGATGGTATATCAGCATGATAAGAGGATGTGCAGTCTAAAAACTGCGTATCCCAAGCGTCGCTCAGCCACTCAACGGAATATTTTCAAGACAGCTCCCAGCTATAAAGCAAATGGTACGACATTGACTTAATTCTATTGAATATTCGTCCCTCAACAAATATCCCATGGGGTAGCAAATGGTTCACTCACAAAAACTTGAAGAATTCTTTCGAAATTAAAACTTAAAAATTAAATATCATTTTTCATTTTTATAAGAAACCATCAAACATAACTGTTGCTGAAAATATAAACATTTCTGTCCTCATTTTTTAAGTGTTTAGGTACTAACTGTGCTAAAGAGGTTGAAATATGAACACTTATTACCGACTTTGTCCAGAGAAACGCTGCTTTTTATCCTCCCTACCTAAATATGTATTCCGAGATTGGTTATCAATTTGCACTGCATGTTCATCATCATCAGTCTTTCAACGTCTGTCGTCGGACATAGACCTTCCCCAGGATTTGTCACACTTCTCTATCATGCGTGTCGTGGAGCCAGTACTTTCTGACTGCATGTTCATGGTGATTCCTAAACCTTGAGCTTCCAGTTTCTGTTCGAAGGCCTTTCTGCTGTTTTTTTGTTTCTTTAGAAAAAATTGAGCTGTTTTAGTCATCACTTCCCAACGAAAAGCGATAAAAGTGACTTATTTGGTGATCAGCCAATTTTATTTCTATTCTTTTATTCGATCACGCCTGCACAGCGTGCTTGCCAAAAAAAAAGTTGTTGAAGTGTTGATCTCTTTTGACTGACTGACCAGACCTCATAGTTAATTTTCTGGAGTGGTATTTCCCTGGGATTTTAAAAATAGTACAGACAAATTTAATATTGGTAAAGTTATATTTGAAACAAATTATATTTAATGATATTCGTCCAGGCAAAACAGGCAGTTTCGAATATGTTATTTTGTCATCGATTTTAGTGTTTCTTTTCATTTATGAATAGTTCTTAACGTCATGTAAAGAAAAACAAGGTGCAGGAGTAAAACAGCGTTGGATATTTTCGTCATTTTCATTCATCCATAGTCGATTATGATAATAGTGTAAAGTTATGAGGACACAAAACAAAATAGTCGAATTTTTAGATCATAATAGAAATGTGCAGTATCAATTGAGACAGAGAAAAGATCTAGCTCTTCCTATGCTTCGTTGGTTCGCAATCAAAAGCCAGTCGTATCTTTTTTAGAAATTTTCTTCTGGTTAAACACAAATATTGTTACAAAAATTCATAGATTCTCAGAGCTTTTCGTTCCAACATTATTGAAATAATTTTTTTTTCCAATTCAACGAGTTGAATTATTTATGTTCATCATGTATCAACTACATATAATCGTAATGCAGATATTTTTGAGAGGATAAAAATCATACTGTAAGATGAAATATAATGATGGTTACTTCCATGTGAAACATCAAGACAAATTTGCACCGTTTTCACTTTTTTGTATCAATTATAAATCTTATTACCTTGTTTTGTTGGTGGAATAAAATGTATTCGATTTCCCTTGTATTCAAATGCCCATGGTGTTATTTTTAAATATCACAAACGAAAAGACATGGATATGATTTGGCAAAGAACTACTCAAGAGAGAAATAGAATTGCTAATTATGACAGCTCCGAAGAATGCAAAGATTGACAGACTCCCGTACCAAAAAAAACAGGGGAAAAACCAGGAAATATCAAATGTCTTTTCTGATGAGAAAAACACAGCACGGCGTACTGCATATCAAGCAAAAGTGGCTAACTAACCTACAAAGAATATAAAAATGCAGGACAAGGCCTATTCAAATTATTACATTTTGACCATGTAGAGAAACAGAACGATTGCGAGGCAGAAACTCTTCAAAAAGTTAGTAGCAATCAATTACTTTGCGATTTTTATATGTAAATTGACCATTCCACCCATCGTGACCATGCAGACCACAAACCTTATTGGGTTAGCAAAAACACTGAAGGTACTGGAAACATTAGGCAACTGACCTCAAGTAATCAAAAATGGATGACAACAAACATGATATACGTGTTAGAAAGATGGGTGAAGTATTGGTCGCTACAAACCACATTGCAGCTGTGATATGTGAGAGCACAAATAGAGAAGCTAGAGACCTGAAATGATCTAATATCGCCCAGCCTCCAGTGATGACCACAGGGCACCCATGGAATTAGGTTAATGAAAAAGGAATTGCAGTTTTCCTTGTTATTGTTTAATACTCGTATTTGAATGACAGTTCGTTCAAATATGTTCATCGAACATTTTACTTCAAAATATAGATTCAGCTCGAATTACTCAAAATGAGCGTTTCCTTTTCCCGAATTATTCTGGTTCATGTCAGGCTATCCAATCAAAGATGGAAAAAAATCTCCATGAATCTAGTTGTATGAGTTAATCATGAGACGTAAATCGATGGAAACTCTTTGCAATGGCATGAAAAAAGTATTTGGCCGAGGAACTGTCAACAAAAGTGCAGCTGAGCCTGAGTTTAAATACTGTCTAATCGTAGACAAGATCTTTCGAGATATAGACGCCATTTTGTAATTGATGATATTCAATTGGAGGTACATATTGAGGCTGGCTAATGGCAAACAAATCAAAAAGTTAAAGAGGAACGAAACATTGGCCCTTCAGTAATTTTTTGACATTTATACTGGATAAGAGGAGTAAAAAGAAATGGACATGCTGCGTGAATGACCCTGAATGGAAAGCAAAAAGGTTTCCATATTCTATGAATAACTCTGGGTTTGGAACATCTTTCCAAGCTTACTCATCAGGCTTCTCTCTGATCATATACATTTTTACAAGCACTCCAACCATTCTTTGCAAAAAGGAAATCTTTGAAAACCGAACAGATGCTAAAAACGCCTTGTTCAAATTCATTTGCTTCCACTACGGCATCATTGCATGTTTCCGCAAAAGATGGGCAATTCTAGTTTGCAAAATGTGTAGATTCTGGAGGATAGTGTATCGATTAGAAACTTTTATTTTGAACTAAGATATACTGCATTGAAACTGATGATGAAAACCACGCTTATTATCACGACAGCCAAGTGATGATGAGTAGTAAGCAAATGTACTGACCAGTAGTGTTTTCAATTGCTTTGGTACACCTATTAAGTAACTTATAAGAAAGAATTCATCGATTCGAACAGAGGCAACATGAACTACCTTCACGAAAAATGAGTGTTTATTGCATAATCGAAAAAAAAAACTTTCTTGTTAATGTCAGAGGTTAATTGACAAATTTTTGATATTAACGAAAAAAACGTAGGCAGTTGCACATGGACTTATTCGATTCTAATGAATAAATACATTTCTACCAGAATAAATGTTTAAAAAGTTTTGTTTATCATTTATACAATATAAAAGTCGCAGTATTCAATTCCAGTTGGGATATAAGTTGAGGTGGACTTTAACCCTGTACCAGCCAATTTTGGGACTAAATAATATCCAGTTTTATTTTGAAAGAGTCTGTCTTATACCTATTAGATGTTCTTTGCAAATCTACTTACTTGCTTGAAAAATCCAATGCTTTTATTCCATTTAGATATGCAAGCGAAGCGAATAAACTTGTAGAACAGATCTGAAATATGCATGCATCTATAAAGAGCGTAATTTAATAATTTTTCTATTACTATACTTGTAAGTTTTGGACAAGCCTCGATAATAGAACGATATTGTGTGCATATATTTGCAAAGGTATGTCTTTGGGTATATACATATATATATATATATATATATATATATATATATATATATATATATATATATTATATATATATATATATATATTTATATATATATATATATATATATATATATATATATTTAATCACTGTTCTCTTCTTCAGCTATATCAACATATTGAATACACACGTGCACACACATGAAAAAATCTTCATGATACTCTTTTTCATCTACCCAAAGTTATCACATGCATGGAAAAAACAGTCGTTTGGTATCATAAAGAAATACGTAGGTATCCAATCATGATAAGCCAATACATATCAGAGCACATCCGTCCTTAACATACGCACGTAATGTAGAGAGTAGATTGATAGATAGTCCGGCAAACGTAGCAATACTAGGAAAACAAAGATTTTACTCTAGAAAATGTAAATCTATTCATTGTCTGTGGGTCTATCAATTTAATTTTATGAATCAGGTGAGTCAGTTATCCAAATTTTGTTTTACATAGTATGTATGGCTCTCAACAGAAGATATTGCAGTGGCTGCTCTGTTTTACATCAAAATCGATCCTATAATATGACAAGTAAAAATTATGTGTGTAAATCATCCATTATTTACAATAGAAGAGATTTGTTATTATATATATATTTATATATATATATATATATATATATATATATATATATATATATATATATATATATATATATATAAGATCATCAAACACACTAACTCACATAACCACACATTAATATGGAGGGAAAGGGAACAAGAGAAAGGAAGAGAGCTATACATATATATATATATATATATATATATAGACACAGACACAAACACCCGCATGAATATATATATATATATATATATATATATATATATATATATATATATATATATGCGTGTGTTGAGAGAGAGAGAGAGAGAGAGAGAAAGACAGAAAGAGATAGGGGGATCGGGGAAAGTGTATATTTGTATTCTTGACTTGTCCATTAAACTCGTCACTTGCCATGTATGCAACCATTTTTTCACATACATACATATACATCTGTTATGTCCTTATACTCTCTCTCACACACACACACACGAATATATGTATATATATATATATATATATATATATATCCATAAATATATATATATATATATATATATATATATATATGTGTGTGTGCGTGCGTGTGTGTGTGTGTGTGTGTATGTTTTTGTCAATATATACGTGTTTCTCTTCAAGACAATACGTTTGCGTGTCATTTTTGGTTATTTTTGAAAAAGTTTATAAAAACTGTCCCACAATATTTATGCTATGATAATAACTTCCCGAAGATAAATTGAATCTCTCGCCGTTTTGGAGAAAAAAATATACAGGTTTCGAACTTTTTATGTATATGCAAATACATGAAAATCTAATATGCATATTTTTCCGATCCTTCTCATTTCTTCTACTCCCAAGACACCATTTTTGTTCATATTGCGTAGATGCTGGGTCTACTACATTTTATTTTCATAGGCAATCAAATGACCCCTTTTACAAGTATATATATATATATATATATATATATATATATATATATATATATATATATATATATATATATATATATATATATACACATATATACATCTTCTGCCTCAAATTTGGGAAAAAATCTACATAACGCTTCCCCAGGCGTCTTTTGTATTGATATGAACGTACGTCTAAACCTATTTATCTCTTAGTGATTACGCAAGTCACACGAACAAACAAGACATGATAGTGTCAGTTTTCAGAGATGATGATATAAGTAAGCTATTTTATTTTTATATATATATAAATCTGGGCTCGAGTTATCTTCCATCCAATCTAATCGTACGCCGCAGGGAAACGATCTAAATTAATGGGTTGGTATTCCAATGGTGTTGCTTGCTTGTAGCGCCCAGATAATAATACTTACAATCATAACACCTTATTCGACTCACATTATACTGCCTGAGTCTGACCAGAAGCGGGACAATCTAACTAAATATCTATAGATTCAAACGTACCGTGTTATCAAATCTTATCTTAACGTTGGTTTCTGTTGATGGCTGAATATAGAATACTTTGTGAACTGAAAATGCATTGTATTAAATGTTTTTAATGTCTTGTCTTGTCCGGTATGAGTGCGGAAAACTAAAATAGAGTATGCAAAAAAAACGAGTTACAAGTTTGTACTAAATGAGAGAGAAGTACGCAATAACAAGAAATATATGTAATAAAAAGCATAGATATAAGTGTAATGATTACAGGTTTTATAGATGGTCATTGTTTGAAAACCATCAATTGTAAATCAAAACGAAAAATATGGAAACATAAGGGAACAATGCTGGTCTGATGGCAAACTGATATATTAGTTAGGATTGAGACCAAGACAAAACACTAGCCTTTTCCTAAATCAGATTTGTTAATCCAATATTATTTCTGTTTCATGAATAATTGTGTGAGTGTTTGTTAAGATATTCCTTCTCAAACATATGCACATAATATCGTTCAATTATTGTAGTTTGTCCAAATTCATAGAACAATGAATAGATTTAGAATTTCTAGAGTAAAATCGCTCGTACTTTAAAACTGCTTCATTTGCCAGACTATCAATCGATCTCCTGTCTACATTATGTACGCATTGTATGGATGGATTTATTCCAATGTACATTGGCTTATCATGATCTGATTTTTATATACTTGTACATGATAGTAAAGGACTGATTTCTCCTTCGTATATACGAGCTATAAGTAGATGATTGGGTGTGATATAACCAGGTGTTTACATGTGTGTGCACGTGTGTAATCCATATGTTGATTTAGCTATAGAAAAAACAGGAAATGAATATATATGTATGTGTGTGAGTGTGTGAGTGTGTGTTTGTATGTGTGTGTGTGCGTGTGTGTGCGTGTATTAAGATCTACATACGCACACAATACCGGTCTATTATCGCAGCTTGTCCTTACGAGGTTAGTAATAGAGAAATGATAAAATTACACTCTGCATTGATGCATGCATTTTTTAGGTCTGTTCTAGAAGTTTATTCGCTTCACTAACATATTTGAATGGAATTTAAGCATTGGATTGTTCAAGTGAGTAACATCTGAAATCAAGGGACATCTCTTTGGTATTAGGCAAAAGGTTTTCTGACTTTCTTTCATATTCTCACTTATTATCTTTGCTTCAAAGATTTCCACTAAAACATGTTCTTCTTTCGTTTAACTTATGACCTTCTGAGAAAATACATATTCTTGAAGACAGATTTGAACACATCAACATATTTTGGTCCACGTTGTTATGCTATCTGTTTGAGCTGTATGTCGGTCTATGAGTATACTGATAACTCTTCATTCGGAATTCAGCAAAAAATATGATGTTCATTCACCACAAATCCATCTGATTTAAAATATAATAATACGAGGTACATCAATAAGTCTTTAGTCTAGAAGACGTTTTCATGCAACTATTTCTCATCTAATTAAGATCTTCCCTCCCTAATTTCCAAGTACTCTTTGTTCCTAATATCGCAACTGCTTAAAACATCAGCTTTCAATAATCAGTTAGCAGTGTAGTTCAAAATTCAAGAAAATCCCTGTGCTACACTAAAACTTACATATTTCAGGAAGCCTGATCGTCCGTAACGACTGCGTACCCCTTGAGTACAATGGCACCACAATGAGCTGAAGAGCAAATCTAACTTTTTAAAACTTATCCTTCATCTTCCAGTCGCTAAGTGCCATATTTTCATATATATATATATATATATATATATATATATATATATATATATGTGTGTGTGTGTGTGTGTGTGTGTGTGTGTGTGTGCGTGTGTGTGTATGTGTGTATATATATATATATGTGTGTGTATATATATATATATATGTATGTGAGTATATATATATATATATATGCACACACACACACACACACGCATATATATATATATATATATATTAGATACAGGAGCAATACAAATGTTGGTGATGTTTCCTCAAAATCACATTATAAGTTTTTGACTAATATCTATTGCATTATTAAAACAAAATTAACTTTCTCGTTAATGCCCTTAAAGTAACGTCCTTAAATCAATCAGCTAAAACGAATATTATGCAGCAGGGGTTTCAGGTAAAGGATCAAGTAGTTCAGCTGAACTCATTGCTCAATCATCATGTATTTTAATATCAAAATATATCTTTTGATATAGACGTGTGATTCGTGCAGAATAACTGTAAAACATGAAATTTCAGTTGAATTTTGAGCTTAAATTATGTTTCCGAGGTGCCATGAATACGGAAGTGACTAGTGAACCACTTTGAAATTATTTTCAAGGCATATTAGTTAAACATAGTGTAGGCTGAGATTCCTTATTATATTTAGTAAAAAAATGATTGTTACGTTGTAGTTGAGTATTTTTTTCCTGATTATTTGTTCTACTTACTTGGAAATCTTCTATGTCTCTCATTGATAACAATGAGAATGTTGAAATCCATACCATAATTCATTTTTCCGAAACACGCCCCTAGTAAGTCGTCCCAATTAGCACTATCGTTATCAAGCGCTCCAAAAAGGCGACCAAAAACCAGTTTAAGCTGATCCGAATAAGTAACTCCTTTATCCCTTCAAGAAACGGGAATCTAAATTGCTTCTCTATATTGTCTGGTTTCAGTTGAGCTAATCGAAAATGTATGAATTACTCGTGCAATCTTCTGAAAGAGGTACTTTTTTTATTATCTGGACTTTTTGATGTTCACTAATCGTGTGAAAATTCAGTTCTGTGTATCAAAAAATAAGAAAAGTGTCCTTATTCTATATTCGACATTAACTTTATTGACTGCCTTATACTGGTTTGTTCCGTTCACTTTGCCATATTTTAGGCAAAATCATATCTTCATAGATCGGAACTTTTTATTTCTTTGCATTTCTTCTTTTCAGGGAACTGATTTTTTTCCAATCAGAGAATTCTGTAAAGACTGTAATAAACAGCAAGCCAAAGGTATGAGATCTGGTGAATACTATGAATGAATGAATACATCCAAGCCACCCAGTACCTGTTTTTCTTCTTATCATCAAAGAAACATGTGGTCTAGCGTTATTCCTGGTGGAGTATTACTTCTTCTTCCTGGCAGTCTTCGTTGATTGCTGGCTCTGGTTAGTTTAATTGGGTGTACAACTTATTCAAATCAATGGTTATGATTTTTGGAAGATGTATATGTTGAAAGACTCAATTCCAATCCTACCGTATACACAGCATCACATCCTTTGGATGGAGACAGGCTTCTGGTACGGTTAAAGGTGGCTCATTTCACTCATCTTAAGATCTGTTGCGTTCCATGCAGTTAAATTATGAATCATTTGAATTAAAATGGAACTAAACCCTCTAAAGCGAACTCAATATAAATACGGAAATAGAATTTTGGTTAACCCAATATCTTATGTTACAACGGTTTGCTCTGCATATTCTCACTGACGAAATATCCTTTTAAGAGTAGATTCGTGCTATACGCTAAATAATAGACGTATTATCTAAAACTCTACTTCTATTATTACAATAGTATTTAGTCCGATGTATATCTCCGATTGGCGTAATGTTAAATTGATATCTCCTTGATTTTCGATATCTATATTTTTAGAAGTGTCTCGTGCTGGTAAAAAAAAAAGTTGTTGTCATTGGAGAGTACAGATTAGATCTTTTTGATATCATTTTCTTTTTGAATAGTAGACAGCATCTCTGTAAATGATGTCAACAACATCAGCGCTCTCAATAATGAAGATAGATTTCTTTCTCTGTAGATTTGAACGCCTTGTACAAAAACTTTGAATATCCATCACAATAAATGTATATACGCTTTTGGTTGTGAGTATTCATTTACATAAACAGGAGAAAAAAAAAGATGTTATGATTATAAACACTGTAAAGCAGATTACACGTACGATGAATTACTAGATTTGGCTCTCAGCTTCGAAACTGAGGAAACCAGAGATTATTGAAATTATCGGGAGCCTTCCCCCGGGGCTACCTTTTCAAAAACACCATTAACCTGTTCACAATGGTGATAGATATGCAGATAGATAGATAGATAGATAGATAGATAGATAGATAGATAGATAGATAGATACATGAAAAAAACATTATAGATGCTTGTATGAATATCTCCGTAAATTTTTGGTTACACACACATACATGTGTTTTAAATGGACATACACACATACAGACCCAAGTAAGTTTTGAGAATGGTTCTAAAACACTATAAGCGCCTTTACTGGATTGGAAAAAATGTGGTTACTTCAATGAAAAGTCAAATTATTAAGATAGATTTCAGAATAAACTTGAAAAGAAAGGTGACCATGCAATAGTAAAAATACGTGCTAATATAATACAGAATATGGCTGGTGAAATGCATGTTGGAAGGAGTAGTATTATCCATATCCATCGTATATACATGCAAATCGTTGCATGTTTATATATATTGGGATAGATAGATGTTCATACTCTGTATGTTAAAATACAGAGCTTGTACTACGACACAATATTTCCCTTCATTTATATGCATAATGGTGATCGATATCTAAATTTACTAAGCCTTCGTTTATGTGAAACTGTCACTGTTTACAAATTTTGTTGAGTTTTCTTGTGTTATATAAGTATTTAAACTATCAACCAATGGCATCAAATATTATCACCAAATAAATATTATATCGTATCCTTTCATAACTTGGTCTGATTAGAAAAAACAGACTTACATTCTTTATCCACCAGTAAATAAAGGGAGTGTACAAAGGTGCACACACACGTATGTGTGTGTGTGTGTGTGTGTTTGCTATTTATTTACTTTCCCACCAGAGCAAAATGTGACACGTGGTCAGGGCTTTACGTGGGGAAAATGAGAGACACCCTGGAAAAATAGCTCCAGCCGACGCAACCAAAGCAACCGCCGCCACGAAAGTGGCAGAACTGGCCCGACCTGTTCCGTTGAGTGCAATGGAACAGTGCTGCCCGGGGGCGCTGTATCTTCCACAGTTGGGCCGAAAAAGCCAGAAAAATGTGTGTCCGTGTGTGTGTGTGTGTGAGAGAGAGAGAGAGTGAGAGAGAGAGAGAGAGAGAGAGAGAGTATCTGTTCATAGCTGGTTGCCTGTAACTGTTTGCGACTGTTCATATATATTAGTATCATCTTTGGGAAAATGTTCATTTAGTGAATATCAACTATACTTCCAAAGCTGAAAACAAAATAAACTTTTCATCATCAGAAAGGGGATCAAACGGTACAGGAACTATTTGAATTATAATTTTGCAATCTTTCACATCAGAGCCGACATATTTACTAACTGCATATTTCGACTATGTAATATAATGGTATCGGAAATCAAACATATGTTCTTTTCGGATATACCTGCTGTTTTGACGGGATTTGTGCTTCCAGTATGACATGTAGATAAACATCAATGCTTAGCTCTTATCATGAATTATGAATTGGTGGAGAAATAGATGACACGCACAAAACCCTGTTTGTTCACAGGGAACGTCGTGAATGAAATAGATGAGACTAGAAGAAGTCCCCCTCAAAGGCTCCTCTCTCGTAATTCTGCAGAACTTAAAAATACTTTTCTTGGCCAATCATCAGAAGTCCAACACTAAGCTGAGAACAATGATAGCTATAACAATGTTTGAAACATTCATAAACCTGTCTTTCTCAGGACCTAAGCACTTATATCTTTACTGCATGTATTC
Organism: Thysanoteuthis rhombus; assembly: GCA_963457665.1. Taxonomy (NCBI): domain Eukaryota; kingdom Metazoa; phylum Mollusca; class Cephalopoda; order Oegopsida; family Thysanoteuthidae; genus Thysanoteuthis; species Thysanoteuthis major. The sequence goes on from OY735211.1 coordinate 17,363,172, forward strand.
ATATGAACTTATTTCAATTCAGTTCAAGTCCGAAATTTTTCAGTGTGTTTAACTTAAATATAAGAAGCGTATATCAGTAATTGTATGGGTTAAATTTATCTTATTTATTCCTCACATCACAAATAATCGGTGATACTATCTATAGTCTTGATGTGAATATTCACAAGTTTCATTGGAGAAACATTGCCCTTCTTCAACAATTGACTCAAATGTCTAACCTATTTTACAGAGTTGACAACCTACATTCACACTCCCCTTCTGTAGTACATTAGTATGTCTAAAATAACCTGGCTGAAGTTTTTTTTCTTTTTCATTAAGGCAGTTTTGCTCTTAGCTAGTTCAAGATGGCTTAATCATTAATTGTTTCTCGTTTGAAGGAAACTACTGATGCTTATTTGACCAATCAAAACCAAAACATACTCAGATTTCGATGTGAAACTCTTACCATGCTTAGTCCGTGTATTTATTTGGTATATTTTTCGTGTTAACTATGCTGGATAGACTTGAACTGTATCTCATTGTCTCGTTGCTTAAATCATTGAGGGTTTCAACCAAAAATATTTTCGGGCATGAGTTTTCTTTCATATTGTTCCTCGAAGTTTTCCATTGCAACAATTCGAAACTTTAGTCGATAACAGTGAGTATAAAGTACAAATCTGAAGTAAACTAAAATTAGAGTTGAAAAAATACTCCTTAGAAAATTGATGATGGTAAACAGTGCTCTATCTAATGAATGATGAATGAAAAAATGGACATTTTGTTGTGCTCTATGAAAGCCACACCAAAAAATATATCTATACTTTTGTTATTGCTATTCATCATCGTCAGCCTTTCAATGTCTGTCATCAGACAAAGACCTTCTCCAGGATTTGCGAGACTTTTCTATTATGGGTGTCACGGGCAAATACTTTCTGAATTTGTTTAGTTCATCACGCCATCTCATATGTTGCTGGCTGCATTTTAGCATTTGATCTATGTGAATCTACATCGTGAGATGTGTAGTCTAGCGGTTATCACACGTTCTTGCGACATGGCTGACCCTTTGCAACTTGACGTTTCTAAGTTTTTTCTTTATATATATTTCTAACTCCTGCCTTTCTCCTACTGTGCTGTCTTGTGATCTCTCCCTGTGAGGTTGTGCATGATTCTATCATGTGCACATGAAATGGTTTTCAGCTTGAGAATCAATATTTTGACCTAGTTCAATCTTTCAGCCTCATCAACCATGTCATATATAATTAAATCTGACACGTACACTTCTGCTTGTAGTCACTGCTTAATAGAAAAAGCTATCTAACATAAGCCTTTTACACTGAAAACATAACGAAGAATGGTTCATTATTTTTTAATTGTAAATATCCATGGGGTGTTATGATTATGATAAACTCCGCTTCATTTCACTACGAGATAAATATTCCATTCATATAACTAACGAGAAAATATTAATGTTTCTTATGCCAAAGCGGCGTCTGCTTTCTCCAAATATAATGAAAACCACTTATCCTATCAGATTTTAATAAGTGACCTCGTCATCATGAAATAGCCATAGGGTACAGAGTTCTTTTTAATAATCTAGATAAGTTTAGAAAGTACGGCATGGGCTCACAAGGACATTTTTTTCATCTACCTAATAGGATTTTCACGAGGATTTGATTTGGGAATTGTGTTAAATTGTAGACTATGTTTTTTTATTTATGTTCATTTTTGTATGTGTTAATGTTTGTAATGTAAACATAGGGTGTACTTGGAGATACCGAGAGAGACTTAATGAATATTTAATTATATACGTAGGTTTTTACCGAAAAAACTCACTAAGACAGAAAAATGTTCTACATGAATGGAATGTTCAACAATAGCATAATTAGTTGTAATCGAAATAGTGTTAATATGCCCCGCAGCCTCTGATAGGGAAGGGAATTCGAAAACAATTGAGTTAAACCCCACATATTGAGCACTAATCCCCAATGGACCTAACACCGAAAAGGAAGCAAAATATGAATTTAGACTAACAATATTTTCAAGATCACTTTCTGTCAGGGGTTTTATATTTCAGTGAGAGCGTTAAGAATCGTAATTGGCTGTATTTCTAACTGTATCATACTCATTGCATCTCTATGAAGTGCCTAGATTAAGAAAAAACTTCTTGGAACATATTGATTACAGTTATGAGTGTTAACGGAATATCCTCTTTTTTTCCAAATATATACCAACTGGATTGTGAAAGTAACAATTGCTTTAATGATATACCAATGTAATTAGCGTAATATACAATAAACACATCGTACTGTATCAAATTGAAGAGAAAACCTTAAAGAGCAAAGCGTAATATTTTTACTTATACATTTATCGATTTCCTTTTCAAACCAAAACGAGAAACTAACAGAGACGCCAACAGTGAATTGGACACAGAGACGCCAGCAGTGAATTGGACACTTTCCAATTGTTTATTTTTATTATATATTTATCTTTAATGAAGAATATATATGTGTATGTGTGTGTGTATGCGTGTGCGTATGTGTGTCTATGTCTATGTGCGTGAGTGTGTGTGTGTGTGTTATAAAAAGATGCGAAGGGCTGATCTTAGATTTGAAGACAACGTATAGAAATAACGATACGCAAACTTGATTTTGTCAAATTTACTAAAAAACAAAAAATATGTAGTTCGTAAAGTTTGAAAAAGTTTCCCTTGTATCTGCTGCCTAATAAAAATAGCTGCCAATTTAAAGAGGAGAGCTAAGGAAGATTTCAAGATTTCACAATACTAAAGAGAGACACAATCTTAAAAGACAGGCTGACAGACAAGTGGTGCGATATATCAGCAATTGAAGCAAGGAACAGAAATAGTTCATCTTGTTAAACATTCCTTAAAATTACCACACAAAAATATTTGGCTAACACATAGAAATAAACCAAGGATATGAATGCAGATGTACGAGTGAAGGTAAGTTGATAGTCTGTATGTCAGTTTTTTTTATCACACTATAGGTACCACCTGAACATTGGCGCAGCTCAACCAAATTTGACATCTGAATACAGTCAACTGGGTAAGCCTCAAAAAAATTTCCTGATTTCATTTCTTTTTAAAGTTTATAATGTGATTATGATGGTTAACTAGGATCTGACCTTACATCCAATGTACATACATACACATACATACTTTCTCATTTCATATGTTTAGATATAATTTAATGGGTCAAAAATGAGAAGATTCTTTTCCCAGACTTAGAGGTAATGATAACTTGAACACCTTTTATGCTTCTCATGTTCTAAACTTTCCTTCACTTCAGAGGTCCCAAACCGAATGAACCTTTCAAATTTTTCTGGCTCAAAAACCAAGAGGAACATACTCCCCCTTTTGATAAGTCCAAAGTAAAGTGGGGCTTTACCCCTTTGAAAATTCAACAGTGAAGGGGAAGTTCTTTCTAAATGGGACAAAAAGGAAAATAGAACGTTTTTTACCTTAGAAAGGTCGGAAGGTGAGGCAAACTTTTTCCACAAGTCTTGCAACCTCTATTTTTTTTGTGTGTATGTGTGTGTGTGTGTGTGAAAATCTTTGAATGTTTAATCCAGTGTGGATGGACAATTCACTTGGTGCCTCACTATGTATGAACATGTACACGGAAGATTATGCAATTTGATGATGGGATACTTCTGCGTAGGACAGGGATAGAGAATCTGCTTCAAGGTCTGAAGCAAAGGCTTTGACCCTGCTTAGCAGTACTAGTCTGTCTAAAGCCAACCTGGAAGGTTGTTACACAACGAAACAGTTCTATGTTTATGACACAATTGTATATATATATATATATATATATATATATATATATATATATATATATATATATATATATATATATATATATATATATATATATAAAAGATAGATAGATAGATAGATAGATAGATGTAAAGATAGTAAAAGAGAGTGGGAGATTGGGAAAGCAATATAATCATGTATTATCCGATGTATGATGGATTAGTTTTATGAAGCACTTGATAGATTCATTATTGAACGTTGATTTAGAGTAAAGGTTTGCTACACAAAAAGGCTCATATTTCTGCCCTGTTTAGGCCCCGTTAAGCAAATTTCTCAGTCAGTTTTAGTTTCCAATTAAGGACCTTCCGGGGGCTTCGTGCGTTTATTTTCTGGAGATAAGATATTCCTTTTATTTCATTTATATATTTGCTCTGGTTTTCTGGTTATTATCCATTAATATCTTGACGGTGATGTACTACCTTTTTTTGGTGTGGGGAACTGATGACAAATGGTTGGTTAGTTCTTGTCTAGACGGTATATATTGGATTCAACTTTTTAATCATATTCAAAGATAGTTTCTGAAAAACTGCTGTTTTTCAGAGCTATAGAAAATGCAATGAATTGAATAATATCAGGGCTTAATAAGTAGGGATGGGAAGATTATTTTGTATACATCATCATTCCACTCATAAGTGAAAACTAACATAGGAAAAACCATCAAAAATAAATAGAAAAATACTTCCCTGACCAACTGACAGAGTGAGATATTCTACAAGAACTTAAAAATAGCTATAGTTGTACGGATAAACCTTATGAATACATACCAAAACATAACAATAGGGTAATTAGAATTATTAACAACGACAGAAGCATAAACAAAGCAGATAGCAATTGTACAACAAAAAAAACTGTATACCTAGCCAAAGTATCGACCAAAGAGATACCTTTATGAGTGAATTATTGAATAAAGATATTTAAAAAAAAAACAACCTTTAAACTTTGAATAACCAACCATATGCCATCATTTATAAACAAAAATAGAAGAATACTACATCACTGTTGGCATATTTTCAGTGGTTAATTGATAGCAAACTCAAAACAACATTAAAATGGAAATTATTAAAACAAACATACGTATCCAAAAATGTTGTAACCCCATGTCAATTATGCCTACATGATAAAATTGGAAATCATCACTGTTCTCAATAAAATTAAAAAAAAAACAACAATTACCAAACAAAAAATAATCACTATACATATTTTAATCAAATTGGCGCCCTGAAGAACATCTGAATCAACATGATTACCTTAGGAATGTGGGAACAGACTAAACAAAAATCAATAAATTAACAACCAAGATCATTTGAAAATAAACTTTTATACTGGGGAAGAGATTCAAATGGGAATAAATCACTCTCAGTGGGGAAACTTACCAAAAAATATTGATGGATAAACCACATACTGATTATGAAAATACCAATACCATATCCTCCTCATTTATGATTTATAAGTACCAACAAGCTTAGCACTAAAAATCAATAGAGCACAAAACAACAACAAATAATGACCAACTACGGATGAAAAATATATACATAGAATGATAAGATCTTACCACTTAGAAAAATACTTTCCCAGAAAAATGTCCGAGATACAAATAGAAAGTAAGCTGAATCATTCGAATAAAGAACCCTGAACAGGACAGAAGCATGATCATGTTTGTCTAATAAATCCTTATTCCATTAATTATATATATATATATATATATATATATATATATATGAAAGCGTTGATTTGGGAATAAATTATCAATATTAAAAAGACATACATGTGAAAACCTATCCCTAACTCTCAGCTAACAGTCAAGTTGATCAAGTAAACATATTTGCAGTTCGTAGGGTGCAGTTTTGTCCTTAATATATGAAAACTCCAATATTAGAATTTACTACAATTTACCTTTAAAGGTTAACAGAGGTTATTATATATGAATATTGCATCATACATTCACGATGGGATCGAGATAATCGTGTTCACAAAATTTTAGCCCGTAAGGTGCAACTGTCTCTGTTAGATTTGAAAATGTTAAAATACCTGACTTTGGATTGAACTTTATGTTAATAAGGCTTACCTTATGTTCACCCAAATTACACAAGAACACAATTCTAAAGGCCAAGGGGTGAAGTCATCTCTGATAGATTCGGAAATGCTCACCCAAATTGATCTTCAGATGTCACCAGAAGTCTGCACTAACTGTCCTTTGTTTGAAAAAAATCATATTCATGATTGCGACGCGTACTTTGAACTCTGTAAGTTTATGTCTGCACACACCAACACAAAACATCAGCAGCCAGTCACAGAGTGATCCCTCTCCTTCTCCCTTTTATTATGATTAAAGAAAGGGAGAAATGAAACATATTTTCCATTTTGACTCTATGACGTGAACAGACATTCATATTAACAAACCAAATGGGTTCCACTGGTATTAATATGTATGGATGTACATATTATAATGATATTTGTGATCATTCATTTATGTATGCATGCATGGAAATAATATTTAGATAACAATGTTATTCACACTAGTTCCATACGGATTTAAATAGCGTTTCAAAGAATTAAATGATGTTTGATAAGTGATAGCATCAGCACACGATATATTTAGATGAAATCATACATGAACTAGCAAACTACATGTATTATGACATAAGCTATATATTGAAATCATAGTAAAAATAATCGCATCAGCACTCCTTGAGAACCATGGTAATGTAGCCACTGAGCTTTTAAATCTCCAAAACGGTTACATGGTAAGCAACTGATGATGTCAACGAGGAAACGATTACACGTAACACCTGTTATAAGATTCTCTGTGAAATATCAAGGAAACAATTCAGAAAAAAAACTGGAAAGATCTCATAAACAGATAACTGGGAATAATTAACAGAAAAGCCAGAATATATTCATGTTTAAAGCTGTAAAACTTCCTTGACTTGACATTCAGAGTATAAAGTTGAATGATAAATCCATCACATAACTGACATTGTTTTATATTACATTATGCTATATTGCAAAATGGATTTGTATTATATGTACAATAGACATACACATACAAACACACACACACACACACACACACACACACACATATATATATATATATATATATATATATATATATATATATATATATATATATATATATAATTACTTCTCCCTTCTTCAAGGTTGAACACTGTTTAAGTACAGAAACTTGCTTAATATAATCTGAATAGCGATTCTCTTTCAACCCTGGAATGGAGCAGTTGTGGGTTGGGAATTTCGTGTAAGTGAAGATATTGCTTGAATTCAGTCCTGAGCATCCAGTCCGGTGCAGGGCAGGGGTAAAATATAAGTCTTAGGGTCTGTAATGAAGGTTTTGATCCTACATCGTGGTACTAGATGGGATATTGAATAGTCTACGGCCACCCTGAAGAGTTGTAATACGACAAAACGGCTATCTGTGGATGCCCAGTTATTATATATATGTGTATACTATTTGAAAAAAAATATTTATAACATTGCAGTCGATTATATGAATATACGTGTGACTATGTACATACAAACAACTGTTTGTGGTGTGGATGAGATTCTACAAAATGTTGGTCATTTGACGATTGGAAGGTGGGAAAAATTCAGGAGAAACATTTTCACTAACCAACCAACAACACAAAAATCTATTCATTTAATTTTTCAAATCTCAAACATGTGAGCTACACACAGTTTTCACAGCAAATTCTTGAAAGAATCTTTGGCAACCATCGAAAAGCATCAGTACATGCCCACGTGATAACAAACAGTTTTGAGATGTTTTTTTTTTATCTTATATTTCTTCTCACCTTCCAATCGTCAACCTGTCACATAATATATATTTATGTATGTGTTTGTGTTTGGGAAACTTAGTTTCAGTTGTACAGAATAAACTTTTGAAAAAATTCACTAGAGGTACGAGTAACCAAAAAGAACAAATCATCTCAAGAGACAAGCAGCTTGACGTGAATGCAAATATATCATTTGGACCATCAATTGGAATCAGTTTTTCTTCTATTCCGTCTATACAGTTTTGAATAGTCTATTTTCTTGAACTCATTTATCTTGTTTTATTTTGCTGTAGTTTCATTACACCGAACGATCTTACGTATCGTCTTCCATTTCACGATATTGTTCTGCTTTTTCATACCACATAATGTTCAATGTTTAAGTCACGCCACATATTATGTGTGTCTTCGTTATTTCAACCACTTTCTAAAAGATAACACATTCTAAAAAATGAAATGGGTTAACTGAAATGGCCCTTAATCTCAGCTGTACAAAATAAATGAAGCATCGCCTACAAAGAAGGCTTGGGAGTATTTCTTTCATTCGTTAGAATAATTGATAACTTCTGAACCCTTTTTCTCTGGGAAATAAAAAAATTCGGTATTTTCTCAATCGATCTTCTTCTTCGTCTTCACTCAATCCTGAGATATATTTCTCCGTCCATTAATTCTCTCACAAGTGATATATACCGCTGAGAATTAATTTACAAAGGAATAAATTGATTTAAGACGAAAATGATCGTTGAAAGAACCCGATTACGTTCTTATTCTTTGTACTTTTGAAATATCTATTTGCATTAGCTTGATGCAAAATTAATTCAATATTATGTTATTTCAAACATCAATGCTTATTTTGATGCTTAAGAAAACAAGTGGAGAATAACATTTGGATGACAAGCTTTAGGCGAAGCAAGCTCGACTTTCAAAATCAAGACAATCCTGAAAATCCTAAAAAGAAGAGTATACAACCAATGCATCCTCTTGTTTGTCGTTTATGGAACTGAAACATTGAACCTAACCAAGAGAGAAACTCGCAAACTGAGAAACATGCAAAGTCCGCATGAGAGAATCATGCTCAATCACGCATGGAGAGATCACAAGACAGCACAATATATCAGAAAGAAAACGGGGTTTAGAGATATCATAGAATCCATTAGAAATCTCAAATGAAAATGGTCTGGTCATGTTGAGAGAATGAAAGACAACCGATGGACATCACATCTCACAACATGAATCCCCATACATCAAATGCTAAACCATGGCCGACATAAAACAAAATAGAATGATGAACTAAACAAATTCAGTAAATACTGGATCCGCAACGCCCATGATAGAAAAACATGGATGATCCTGGGGAAAGCCCACGTTCAACGACGGACGTTAAAAGACTGGTGATGATGATGATGATGATTTTGAAATACACTACTATTTAACAGAATGGAATATGCTATTTTAGAGCAGGTATTTTGCTCTGTTTTCTTTCAAATACTTAATCTCAGTTTATTTGAGGCACTTGAATCGAAGATCTAAACGGGGCGTGAACCAACGGAATCTGATGGCAACATCTACCGAGTAGTTGGGCAAAAGAGCCAACGAACAAACAGCTCAATGATTGGTTCCAAACTTTTCAAAAGGCGATGCGGACTTAGAAAAACGTGGACATCTTCCTGTTATCAACGATTTTCAGTTGAGGGCAATTGTTGTGGCAGACCTGTACGAAGCATCTACAGGGGTGGCAATGGACGCGAACGCTCACCATTCAACAAATGAAATTTGTATCAAACTGGAAAAGATCAACATGTGAATGACCCTGAAGGGGGAAACAGAAATATGCATGTCACACCACGGACCCAGCAGAAACTAAACAAACTAGGATACAGAACTCTACCTTATCCAATTCATTCACCGAATGTCTCTCCGACTATCAACCATTCCCAGTAAGGTAAGGGTCTTCAACAACCTATCATCAACTCAAAAGGCCCTGGGAGTGCTTATTGGATCCGAGACCCCAGAACTCCATGCTTCTGGAATAATACGCCCTGTGTTTAGTTGGCAATGCTATGTAAATTCTGAAATTCTTATTTGAATAAACTTCTTATGTTGGAGATATGCTTGAAAGTTTTGCCTATTTTTTTCTCTGTTTATTAGGAGCTCCTTCAGTCATCTAATTATTATAGGTATTACAAATCACCGTACCTGCCTTACCTCAGTGTTTTTTAGTTTCATCGGGGTTTATTTTTTTCAAAAAAGTTTCACCACTGTATTGTATTCAGTCATTTACTAAAATTTAATGTTCGAATAAAAATTAGTTATTATATAATGTACGGCCATTCACGATATTGTTTTCTTTCGAAAACTTATAGATGGACGGATAGATAAACACTTACCCTTTCTAATTTCTCATAATTGCTTCGTGCAATATCTATTATAATTATGTGCGGTTATATCCGAATTACACCAGCTGTAAATATTATTGATTATGTGTTAATGCTGCTGATATGGACAAATCAGCTTTCAAATGCCCTCCAGTAAATTGACAATCGAAGACCGTCGATAGTAGCGATAAAAACAACTATAATTAAAATTGAAGGAATACTAACCAAATAATTATGGATTAAATGCATCAGCAATGAAAGAGATTATGTTCAGAAATATATGTATTTGCTGTGTAAAATAAGTTCTGTCTCATCACAGGCCGTATATTTATAGATATACCCACAAACTCTAACATTTCAAATTCCGAAAATCCCGTAATTTTGAAGATTATCTTTGTAACATGCTGGGTCCAATAGATGATCTATCTATGTGATTAATATTCACTTTTGTGCATTGATAAAAAACAATATGCTGAAAAAATTAATATTCTCTCGGTAAAGTAAATGCTATTTAATATTTAGGGTACACTTACGTACACTTAGTATATGCATGCGTATGCATTATTGTGTATTCATTAATCACATATACTGTCTGATAGATAGATAGATGGATAGATAGATAAATAGATAGATGGATAGACAAATGAGAATATTTATCAACACATCTTTTTCTGCATTCCATAATCATGAACAGCTTCAGATATGATATGCAGAATTTTGTTTCCTGCACTCATGAAGATGCTGCTCAATGACACTTTGTGATCAGAGTGAATAGTATTACATGGAAAAATCGCCTTTGGCACCTATTTTTTTACAAGGTTTTAAGCTTGAGGTATATCATTTTCACAAACATTTCTTGGGTTCTCATGAAAAAACGTTAAGTACAGGGTTTCTTTTCTCAGAATATCTGCTAAGTCTTAATCTTAGTCTTCTGAATTCAATTTATCGGCATTCCTCTTCTCGGGTCCACGGCAAATGTGATGCGACTTTCTTTGCAAATTGTCTCGGAGGAGACACATACTCCAGTTGGCCGAGTACTCCGCTCAGGGTGTATCCGAGTAAAGGCCTGAGCATTTATCTACTTATATCCTCTTCTTCAATGAAGAACGAATTGTCTGATGAAGGGGAAGGGCAGCCCAGGCCTGAGATATTACTGATACTCAATGCTGAGCATCATCTTCAGCCCTACATTCTCTCATCCAACACGAGCATGTTCTCGAAGGAATTGCAGGAACATTTTATCTATCTCTCTAGGAAGCTTGCCTTTGTCAATCTTATGAGACGAAACTGTAGTTTATCAGATGCCCAATGGCAATGGTGGAGATACCATTAAGCATCATGCAAGTTTAAATGACTGTGGCACTGAGTTGAATTGACTTGTTTTTCAACCCATGATCAGACAATCTGATCTCTTCACTTTCTTGATGTGGGTGCTACGTTTTGGGTAATTCAATTCATGGCCCTTTTTCAAATGTAAAATTTGATATCCATAGAATAAATCAGCTGAAACCATGTGCCTGAATCGATTATAGGAAGAATACTTCATATTGTCCGACCAAAAGTCAATATGTTAATGTCTAAGTGATAGAAAAAAAAGCTGGTGTTCGTTTGCATCTTGATACTATTCAGCAGACTTTCAAGCGAATTTCAGTTGATTTTCCTCAACTTTAGACACATAAAATTATCTTATCCTAAAATAACTTGCTTTTTGGAAATAATGCGTATTTAGCAAAACAATCGGTTGCCGTTCATTAATGCTTGTATTTTATCCATTCTTTAACTGTGTTATGGAAATGCGTCTTATCTGGACAAAGTAGTGAAAATAATGAAAAAATGTGAATAACTTCATTTCAAAATCTCCAATAAATTAACCTAATACTAACAACTAATCCAGAGTTGTCTGCAGTATCCTGTTGAACAAAACACTGGAAAAGTGATGCTGCATAATCATGGTAGGTTTGATTCTCAATACAACATGATAACTATTTGCCAAACGTTACTTTTATTTCAGAAAAGTCACCACATAATATTGAATCGATACAATAAACGATATTATTTTTTGGTTGGGGTTGATCTCCAATTGCAATTCGAATCGACGTTAATGAATAACATCGATCGACGAAAGACTAACTGTCTCGAAAACATGTGTCCCTTTATCTGATGGATGAGAAGTTTTTCCGAAAGAAAAGTTGCAGGGAAAAATATAAAGCTTCTTGGTAACCTGCCACAAAATATCTATTATGGGTTGACCACGATTCCTCATTATCCACAAAAAAGCATTTGGTGACACATATAATTGTTCAGAAAGCAAGATGTATGTAGCTTAATTTGTAATTTGATGCAAGCGTTCATTTTTATTTTTTTTACAACATTGTTCATCGTAAATCTGGGAATTCTACGGCTGTAGCTCGGGTTAAATGCTCAGTTTTACAATACCTACGAAATACAAATGGACAACCTGGAAAATACGTGGGATACCAATGGACACCTTGGAAAATCCATTGAATACCCAATCATAAACTTCAGGCTATAAACTAGAAAATATAAGGTCTGTTGATCTGGAACGACAACTATCTTAGTTTATATATATATATATATATATATATATATATATATATATATATATACATACATACATACATACATATGTGTGTGTGTGTGCACGTGTGTGTGAGTATGTGTGTATATTGCAGCTCCTGCAGAGAAACACAAGTTTACCATTTCGAGAATTGGCTAATGAGCAACGACATAGATGCGCCATTCAAACCATTGTTGGAATGAAGATATATGGAAAATTCTAGGAGATCATTAACATGGAATGATTTGACAGCATTTTGAGCTCTTTCAACGAAGTCAACTCTTCCCATAAAGAAGATTTCTTATTATTTGGTTACGATAATGAAGGCAAAAGAAACTACAGGAAACAGAATTTATTTGGATTGAGAGAAAATTACAAACTGCACACAGATCACCTGGATCCAGCACTGCTCTATAGCAACAGAGATATTTATTACTAAAAACAATGAAATTAAAAATGAATCCTTGACAATAAATGTAGAATGATAAATGGATACTTCCATGTTTTAAACAGCATACAAGGAATTATCTTCATGATAGATTATACCAGCAATAAAAATTATATGAATATTTAAAACCTCATTGTTTCATCGGTAGCAGCAGCAGTTATCGTAGAAGTTCGCTTTTTCTTTGAATAACACCAATAATTAACTTTTGCCATCGATGACTCTGTATCTATTTGAATCTTTAAACTCATTAGAGACCCATCTCAGCAGCTCAGCATTGGTATGGAAATTCAGTGACAAGAATTCAGATTTAAAGTCATTGTCAGTGAAACGTAATCGATAAACACGTTTAACCTGAAAAGTGATGTTTGATCTTATTGTTAAACATTTATGATTTGATTCGAATCGAAACGTTGGTGACAGATTGATAAGACCATGAGAAAATCATGTTGACATCAATCACAGAATAGACATGTTTCGAAATAGTAAATTGCTTGATCTGCAGAATAATAGTTTCAGAACATCATTTCGTTTCACATACACAAAGCTGAATCATATACGATTGAATTCTGATATATTTGCATATACAGATGCATGTACATGAAAATACTGATACATACAAACAAGCACAGAGCCAGAAAGAGAGAGAGAGAGAGAGAGAGAGAGAGAAAAGGAAAGAAAGAAAGAGGTTGGAGAATGAGAGAGGGAGAGATATTTGATATTCATCGTAGGAGTACAAGGAAAACAAACTTTGTCTTTTGTTATACTTTTTGATTATCATTTTTCGATACGTTGTTTTGGTTGACCTCCTAAGTAAGCCCTGTATTTCGAAAACATTGAATGTAGTATTAAATAACATCCATATGCAATATGATATGGTATCACAATGTATATAAAAAAAATACATGTATAATGACTTGAGCTATACATCAAAATCTTAGCTGAAAGTTAGGTAATGTGTGATCAACCCTGCAGGGGAGCTATGTTAATATAACTGCTTTGTTTCTAGATTCCAAAGACGGTTATATAGTAGAAAGCTGATAATCCTAAGAAAAAATATATATGAGTACAATAATAACTACATTTGAAACATTGAAAAAAAGCACTGAATATTTTCACCAAATCAACAAATATTGAAGAATACGCGACGGACATACCTGAAAATTTGGGAAAAAAGTTTTTTCTTATACATATTTAATGTGTAAATGGTGAAGCTTTCAGATTATATATAATTATATGTATGTGTGTGTGTATGTGAGTGTGTGTGTGTGTATGTGTGTATGTGTGTGTGTATGTGTGTGAGTGTGAATGAAGGAAGACAGTTTTGAGAACTAAGTTTAACAAGAGCCAAAATATCCACACCAATGAGAAAAAAAATCGTGACATGGGAAATGAGCCCCAGACGGGATTTGTTAACTACTGCAAATACATATATGTGTATATATATATATATATGTTGAAATCAAGCATGGAATGTTTGTTTATAGGATAAACTACGCTCATTTGAATTCCATTTCGTATGTGAACATTTTAAAACGAGACTCGATCCATTGCATATATTTTAAGGAAATACACAATCAAAATATTCGAGAATCTCATAGTTTTCTTCAAGATATATTGATTTGTTACCGAAAAAATGTATCTTTGGGAGTATGAATGGTCATTCAAGGTGGCAGGATCAGAGAATTTTTCAGATAGTTCAACAAGCCATGACAAAACATCCTGATCCAGTGTAAAACCTTCCCGCGTCATTAAAATGGAATATTTAAAAAAATGAACATTATGTTAACGAGTTTATCGAAACAATGATATATAATAGAATAAATCAATCCGTATTACTCCTAGGGGAATGATAAAACCATAAGAGATAGATTTGTCACTGTGGAAGATCATTGTTTTGACTGGAACCATGGAAAAGGGAAAAGAATTTGCCCCACTCAGTTTGACTGACTGATAGCTGATTGAGTAGGGTGGATGATAGAACATACAATGCAAAGTAACGAAATGTCAAAGTATATTAACAGAATAACCAATTTATGCTAATGTATCTGACGATTAAAAAACAATTAACAGAGCCAAGATGGTATACAAAATGGCGAAAAATATTTGAGTTTTAGGTTGGTGGGGAAAATTGACGAATTCTTCGGCTGAATAAGTAGGTAATATTCAACTCAAAGAAGTTTTTCTGTGTATTTGTTATTTTTGAAGACGATATCAGAGATTGATTTGCGTGCAGCTAGAAATTAAAGCCAATTTGAAATTCAAATGGACGAACAATCGATAGAAACGACATAAACGACAACGCACGTGTGTTTTTATACTTTCCGACCCCTCATCATTGAATGTGTTTTTAAGGTAATATATGCAAGTGAGCCCTGTTTCGAAAAGATTGAATGATGTGTAGTAAAGGATGACATCCATATACAATACATTATTACCAGAGATAAATGTAAAATGGGTACATGACAAAAGTGATATATTAGAATCGTTGATGTGAAAGTGTTGCTGTTTGATTGATAATGGGATTCCGTGTTTTTACGACTGTTTTGTTTTCAAAATCCCCAGAACGGTTATATGGTAAACAACTGATGGTCCCAACGGAATGAACATTACGTATACTACCATGATAGAAAATAGTGTTTGAAAAAAATTAAAGCACTGAAAAAAATAACATGTCATATTAACAAGTATTAGGAAATAAGTGACCGAAGTGACACAGAAAACGGATTTTTTTTTCATGTTTAGTACTTGAAGCTGTAAAGCTCACTAGAATATACACACACACACACACACACACACACACATATATATATATATATATATATATATATATATATATATATATATATATATACATATATATTTGTATTTATATATATATATATATATATATATATATATATATATATTTTTTTATATTATATATTCATATATGGATCGAGTCGATCAGAATACAATGGCATTTTCTTGCATTTACACTCATCAAAAACAAAACAGCAATATACAAACAATTGAGTCAACACACAGTAAATGTGTGTTCAGAAGATTCTTCATTTCACTAATATTCTCTCCTGTAAGGGTGGAAGTATTCAGCCCGTGACAATAAGATTGACAAAAAAAGACTTTCAAATAATTTGTCTTTATATATAGATGCACCTTGAACAATACTAAAAGTATGGATAGATGGGTTCCTTATAAACTGACAGAAGACAAAACAAATCAACCAGACAGTTTGACAAGACAAAAGTGACACATCAAATTAAATGATTCTGGAATCGAAGTATGCCTCCACCACATCATTCCTCTGACCTTTCCTTTACACTTTCATTTTTCAAAACATTTTGACAAGTCTATAAAGAATAAATAGTTCAAAACCCAGGCAGCTGCAGAAGAAGCTTTTAAGGGGTTTATTTAGTCTAAGGATATTGATTTTTATCATGAAAGCACGAATGAACTTGTTAAACGTTTGCAAAATTGCCTTCAATCGGAAGGAAACTATTTTGATTAACTACTTGATCCTTGATAATGTCATTCTTATTCAAAATGATAAGGTTTACGTTTTGGGACATTTACCTATTCCATACAAAGACTGTCCTAACAAAAAAGAAATATCAAGTAATGTCCACATTGGATATCTATTTGAAACGACTTGAAACAGTGACAAGTTGTTTTAACCATCAAACTGACAATCCAAAATGGTTCAAAAGTAATTATTATTGAATGAGAAACCTTAAATACATGATCAATCGATTCTTTCTCGTCAGGAAAATCTATTAAAATTTCGGCAAACAAAGTTAATAGGTACTGTCCTTGAATTTTCAACCATCAACACATCGTTATAAATATATCCTAAGCTCAATCAAAGACAGGAGAAGAATCAAGAATTTGAAATTATGTTTTTGAATTCTAAGGATTGCATTGATTTTTTTGAAATTCTCTCATAAAGAATTGCAGAGATTTTTTATTACGTGCCAAGAGTTCCCAATGGATTCTAACAAATTTAAAACAAAGTAGTATTTACTTCATTGAGCTATTTGATGTTTCCTAATTCAGGATATGATTTTAATCTCAATAGATATCTCTGTCTTTCATTTCCAGCGAAAGGATAAAACCGATTTTGATTCTACAAGGAATTAAGTTTCATAACATATTAAACTTCTACGCAATCAAACGCTATTTGAAAATTTAATGAGAGTTGTGATAATTTACATTTATTATAAATGTTATCGTCGTTCCATAGGAAAACGGTCTATGAAATATTTTTGGTCACTCATACAAAAAAAAAACAACTTCCTTTTATTCTCAATAAGTATTCAGATTCCAAATGGCATTCAAATCCAGGTTTCCCAGATATCCGAAGTCAGATTCAATTGATTATATCAAGGTCGATTGTTAACAGATAAAAAAAGTAAAAAGGACATAGGACTAAAATGAGAATATTCCTTTTTTTCCAATCGTAAAACCTTTATTGAAGTCGAATTAATTCTTATACATGATGTATAAGAATCAATTTTAATGCCATTTTTCTCCTTTGAATGGGACTAAAGTCAGAATATTTTCGATTTTTGTTCATCGTAAAACCTTGGAGGAAGTCTAATCAACTACGAGGTATATGAATTAATTGTTATGCCTGCTTTTCTTTGAATAGATTAAAATTAGAACATTGACTATTTTTTTTTCTAATAGCATAATCTTTATGATAGTAGAGTTAAGTCTTAAGTACAATATATAGTAATTATCCATGATGGATAATAATCGTGCTAAATTTCATGAAATGTTAGCTTCAACTCTGTGGAACAAAAAATAACTGTTTGGCTAATTTTTATTCTGGAAGAAAAAACTTCATTTTCTCCTGTTATCATATTCCTATTTGTTGTATAAAAAAAAATATCATTCAATTATTATGGTTGCTTCCAAACCTGGAGGTGCATGTTTGGACACTTGGACCCTATGAAATGTTGAGTTATCTGCCATAATTATCATGTAGAATAGTTTCCTCTTCATTGAACAGAACAACAGCGGCAAAGTATTTTGTTTATTCGTCGTGCTCAGACGTACAGATATTTTTGATTTGTTCTTTCATGAACAAAAAATTATTTCACTGACATTGTTTTGCGTCTGTCCATTACACTCAAAGAATTTTGCAGTTGGAGATTTTATCAAAGTTGGTAAGTCAGAAGGTAAGATTTGCTCAATAATAGCTTTATTGAAAGTCTGGAATGGGTTTTTAAAAACCTGAATCTGGCTTGGCATATTGTCTCAATTCTTGGCTGCAAATATGGATTGTATGTCTCAAAGGTTACAAACTCATGATACAGTAAGGACCGTTGTACAGGAATGCTTAATTTCATTTTTTTTTTCCATTCTGCTTTCTCTAGTTCGGATTATGTTCTAAAATTGCGTCTCTTGATATGCAAATGATTATTCTTTAACAGCCAGGTTTTATAATTCATTTATCGGAATACCTCATGTATAACCCACAACGATACATAAAATGTATCCGAAGATCGAGCGAATGAGAACTACATTTTCTGTTGTGAATTCTACACGATTCCATTGATCTGATTGGCAGCTCTGAAATTTGCCACAAATTGGTAAATCTAAATTTAATCTAATCAAGTATTAACATTTTTTGTCCATAAATGTTCGCAAGTTATGAATGTGTGAGCATAGCAATTTTGTTGTAGTAGTACAATGGAAATGACATACACGTGGGGTTCGGAAATTTGTGACAAATGTATGGTAGTTATTCTCAGCGGCGAAGCTAACTATAAACAAAAATCAGTGATCGAGATCTAGGATTGGTCTTAAATTTTAGGTTTCTAGCTATTTTGCCTTAAAGTTGCGATTAAAACAACAAAGATTATGATACTGGTCGAGGTAAATCAGTTTCACTATTGATATTTCCTCGTTACTGAAATTCAGACTTATATTGACCAGTTCTTATTGTTAAAATGCCTGGTATAATGACAGCAGTAAGAATATTCTACCTAAGGCCATTGGTGACTGTTTCCAAAATAGAAATCAATAATCTTTATATTTTTACACTTTCAGGCTGGTAATTTCATTTCCGTTCTCACGAACGGACTGTTATTCAATTTCGTCGATGACGCGGAAACTGGTATTTCAAATTGAATATTTGAATTACATTTCCCATTGAACTATTTCAATACTAACGTACCAGGTGACAAGAACATCATAAACCAGTTATTTGATGGTGAATTCCCTTCTTTTATTGCGATATTGTTTATCGTTCAAATCTCCCCGGGCCACAATGTCTGGAGAAAGACGCAACCGTGAACAATTGGCTTTGGAGACACTTATTTCAAATATCTCAGGATTAGTTTCACTGTGAAATATAGATCATTATTTCACTAGATGTGTCCAAAAACTATCCAGCATTTCTTCTATTCCTCGAAAATCTTATGTGCTGCCTTGATGTAACGTAGAAACCCATCGAAAGGACCTTACTGCGCATGCATACACAAAGAATTCCCTGTGGGTTAACTCTGTCGGCAATGAGACACCATTCAGCGAGCATATATAATGTTGACTGTCGTATTTGAAATGACCCAGTCTGCTCATTTCACAAGTCTCACAATAAGTTCTTTTTTTTGCGAAGCATTGCATCACACTGGAATATCAAAACTTCCCCATGCACACTGGATTTTGCC
>OY735211.1:17387848-17390348 GCA_963457665.1 Thysanoteuthis rhombus
ACGTAGCTCTTAACATAAGTGAGTTGAGTTTATACACAAATCAACGATTTTAATTTACAGATAACTATTGTAAAACGCAACGTATTGTAATAATAACTCCGATAACAAGGACTTGCGTTGGAAGTAACTTTTTTTTCGAATTGCACCGACTCACAAGAACTGATCTGGGAAGTGTAGGGTATATTTTTTAGGAAATGTTTCCATCTTATTTGATGAGTGAATTTCACCAGGCTTTCCACTGATGCTTCATGTGACCTTATGGATGTTAAAAAATAAAACCCCCAAAAATAAGATTCTTCACTTTATAAACATATACTACGAGTTTTAGTTTTGTAGTTGAAGATGTTTCCAAAGTCAGGCACAAATTATCAGAATTCAAAAAAAAATTATTTGTTCCGCATGAGTCTCTATTGAGCAGTTACTTACTGAGCGCATTCCTTACTCCGATGGGGAACTACTTTTCTCATAACAATTGTAAGATTATCTATAAGTGATTCAGGGCTCGGTAGTATGTGTGGTTACCAGGGAGCTATCAGTTGAGATCCTTGTGTAGGACTAATCTAAGAAATGTTTAGATATCCAACGGATATTATTCGTGACCCCTTTTTCCCAGTGTCCACCGAGAAAATTTATCATGATTACCCCGCTGGAACCCCCCCCCCAAGTTCTCATCATCGTTTAAATTTACCTTTTTGCTGTGTCTTTGACTTTGCCTGCAGATTCCTTCAAAGGTCACTGTCTGGATTGGATAATGCTTCCCAGATCGTATTGGTACACCATATACTCAAAACAGTCACGAATCGTTCCGTTAGAGTGCCTTCTGCTTCAATTTCGCTTAAACACCTAATGGCTCAGCTGAGGTGATTTTGGCTCAACCCTGATAACCCATCAAACTGAAAGATTGTTGACGTCAGGGTATTCGCTAAAAAATGATCGTACAGAATTAAGTAAGATCCCAACTACAGCAGCTAACTCAACTAGTGATTTGATAATCCAACCACTTTCTGACGTTTCCATTTATCAATTCTTGGAGTCAATGTCTAATTTGAAAAATTGAAAGAAAACATCTCAATTGACCTGTGAGGGGTCAGGTCAAACTCAGACAGGCCTCTCACTGACCCTTTTCATTCCAAACCAAATTTTACTTTCACGTACACCGATATAATCATCCCCTGTTAAACAACCAAACAGCATAGAAATATCCCAATCTTTCTCTTCGACCTCAAACAAGTGAAAAAAAATTGTCTGTGAACATCTGCGAACATTTTCTTCGGTAAAGATGGTTGGCACCCGTCGAAATGCATCAAAACACACCCATGGAATATGAAAAAAATGAGGTAACACGAACTCTTTTGAGACTTTTCTGTATTTCCTTCCACTTTCCTATTATCATTTTCATTAACATTCTGTCGAATTACTTCTACTTCACGTTTACGATACGGACAGGGATACAGTCAATAAAGTTTTCAAGTTTAAAACACTAAACATTAAAAAATCTTTTCCAAAAGATATGTTTGTTTCAATTCAGTCACTTAACTCCTAACATCTGTCAATGTATTTTTTGTAATAATCGTTGGTGTGTTCTTCCATTTTGCATGTACTTTGTTATTATGGTAATGTATAGATTGTCTCCTGTTGGAATCATCAGGAATTTAAGAACAAAACAGTTACATTAGCATGACATACATACATACGTACATAAATATATATATATATATATATATATATATATATATATATATATATATATATATATATAACGAGTGTGCGTAACATACATCGATTGATGAACAGACACTACACCATAATCCTTGTGCTCTGAGTAAAGCACGCACTTATTTTGACCGTAGATGGAAGAACTGATACGTACCAGAATATTCCAGTCATTTTTTTATACGGGTAGTATACCAGTAGGAAATAAAAATTTATGGAATCAGGAGAGCACCAGCACAGACAAATAAAGAGAAAAACTAGAAATGAAGAACTGGAACATGAAAATAAGACAAGAAAATAAAAATCCGGGTACAGTTGGCAAAATGAGAAATAAAAGGAAAAAAAATGGAAGATGAAAAATGATTGGTTAATGTTTTCACTTCTCCTGACTTTGGCTCTGAGCAGCGCTGATCAATTTGATTCGTTGATCAAGATAAGAACAACTTATTGATTCTTTCCCCCCTCCACCCATTTTGCGCATTCGATAGACCGCAGCTCGTTAGTTGCCAGTCGAGATTGCACAATAAAGTCCAAGCATCGGACCACAGTGAAGGCATCTGATTGATCTCTCATCCTCAATATAAATAGTGACTGTTATAACCGGATACTCTCATCGTTCAAGCCTTTACGCGTCTTCCCTTGGCCACTCAGCCGATATAAATGTCTTTTGTTGTAGCACTGGGCAAATAGAAGAATCCTTTAATAACTGTGTCGTGCAACTGACATCGTTGAAACGCCTGCTGAGTACTGCTCAGCAGGGAACAAGCATAGCTATCGGCCTGTTTAT
>OY735211.1:17395348-17430348 GCA_963457665.1 Thysanoteuthis rhombus
AAAATGCAATATCCGACTGTATTATTGAGTTGAAAGCATGGACAATAATCGTATGTGGAGTTCTATCGTTTTTGCTGTCTGGTTTGGTTTCAGTAGTAATTTCAAATGAAACCATATCAGAAGGATCAAGTAAGCAATGATAAAATCTCCTAAAGGCACAAAAACTGGATATTTGACAACAGAGAAGGAAACTATTAAAAAAATAGTCTATTATCTTGCATATCTCATGTTTTTCTAGAATACGTCGATACATGAATTTTCTTCATAATGTGAGATACGTAGCGCTTGTGGTCTTGCAGTGTGATATTGCGTGAAATTGTTTACTTGGAAAAACGAACTTCTCAATTTTGTTTCATTCAAAATTACTATGTTGGCAAAGCCGGATGGCGAAAAATAAAAATATGATAAAATTGATTTAAATACTACGCTTTCTGTAGCGTCCAGTTGATAACATCTATATCGACATCTCTATCTTTATCCCGCTTCTTTCTTTCTCTCTCCTTCCTTTTTTCCTGTCATTCATCCTCTCTCTTTCTTTCTTTTCTTTCTCTCTTTCTCTCTGTTTCTCTCTTCCTTCCTTTCTCCCTTTCTTCCTCTCTCTTTCTTTCCTTCTTTCTCTCTCCCTGCCTTCCTTCCTCTGTCTGTCCGTCAGTCTCTCTCTCTCTCTCTCTCTCTCTCTATTTCTTTCTCTGTGCATAATAAATCTACTCGTACATTATTGAATTTTGGTTTGCTATTTCAACCCCCACCCTCTGAATGTTGAAATATGAAGTGTGAAGTATGTTGGAAGACCTAGGATCAGATCAGACTTGCAACCCGTATCACAGATATCATTTCTTAGCGAGCTGATGGAACACTAAGGCTACACAGGGCATGAATTTTCAGTCGTATATCTACTGACCTACTCCAGTTTTTCACGCCATCTTATTTGTTTTTGCAATGTTAATATACACCCTAATTACTTGAATTCTGAGAAAATGTATCTTTTTTATTACATTTTTGATAGTATTAGAAGAATGTAGTGTGAAGTAGGAACTATTCATATTTCAGGCCACTTCAATGAGTATTTGGCGTAGAATGTTATGACAATCAACAATAAAGGCGACAAAAACACGCAAAAAACAATATTGCAAAGAAACAACTCAGGAATCAAATAATCCCTTCAGACATACATATCCATAAATTTCTGCATCGAGCTATCCATCAGTTTGTATAACCTTATTTTGCTTATATCTGTCAACCAGTCCTACATCTTTCATCCGTACATGATAAAGATCGTGTTAGAAGAGACATGAGTGTGTGTTCAACGATCTTGAAAGATTGCATTATCATGATTTTTCAAGAGATATATTCCTCGTTTGGACTTCACAAGCGAAGGATTACCGAGTTTGTTTCGTACAAAAGAAATCAATGAAACTGTTGTCCATCTGAAAATTGATTATAGCATTAAAGATTTCAGTTGTATAGAATCATAGATAAAGATGCAGTGTAATTTCAATTTTATCTTGAGAAAACACAATAGACAATAACCGTAGTCTGCCAAATAAAATATCAGTGATATGATTTTGATGAATTGATCAACATGCAGATCAGTCTGCCTGTCTATCCATCTATCTATCTATCTATCAATCTTGATTTATATATCTATGGTTGTCCTTGTTCATTTCACCACCTGTTCTCAGATGTCCCCAAAATGTCGAACATCTGCCTGGGGAAGGAAATTTAATAGATATTATAAAAAAAGAAGAACAACAACAACAACTACAACAAAACACATAGTCATCAAAAGTAAATAATAAGTCCATCCAAAAACCAATAATAAATCAGGCGAGAGGACCATTACAAACGATATAGGAATGGAATCATTCAACCATCATAAAAAAGACAAGTTGAATGTAACAGCCTCTACTTTCAACAAAAAGCAAAACAGTTTAATACTTTAAAAACAACAATATTAAAAGGATATGCGTTCAAGCAAAAGAGAATTTTCCAATTTTTCTTCAAAACGTAACATATGTGGACTTAACTGAGTTAACAACTAGGAAAATTAGGACGAAGCATGACCAAACATGGATTACTCACGCAAGTATTCGTCAAATAAATCTGGAAGTTAGAAAATCATTTCCAAAGAAGATAGCAAGACGCCAGTCTAACGAATAGTATGGGTTGGCTTCTGTCGAAAGTTGAGCTTTCAAACGATTATTATTCTACCCAAGAATGAATACTGTGGAATATGCAATTATTTCCACCACAGGGCAGACCTTACTCGGTTTATTACGTAAAACCAGCTGTATTGGCGTGTATATCTACATTCAATAAATCATCCTTTGCCAAATAGATATTTGCTGTTGATAAATAAGATACTTTTCCAAATAACCTTTTTTCGCTCCTGCTTTCCGCGGTGAGAATTGATTCTCTCTAATAAAATTGTTTGTTATGTTTCACTTTTGCAAATATTCAGAAGCTATATTACATTTAATTTTATTTTCTTCAATATTCGCCGTTACATTTATTTATTCGGAGCAGTAAAGCGTGAAATAAAGGCAAATGAATTCAGGATAAAATCCCAAGCGGTATTTCAAACATTTTGCTCCTAGAAACATTACGCTCTCGTATTTGTTTTGATTGTGAATATTCAGAGCGATATTTTCCTTGTTGTAGGATTTTTTCCTCCATTCTAATTACTGCATTCTCCTCGAAGTTCAAAATATTCAATGTTCAGAAAAATGATGAATTTCATCATTTAAGGAAATCTGCATATTCTCCCACATGCCAAGCATTCGTATGTTTTCTGTATAACAATATGTGTATATATATATATATATATATATATATATATATATATATATATATATATATATACATACCCACACACACACAGTGGGAAAGGGGTTACATCGATAGGAAACGAGAGAATTGCTTTTATCTATATCTATATCACCCTCTCTACAAACGTGCAATATAATAACGAGACAGAGTTCTGATGTATAAAATCCAAAAGCTTATTTCACTACAACCGATGCATTTAATCTCCGTTAATGAGTTAGTCACCGACACTCTATATCTCTTTTTGTCTCTCTCTTTCTCTCTCTCCCTCTCTCTCTCTCTCTCTCTCTCTCTCTCTCTCTCTATATATATATATATATATATATATATATATATATATATATATATATATATATATATATATATATTCAAGAATTTCTCTTTCCTCTATGGGTCATTTTTGTTTTGGGGTGGCATAAGATGACCACTGATTGGTGAATGGATTCTTCTCGGGAAGGGATTTCCAGTTGTTGATGCACTGTCTTGTCAAAATCCCTGAGAGTCGTCAACTCTTTAGAATCCAGAATGCGTTTACATGTGCCGCCCATACATCAAAAAGAGCATTTTTATCTGCTGTATACTGAAACTATCAGTTACACAAGAAAAAACTACGACACCTATGAAGAAAGAATAATCATGCTTGAAAACAAATAAAAACTGCCAAAATGCGTCTCAGTGACTGTATGTAAGCTGTAGATGCATTAGATGAAGGAATAGAAAATGCAGGACTCATGTTTGAAATCAAAAATTCATTTCGAGATAGAGAGCGAGGCTGATTAACTAGACCGCTTATCGTCATGAACCAGCAGCCACCAGCTTATTTGTGGCTCAACCTAACTACTCTTGGTTTTAGTGTCCAATCTTCTTTTTTCCGAGCTTATAGGCAATGATCCCGTTTCTATCATAATCTCTTTAATAAATTAACCAACTGTTTTATTGCAAATGTGACTGGGCCTAAATGATCGTATAATCTTGTTTTTTCCTGCTTCACATGCATTCTACCGCTACTAAGTTTATTGTCTATCTTTATTATTACAACCGTTTGGAATACTTATAAATTCCCCTGTTTTTATCAACCCCTTTTGTTTTATTTCTACTATGCCCTCTCAATTAAGTAGCTGTGACTGGCTATATATATGCAAGGGTTCCATGTGACCAGCGTTTATCTCATGATTTGTCGTAAAAATTCTATCTAAGATGTGCTTATAATCCTTTCAGCGTTTTAAAAGCATTACTCATTGATCAAGTATGTACGTATTACATGTAAAAGTTTATTTATCTAAAGTATTACTTTTAATTAACCCTTCAAGAAAACCAATTGAATATCCAATTAAACATTGCCCATCAGAGCTCATATTGTAAAATTGGTTATCTCTCGGCATTAGATTGTAGATAACAGTTATCAAGTGGTTAATAATAATAATAATAATAATAATAATAATAATAATAATAATAATTATTATTATTATTATTATTATCATCATTATTATTATTATTATTATAATGAAAACTGCTTATCAAGTGAATGTAGTCAAGTAACGCAGGAGTATTAAAAAATAGACATGATAGGGTAGCAAAAGTGATACACTGGGAACTGAGCAAATGAATTGGATTTAACTATGCTCTTAAGTGTCACCAGCACAATCCAGCGACATTCCTGGACAATGGGGCTTGAAATCCAAACTGACTACCTCATCCAAGTGAGTGATTGGATCTGGTAATCTTGGTCAAGAAAGGAAGAACTTTCCAAATAACAGAGATGTCCCTGTCAGTGGATCACAGAATAAAGGGAGAGGGTGAAAATACTAGTACCTGGTAATGGGCTGATGACAGTGTAAAATATGAAGGTCAGAGTATTTGCATTTTTGCACCAGTTGCCGAGGTGGTCAACGGTGGAAACTGACCCTTTAGCCTTCCTGTCATATCATTCTCGAATATCACAGCAGTGCCATGGTTTACACTACATCACTTCACCTTTTTGACTATCAGATCGTTACTGACAGCTGGGTTCCGTGCTTCTTATATTTATAGCACATTCATCAAGATCTATGCAGTCACCGTTGTGTCTTCTTGGGTGTCATTGTATGCAGTTCCAGTTGTTTTTGGCCCCAGTAGACACAACGAAACCCTGCAATGGTTAGGGAACATGAAAAAAACAACTCAAAAACGTAGATAATGGAGATCCAATAATATTAAATGGAACCACATTGAAACACACTCTCAGGAAAATTGCCAAGTGGAAAGCGCCAGAACTTGACGATATCCACGGATATTGGTTGAAGAAATTCACCACACTGCACGAGGGCTCACCCATCGACTCTTAAGTAGCCTTAATGAAGGTGAGGTACCAGATGGATGACCAGAAGCAGAGCTACCCTCACTGAAAAAGATTTTGAAAAAAAAAGAATGTAGCAAACAGTTATAGGACGATCACATAATTACCACTTATGTAGAAAATCCTGAGCAGACAAATAGCGGAGAGAATGTACATATCCATGGAAAGAAAGGGACTATTACCAAGGGAACAAAAAAATGCAGGAAAGGATTCAAGGGAGCAAATGATTTGCTCTACCTCGAACAGATGATTTTCAAAGAGGTAAGCAAAAGGAAGGAGAATATTTCAATGTGATTGATTGACTATAAAAAAACATAAGACATATTCCACACCGCTAGACATTCAAATGCCTCAAATAATTCAAAATCAGTGAACTAGAGTTGAGAGTCATCGCCAAATCTGTGAAAAACTGGAAAGTAGACTTTACAGTCTCAGGAGAAAACTCAGCACACATAAGTATAAAAAATGGAATTCTCCAGGGACACTTGCTGTCTTCACTACTATTTGTTCTAACTATGATATCACTCAACAGAATCCTGAAGAATAGCGAATGATACCAATTCTCCAAAACAAAGGGAAAAGGCAACCATCTGATGTACATGGAGGATATGATATTTTGTGCAGAAAACTGGGAAAAGTGAAATAATACAGTGATGATATTGGGATGGAGTTTAGGATAGAAAAATATGCAATCATGGTAATGCTCAAAGGAAGGAGGAAACAGCCAAAAAAATTGAACTCCCAGACAACGGGGAAGATTGGAGGACAAAACTGATGCAAATACCTGAGATTACTCGAATGTGAAAATATCAGAAACCAAACTAAACAGCAGGAAGCTGATGAAAAGAATGAACACATAGGCCGGATTGATTGGAATATACAGAGGACCATTCTTTTGATGGACGAAGGAAAAACTCCAATCGATTGACTGGCAAACAAGGAAGCATCCCAGAGATAACACGGATAGACTATAGAGCAAAAAGGCAACAGGGGGCTCATCAGCATAGAGGATCTTAAAAAAAAGTATGTAGAAAAAAAAACAGTGAAGACATCTCAAAAAGTGCCCCAAGTAGCGCAACAAAAAAACAAAAAATAGAAAACTATAGACCAGCGCAGCAAACGAAAGAGAAATGGGAAAAGAAAAATATTCTGAGAATTTAAAAGAAAAATATACGATGAGGCAGACAAGGTATCAGTGACATGGCTATGAAAAAGGAACCTGAAAAGAAACAAAAGGGAATCACTTATCATAGTATCTCAAAATAAATGCGTCACAACACAGTATAACGAAACAAAAATCAACGGAACACTGACAAATAGTAAATGCCACCTATGTGGTGAAAGATATGCAATCGTAAACAACATAGCTAGTGCACATAGTCAACTTGTCTAAAAGGAGTATAAATACAGACACAATGGAATAGCGACATTGATTCAAAGGGACTGGGTAAACAGATGTGATTTAAGCAAGCAGAAAAGAGGTACCAGCACTGAAGGCAGCCCTGGAGAATGGAAACCACAAATCATTTTGGGACTTTGACATCAACACAGGCGCTTCATCTAAACTGACCACCTCATCCAAACAAGTGGACTGGACTTGGTAATCGTGTACAAAAAGAAGAACACCTGCCCAACGATAAACATGGTCGTACCTCTGAAGAGGAAAGAGAGTGAAAAACTGAAAAAATACTAAGATTTGGCAAAAGAACTTATGAAGATTGGAACACGGAAGTCAGGGTAGTACCAGTCATAGTAAGTGCACTTAGAACTGTGCCAATGGATTTGATGGGTGAGACTGGAGGAAATCGTGATAAAAGGAAAGATTGAGACTGTACAGACTACAACACTGTTAGGAGCGACAATTATACTGGAGAAAATGCTATAACTATGAGATCTATGATCCCAGCTAGTAGCAATAGTCCAACAGAAGAAGAAGGAGAAAAACACCCGGATTGTAGTGAAAGCACGAACCACATCACTCGTGTGATAGATGAGAGATGAAATAGGATGAGGAATGAAGATCTGAGACTTGCAATCACTCAACCTCCAGCGGTAACCAGAAAGCAACTTGTGTGAAATTGAAGATTCTACTACTACTACTACTACTGATAATAATAATAATAATAATGATAATAATAATAATAATAATAATAATAATAATAATAATAATAATAATAATAATAATAATAATAATAATAATAATGGAAATTTATTTACACAACAAGCAATTTAGGAGCATTTCTGCTGACCAATCCTGAACTTACCCTATTTGAAAAATATGCTCAGAGGAACACCTATAGAAATAAGTCCAAAAAACAAATCATGGAATACACTTCCCCCTTCCATTTCCCTACGGATAACAGAACAACAAACCAGACCCCACAGACATCACACTCAATATGAATCCAATCAATAAATCAGGCAGCAAACATCCAGATCATTTGAGCATTGATCTGAAAAATGCTTTTGACCTCTACAAGTGCATGCACGCAGGGAAAAAGCAATGGAAAACAACAGTGATATACAAGAAAAATGTCTAGTAACAACATAACACCAGTTATATACGAGAGGGAAAGCAAGAAAAAAAACTTTTTTCCGTTGATCACCATGGTGTGAAATGCTCAGTCACAACATCCATCTATTCATGCTCTAATTCAAGTGATATATCAAGCACTATCACCATAATGCATGAAACTGCTTTTTTAAACAATATGTGTGTGCGTGTGTGTGTGTGTGTGTGTGTGTGTGTGTGTGTGTGTGCTAACTGAAATTTTTTGTTGGATTGTATTGGTCGAAGATCGCCGAAACAATGTGTGGTTTATTAACCGTTTGCTAAACCTTTTGTTTTTACATACAAGAAAACATACACGTTTAGTCAGTGGGTGAGGGTATCACAAAACCGTTTACGACCGAGTGTTTCCTAATCCTGGCAATTATCATGCTTAGAGATCTTGCAAGATGGAAATAATGATGGTTCATCTTTTGAATATTTTTTAATTGGCATCGCAGCGTTTTGCGTGAGGAGGACAAAACGCCCGCAGTGACAGGAATGTAAATATTTTCACCAGATTGAGTAAGCTATCAGTCTTGATTGGCTTTTGTGTTTTTGCAATATCTATCATCCGCTATCTATAAGCGTATTCCATACATCGTTCATAGGTGATGGACGAAAAGATTTATCATCTCAAAGTACTTACAATGAACATTTAGAATGGATAAGATCTTGTTAAGATCAGGTGATAACGTTTTTTTTCTGGATATTTGTTTTGCCATCACCAATGATATCCAGTGCAAAGCTACAGGTCTTATCGAAATTGTGATTCTCTAAATTGCAATTTTTTTCATCCAAATTTCATGTCTTAATCTTCCTCTTTTATGCAAGGTTTTTCATTTGTGCCTTCTACTGTACCCTATATCATACTCATGCAGCAGAAAAAAAAATAAAGCTGGCATGTCTGGAACAAAGCGTTGATAGAATGACATAACATGGTTCCGATGCCAAAGTATAATTACAAATATCCACTGTGCTTGAGCAGTACACAGCTATTCCATCAGTCTCTTTAGACGTTCAGTCAGTGTTGGAATCGTAGTTGGGAACGCAACCTCTTCATAGAACGTTGTATTCACGAATTAGTTGTCTTTATCCATCAACTCAGAAACGGAATGTAGACTTAATGATGTGAACCTCAACTGGATATGTGTCAATGTGAAATGACTGTGCTTTGAACTTGAACTTCTGCTCGAAATTGAGACAACATTCAACATTATTGAATCAGAAACGACTGGTCTTCTTTTTTCTCTGAATGGCA
Organism: Thysanoteuthis rhombus; assembly: GCA_963457665.1. Lineage (NCBI taxonomy): Eukaryota > Metazoa > Mollusca > Cephalopoda > Oegopsida > Thysanoteuthidae > Thysanoteuthis > Thysanoteuthis major. The sequence goes on from OY735211.1 coordinate 17,404,319, forward strand.
GATCATGTTGTCAAACAAAGGAATCCAGTATTCCGTGTTATTTTGCAGACATGTCTTTGTTTCGATCGATTCACAGTCCAGGATTTACGCTGTTGTCAAGACAGGTGATCAAATTCAGTGCCTTATTTCGTTTTATTTAGTCGTAACTGTTATTTGAGAAGGAAATGTATTGACTAGCGTAGATAGAGTGCATTTTTATATTGCACATTTTTGTCGAGAAAAATTTCAATTTTCTTCTATGACTGTGCAAGTGTCGTTCATCAAAGATCAATCCCACCCTGGGAATGTGAGTGTCATAAACCTAGCAAGTAAAGTCGAAGCTTTCAATTATTGAATAATCATCATAAATTATCATTTTTGTGGACATATACTATGATTTGATCACACACACACACACATGCGCACACACAAACACACACACACATATATATATATAAATAAATAAATAAAAATATATACATACATATATATATATATATATATATATATATATATATATATATATATAATGTGTACTGTAAAGAGTGAGACGGACTCGGGAGTAAAGTGTTTAGAGGTAAAGTTTATTAATCCTTAGATGTAAATTGTCCAGACATGTTTCGGGATTCTTCCCATCTTCAGTGGTGTGTGCTGTGTTAGTATGTGTTAAAAGTTCCCGTGTGGAACCAGAGTCCACTATCAGGAGCTATGCATTGTGGGTAAATTGTCTTGTAAGGGCTGCTGGGGGCCTCCTGCTGCGTGGGAGAATGTCCAGTTAGGTATAAGCTCTTTGGTTAAGCAGTAGCAGTTTGTCTTAGGGAGGGCAGCATGTGACAGGGTAGGGGGAGTGATGTGGGGTTACATTTTTTGGTATTTCGGGGATAGTGTAAATGGAGGGGTGGTGAGGTCAAGAAGCTACATAGGTTTCAACCTTATAATTTATTGAAAATGTGTTGCTATGATTTTGACAGGGGTTACAACTGGCTAAGGTGAATTTTTTTATGGGTCTTGGTGACTTTGAAGCTTCCCTTATTGAATGTATCTTAGATGTTGGTGTGAGGATATTATTGGTAGGAGTTTTGTGTATTAGGGTTCTGCGTGATGAGGGATATTCAGTTTAGTGTTTAATCCATTACGATATTTGGTTTTGAGTTTGTTGATCCACATATCTTCGTGTTTCTCTTTAGTCGTGTCAATTGGAGTAGTTTTTTTCTATTTTTTCTATGATTGTAAAGCTAGCGTTCGTGGCAAAATTGTGGTCAGGTGTGCGAAAGTGTAGTTCTACAGGAAGTGGGCTACGATTGTTTTGTGACTAAATCCTATGTCTGTAATTGTTCAGTCTAATATTAAATTCCCACTCGGACTTGCTTAAGTACTGTAACTTACATCCATTGCACTCTAGAAGGTATATAATGTTCTTACTGCAGCAATTGGTATTGTTATATATGTGGTAACTCTCTTTTGTGCTAGTGCTTGATAATGCATTAGTGTGCTTGATGTGGTTGCAACATAGACTGTTTCTTATGTCGCAAGGTCTGCATGATTTAGTGATTCAAGGTGTATTTTTGTGTACGACTTTATTGTTAATGATATTATTGCTACTAATCATGTCTCTGATGTTTTGGGGTCTGCAGTAAGCGATGACATGGGTCTGTAAATGTTTCTCTTAGATCTGTTTTAATCATGAGAATTTTCCATCTCTTATTAATGATGTGTGCTAAGGCCAGGAGTGTGTTGTTGAAGGTGGTTATAAGAAGTATGCGGTTAGATTTGTTATTGTGAGAAAGTATAAGTGTTTCATCCCTGGGTATTCCAGTTGCATTTTTTTATCTGGTTTTTAGTGTCATGTAGTGGATAACCTCATTGGGTGAAGTGTTGTACTAGGTTATGTTTGTGTCTGTTAAGTTCACTATTTTCTAATTTTAAGGGCTTGTGAAAATGGTAAGCTTCTTTTTAGGTGTTGAGGATGGGCTGATTTAGAGTGGAAGTAATTGTGGGTGTCCATGGATTTAGTGTAGAGGGTAGTTTGAAGGTTTATGTTGTTATCTATGTATATGCAGGTGTCTAAGGTTATGGAGTCAGTGGATGTTGTGAAGTCAAAGTTAATAGAGTCATGTGCCAAGTTTATATATGTAAAGAAATTATCTAGTTTGGCCTTTTCGCCTATATATATGAAAAAAATGTCGTCTATGTATCCACCATAGAAAATACAATCATTATATATCTCTGGGTAAATGTAGGTTTCTTCAAATTTACCCATGAAGATATTAGCATAGGATGGGGCCGCTACTGTGCCCATGGCGCAGCCTTTCACCTGGAGGAAGTGTCTATTGTTGAAGTTGAAGCTATTTAGAGTTAGAATGGAGTGCATAAGAGTCGTAATTGTTATTGTGCTGGGTCTTTTAGTAGTTCTATTGTTTAGGGCTTCTGTAAGTGCTAGGAAACCTTCATCATGTTTGATGTTGGAGTATAGAGATTTAACATCCATACTGACTAGAAGTGCTTTGTTTGGGATTGCTTTAATGTGTTTGATTTTGTTTTGGAGGTCAGTGGTGTCACGTATATATAATTTAATTTGTGTTGCTAAGGGTTGGATGTAGTGATTTACAAATTTGGATAGTTTGGTAGTGTGGCAGTTCGTGGAGGAGATGACTGGTCTACCTGGATTATTTGGTTTGTGGATTTTGGGGAGTAGGTAGAACCTTGCAGGTTTCTTGGGAGGGGGTTTCAGTATATTTTGTGTCTTTTTATCTATCATGTTGCTATTGTATGATTCTGTTTGGGATTGCGTTACTGCGTTTGTGTATTCGTTGAAGGGGTCTTTAGGGAGTTCTTTGTAAAATTCTGTGTTGCTTAATTGTGAGTTTGCTTCTATGAGGTATTCATTTAAACCCCAGATGACTATGGATCCACCTTTATCTGCTCTTGTAATAATCAATTTGGTATTGTTTTTTAGTTTAACAAGGGCCTTTCGCTCTTTAGTTGTAAGGTTATCATGTGGTAGGGATTGTTGAGTATTGTTGTTGTTGTAGGTTTTTATGTCTTCTCTGACTGCTAGCTCAAACGTTTGAATGGTAGTGTCTATGTTTTTTCGGATGTTTGGGTCTTTAAGTCTATCTAGGATGTTGCTATCATGGCTTGTTTTTCCAAAGTGGGCTTTAAGTTTGATTCTCCTGAAGAAGTCGTATAGATCTTTGTTAAGGGTATGATTGTTAAAGAGTGGGGGTCGGGGACAGAAATTAAGGCCCTCGTTAAGGAGTTTGAGTGTGTCTTTAGTAAATCGAAATTTACTCAGGTTCATTACTTTCCTTTCTGGTTCTTCCTAAATTTTGATGATGTGTAGTAATTTTTTAGTAAGTTTTCTAAACTGCTTACTAGTGATAGTATCAAGTTTCCTCAGCCACCCACCCACCCACCTTCCATATTCAGTGGTAGGGGGGTTTCCTCGTTTTTTGGTAGAGTGTGTGTGTGAGATGATATATTAAAATGATTATCCCATCTTTGGATTTATTTACTTATTTGATTATTGCATGATATTTTTCCAGTGACTGATTTTGTTTCTTATAATATTTGACACATATTATTCATAACACTTTGTTATATTTTGCATTAAAATAAAATCACATTAAATCTTATAGTCATACCTTTAAAAATGAATGTCGGAGAATTCAATAACTAAATTCTGGCATTCAGTGTCTCCACATGATCCTTCCAATTTCACTTGTTGTAAGAGAATCATTTCTAATCAAATATTCATATGAAGACACATCGAACATGAACAGGACTTCTAACGACTCGAAAGCTCTTTCATGTTGCTTGCAATGGTTTCTGCAATTTGAAAAATGAGTCGCTTAGTTGTTCTCAATTCGGAATGGAAATGCCATAATTTTGTGCTGAATGCAGATGAATATCAGTCATTTTACATATGGTAGATACTTGATCACATAATCACGCTGAAATTTGATATGAATACCTGAAAGCTATAAAAATATAGTCGCTAACAAGTACACAGATAATAGCATCCTTCGGATGAAATTCATAACCGATTGTTATAACTTGCAGTGACTCTCTGCTTTAGACATAAACAATATTTACCAATGTTGACGGGGGGAAAATTGTATATATCATTCTGGAACTTGTGATTGTATACTTGAGTAAGAATGTAAAATACCATCACTGATGAATTTTTTTTTCGTGTACAGTGACATAAAATTTAGTATCATCATCCTACCATCAGGACCAAACTCCCAGTTTATAACAGGAAAAGGAAAACAAGACTTCCCAGAGGAGTTGAAAGATATCAAAACCTAGAATACCAAGAGATATTATACTTCAATCTAAGTGAAAAGCATGATAGGTAAATACATTGAGCAACAGATTTCATGACAAAAATTCAGGGATCGTTCCGAGGATAAAATCGACTTGTACACTCGTAGAACAAGCAAACTTTTGAACATTGCATTTACCAATTCGTTTTTCCGACGGACGTATGAGCACATAATCGAGAATGGTTGAAATTACTTCTGATATAAGCAGGCGGCATACCAAGCAGGAATTTATAGAAAGGGAATAAAAGTCAAACAAAGAGATTAACATCATGTGTTTCTTTTTTATATGATTATGCTGGCATAAGAATCTACTGTAACGATGCAGCCGTTTCAAAATGCTTTTGAAGAAGTCCAGGCCAATCTAGTTGTTTCTCTGGTGTGTCAACAAGATCTTCAGGTCATAGAAGTCCAGTCAATAAATATCGAAAAGCGGTCTACACAGAAATAAATCTTGACAGGGTAAATGTGCTATCACTGTGAGCGTAAGAGTTTCTTCATTCAGAAGTACTTCTTCTTTCCTCCATGGAAAAAATTATGTTGTTTCAAGGCCAGAAAATCCTATGTTTGTACGTATGACATGATATATCGTTGGGAAGAAACTTCTGCCAGCTTTCTAAAGGTAAATCCTGTCAAGTTGTATCTGTTCTAAGGGAGAGTACAGAAAAATACTTCGATTGTTATTCCAGCATAACCCAATGAAATACTCCCTCCCATATATTTATATGTATTTATACACAACAACTATATTTGTAAGGACAACATGATACGTCGTTAGAAAGAGGATTTTGTCAGCATTTTAATAGTTCCTTTTTCTTTATCATGGAAAAGATAGTCCAAAAAAAAAACAATACTACATTCCATTCTATTTAACAGAATATTCTTATTGCTTATCAGTTGATTGGGTTTAAATCTCGGCAACCAGATAACTTCATATATAAACAACATCCAGATAAAGGAATACTGTTTTCAATTATTTTTATAGGCGACCATTTTTGAATTCACAATGTATGACTGTGAGTGTATTTTTCCCCCAGTATTACAAAGTCATTTTGCATGAACCAGTCCAAAAATGTGATCACTTTTTCCATAGCTCTTGCTTACCACCCCTCAACATTTCGTTAAAATTCATGGTGAACTTTGGGATGGAAGACAAATATGTATGTAAGACAAAAGACACACAGCAATGCCTCAAAGTCCATTACAAATTCTTGGGGCCATCCTAAAATTTTATGACAATTTATTTCATTTTTGTCCATCCAGCCAAAAATCTTCATCAAAATTCATTGAGAACTGAAAATCTCACGGGAAAAATCAGGAGCAAATTGAAACATTATTTGATTGAAATATCTCTCGATCAGATACAGATTCATCAATTCATTCCATATTTAAATTACTTTTTTTGGTAAAATGTGATTCACCCTCCAACACAAGTGAATGAAATACGTTGAGAACCTTCTGATATATTGTGTAAACAGAAAAAACAAATGCAGGATTGGATATATCATTAAAACTGAAACATATCCGTCCTCTGCTTGTTCCGAAATTACTCCTTTGTAACCAACACTTCCATGAAATGTCCGTTGAAATTCATTGAGAAATCTCTGAGGTATCGTTTGCGATGGACAGGAAAGTATTTTAAAGATTTCATTCACAGGCCCGATCAAGGAAATGTGACCATGAAGAGAATGGCCATAAGCAAACAAATTAAAAGCACAAATCGGGGATACAAACCTGATATTTGGAATAACTATTCTCGCTATCCCCTATCACAACCAACAGTAAGCAACATAGATTTCGTCTATTCAAGATGACAGCCATTTTTTTAAAATAACCAATAATCAGATTTTTCTTTGTTTTTTGAGATCACAAAATAAATGTTCTTATCAATGATATGATAAATTGTTGGAAAAAGAATTGTGTCATCCTCCAATGTCTTCAGAAAACCAGCCTGGACGAAAGAAAGAATCAGAATAGTCTTTTGATATCAATGTAATTGCATATTTGCAGACAACGTCATCGCTTTTGCAGAGAAATTTCATGATCTCTAAAGAATGCTAGACAAACTGAATGAAGCCAAAACGTTGGTTTTCAAATGAAACTCTGTGAAACAAATGTCGTGCACGTACGTAGAGAAGACAAAGACTCAACAATCAAAATCAGGGATAGAGGACCTAGGAATGTAAGCCACTATATCTATTCAGGAAAACGTATATCCATGGCAAAGGCAATAAATCCAGTTTGGAAAGCCTCCGGTGGTGCCAGCTCAAACAAAAGCTTCCTGAAAAAAGGGTATATAATCTGTGCATATTCGCAATAGCCACTCATGGAACCGAAATATGGAACTTAACGAAAGGATTGAAGACTGAGAACCGGGCAACGTGTACATGATGAATCCTGCACAACATCTGATAAAGAGGTCACATCAGTAAAGTATACCAGAGAAAAACAAGAAATCATTCAAATCATTAGATAACTAAAATGGTGATGCGTTGGTCATGTTAGACTATCAATGAATATCATGATTTGGTTCTCCAAAGATCATATGCTAATCTCTGGCCAACAAAATATATGTTCAGGATTGATTGGCTCTGCAACGCTTATGATAAAGAGTTCAGGCCAATCTTGGATAAGTCTATGTTCAATTATGGGCGTTTAAAGTGGTTGCCACTGATGATGATATATTTGCATTTCAACTCTGAAAAGACACAGACAAAATTGCTGAAGTAAGTATATCAGCATAAACTGATGTAATCCCCTTTCCATTATATTCACAGTTCATATTAGCACAGAAACCATCATGTATGGTTTGGAAGGGGTTTCCTCTTGTACAGAATAAGTTGGAGCAAAGTAAAGGAGCAAATTACTTAAAAATTGTGCACGTTCTGATACAAGCATGGCAGTTGATGAATTTATTTCCTGAGGGATGCTTACTTTTTTTACTGATTGGATACTTCCAAATCCAAAATTTTGGTCATTTTTCAAAATAACTGACGGATCAGCCTTTTGAAATTGTTTTCTTTTCCATAGAAATGTGTATAGATAGTCGATGTGAATGACCCTGGTTTCAATTACCATGTTATGAATTCGGAGGGATAATTTTCGCTGATTTAATGCGACACTAAATAAATTAATCCGTCGTCATCGACTGATATTGTATCATCAGGTATATTCGTGGCTGCATATAAGTTACTTTGATAAGCCCAAATATAAAACTATTATTACAGAAGACTACAGATGCAGTGATTCTAGTTTGTTTTGAATTCATCCCTTTTATCACAATGACCCCAAAAGTTCCCAATGTATTTCAGGTAAAAATTCGTATGAAGATCAATCACATCAAATGTAAGATATGAATGAATTGATCCAAGAATTCGTATCTTTCTTTAGTCGCTTCAATTTTACCACACAATATCCTCAACGGTTTCCCATGCATTTGGATGAAGTTTTGCGGATAGATGATGCATCTACGAAGGAAGATATAATTGAAATTTCGTTTTGACCCGTGAATACCTTTTTGATTGAGGGATAGTTTTGTGTTTTTTTCATAAATTTCTATATCCGCTCTTGATCTTGAACTAGAAATCTTGAGTTATGCATGAATATGAATAAAACATTGTAGAATGGCAATATTTCACAATATTGTACAAAATATCTGAATGTATGTAAATAAAGGCCCTTAGAAATCTGGAAAAAGTCCCTCTTTTAATGATATATCGTGCATATCTCTGCAAACTTTGGCTTCCCCTTTCCTCAAACAGATTAAATTGGCAGGAGCCTTTGAAGATGGCGTATAAAACTGTCCCTGAAGAAAGGCATTCTTGTGCTAACAATTTTACTGTATTAATACCGTCAACATTTATTTCTGGATCCAAAATATGAACGGTAGAAAGACAAAGAAGAACAAAAAAAATACATATTAAGAAGTAAATTCAATAAAAAAAACTGTTGAAAACTAATCATCATCATCATCATCATCATCATCATCATCATCATCATCATCATCATCATCATCATCATCATCATCATCATCATCATTATCTTTCAGTGTCAGTCGATGGACTTTGACTTTCAGGATGATTCGCAAGATCTCTCCATCATGGGTGTTACGGACCTAAAACTTCCTTGAATTATAAAATTTGTTATACCATCTTATTTTTTGACGGTTTCTCATATCATTTCTTAGGATCCATATTGTGATTCGTGATGTCCACTGATTGTCTGACATTTTTGCTACATGACCAGCCTAACCCATTCGAGTTTTCTAATGATTTAAACAACATCATTTTTCCTTTTAATATACAGCATAATCACCAAATGCCATGCTAAACACGATTCTCCCCTGAGCACAGTGAAGGGTTCTCAGTTTGAGAGTCAATCATTTGATTAGGTCCCAAGTTTCAACCCTGTTGGTGACTTTCGGTGGAATGTATTGCCTGAAAACCCTTCTTTTTTTCAGGACTAATACACCTGTCTTCAAAGGTTTGGTTTAGGGTTAGGGTTAGGGTTAGGGTTAGGGTTAGGGTTAGGGTTAGGGTTAGGGTTGGGGTTTAGGGTTAGGGTTAGGGTTAGGGTTAGGGTTAGGGTTAGGGTTAGGGTTAGGGTTGGTTTCCAAGATTGTCATTTTTCACTCAATTAACTTCTATTCTCGAGGATTTTATGGCAATTTGTTAGTAGATTCTCATTGGTAGATAAGTTGGTCTACTTTCTTCAGTTGTGCGTTTCTGACTTTTATCGGTGCGTATTTGTCCTTAAAAAATCATTGAACCTTTGATGTAGAATCATGGGCTACAGAGGTAAATTGACTGAATCAGACAGACACGGAACAAATAGCATTGATAAAGAATTCTTACCTAATTGAAGGTGCGACCAAGGACAACATTAAGTAACATAAAAAAAACACAAAGCGCCCAAGCACACAAATACTGAAATAAAAAGACTGAAATTAGTACTCAAGGTTCATGAAGTTAATACACCAACATAATTCGCTTAGGGAAATTGCATTGGAAGCAGTTTTCTGTATGTTATTGGTCTGCAAATGAAGATAAAATCTACTCAAGCGATAGCTTGCGATATTTCATTAAAATAATCAAGTGTGCTGTATCGAGCTTTTTATGTCGTCAGTGTTTGTGAGATTGGCTTACTAACGAGCTCTCCCCCTCTCTCTCTCTCCTCTCTCTCTCTCTCTCTCTCTCTCTCTCTCTCTTTGCAGTCCATGATTTCTATTTAGTCCAGCTCATATAGTTACCAGTTGACCCAAACAGAGATAATCTATTAGGATCAAGTCCATCACATTACCAATGGTTGGCCTGACTCACACCATTTACATGAAAATACTTCACAACTATACAGGTATTTTCCAACTTGAGTAAGCTTGCTTTAAACCACTTTTCACAAGTAGGAGAAAAGGTGAAAAGCTGAACATATCATTCAACGATGGATGTCAGCAATCCATTATAGCAGAAGTGGTTTTGCACTCTCTTTTACACCTGAGTGTATATATGTATATATATATATATATATATATATATATATATATATATATATATATATATAGATAGATAGATAGATAGATAGATAGAGAGAGAGAGAGAGAGAGAGAGAGAGAGAGAGAGATATGTACATACATACTAACATGAAAACCATAATGTCTATTCAGATACGCTCTATCTAAGTAAAAACGGGGATAACAGATATGAATGAATCCATAAATGTACTATTATGGCTTTAGATATTACGAATGTTTGAATAGTGGATAACATATATGTGTGTTGGGGTGTATGTGTGCATGTGTGTGCCTCTGGGTAACTGTGGTTGTTTGCTTCTCTGTGTGTGTGTGTGTGTGTGTGTGTGTGTGTGTGTGTGTGTGTGCGTGTATTTGTGTAGGAATACATTTGCACACAAATACCTATATGCATGTGTCTGTAATCCTTTCATTCTTTTACAAGAAATGAAATCAAGAATGTTCTATACACAGTCATAAGTGTGTATGTTTTTATATGTATGTGTGTGTGTATGAGTTTATACTGTATACTGTGTATGCACGTGTATCTTTATTCTCAAAGGAATGAATAGATAGATAGATAGATTGTGAATCATGGGGAATTTGCTTTCAATTTTCAATCTGTCCTTCAACACCTTTCCCATTATTAAAGGCTCCCAAGCATGAAATTGATTCTTTCGTAATTTTAATGAGCCCAGTATATGTAAAACATTTTTTCATCGAAAAGCAAGCTAAAAAAAAACCTCTCTCCGCTTTTCACTTTCTTTTGTAATGTTCCATCAAAGCAAGCCCAAGGTTTTCCAAAACACCCCTTATTGTCTTCATAGCTGCAGAACATTTACCCTCATCTACGCAAGCCTCATCATAAATGATTAAACAAGGTTTTCAAACGTTTATTCAGAGTGTATCAAGGGTACAAATTAAATGAGTGTGAATTGTTTTTTTCAATTGAGTGATAAATACGCAAGCATAAGATAAGGAAAAACAGAGGGAAAAACAGAAAACAAACTAAAATCAAGTAACATCTAGTCGTAAAAAAACGAAAGTAGTTGGCTTTTGGCCATCCATTTTCCAATTTATTATTCCCATCTTCTCGCAAAATTGTTGTTGAGATCACGTTGTTCGGGCTTATTTATTTTTCTAGTGTTCTTGAATACCTTAATAGGAGCAATTATTTTCGGTTTGCGCTCAACCTTAAAATGTTCCTTGAAGGGGAGGGCACGAAACCCGATAACGAATGTGCTCTAAACAATGATCAATCAATCCCTGCAGAAAATAAGATTGTTTTTCAGCGGTTAAGCTGTCGAGATAATGTTCAAGCTTGTTGACATCGCTTGGCCGAGTGTAATAGAAATTAGGACAACAAAGATGAGAATTTGATAGGACAACATTTTTAACAATTTCTCTATAGAAATATAAGTACCCACAAAAAGATCATAATGTAAATTAACATCCTCACCAGGGACGAAAATGTTTCAAAATCTATGTATAACTCTCTTGTTTAAATGGAAATAGGCAAAATGCATCTATCAATTAAAGTATTATCACCATTTGACCTTCCATACTAAAATGTAACTCCTTGATTGACCATAAATGCAAAAAAATTATAGGAATTTATAAGCTGTCCTGTGAAACCATACTGTTCATTCCGTTCTAGTGATATTTTAAGTTCATGCCCATTCGGTGTACCATACACATGGTTCTCCCTGCAGTCATTATCGAATCTGCAATTAGACAGTGGAATTAGATTATTACTTTACAGATATGACACAACTCTTCGAATAGCTTGACATCTGGTTCCATGATGTATACCTCAAACCGAATCAATTGAATCATTTAAAAAAAACATCATGTTTTTCTTAAGATCATTTAAAAGAAAAATATGGGATCACAGATTAGAATGTTCGTTGTACATGAAAATTGTTTGGCTAAACTCCACTTTGAAGGCCAATATCATTAAGTTGTTCATCCAGTACATCCAGCCTTGTTTGGATATCACAAAGGGTTTTAGCAAAATAAGATGATGTCTTCAACATTTCTAAGGTTATTTAAGTATTTGCCGTCCTTTATGATAGCTTTGTTTTCCCAATCTAGATTTTGTAAGATCATCTCAAGACAAGCTGTGAACAGTTTAGTAGATCTGGTAATTTTGTTTCAACTTTCTCGAAAATCAGTTGACGGAGCAGCTTTGCAGGATGAGGCATAGGCCTTTTTGTACTATTTTCACCAACTATTTTCGATCGACCTTACATCTGGACTGTTGACTGGCCATGCCATTAAGTTGATAAGTTCTTCCCGGAAAATTGTTCCAGTTCAATTTATCATCATGCTGAAAATTGACTACAACATCACCAAACCTATTTTCTATCGATGGATAGATGGACTGCAATACAAACTTGTGCGTTGACTGCTGTAATAATGATTAGCATCGTCCCTGGTCCATTAGCAGACATAATAGATTTAAGGTGATATCTGCATGTTTTCTTCAAACACTTAACTTTATGTCTAATTCGAATGATACCACTCTAACGTTCCAGCATCATTAGCTTGACGAATGTGGATTTTCGTTTCATGATTGAATATCAGTTTCTTCCAATCATCCAAGCAATCATTATTGCCTCCTTTTAGCCCGCTATAAACTCGATTCTCTCTGTTCTCTTTGGCTTTTTTATGTATATCATATTTCATCCATTTGTTTTCTCACATCCCAGTCGAAAAACATTGAACCTTGTGGCCACCTGTTCTGTTTCCAATTCGTTCTGTTGGAAGGATTTTATCATATTGCTTTGAGTTTTCTATGTTGATAGTTCGATGTCTTCAATGGTTGATACCCGTGCTTTCCTTTCATAACATTCCAATTTTTTGTATGCACGCTGCAGGTTTTGGATATGATTGGGAACAAGCAACATCTTTAACAAAGCTCCATTTTAATATCCTTTCCTTTATTTGACATTTCTCTTGTTCAAGCTACGTTCTCTTTTGAATAGCTATGCTTGGATGCTCGTAAGGTCTGCAAGCACTTTTAACTTTTAGCCACGGACATTAGCGTACATATTACACGTTTGCTAATATTTCTTAAACTACAAAGTGATAGCAATTTTTTTCTTCATTTGATCTGGAAAATATACCATGAAGCCAAATCCTACTATCTACTCTTGTCGAAGTATATATCATGAAGCCATAATTTGAGCAGATAGTATGATTTTCGCCTAAGATTGTACAGAGAAATATGAAAAGAATTGTATGTATTCATTAATGATCATCATCGTGAACGCAAATCTATATGTACAGAGAATGATCGCGTTGCACAAAACTGGAATAATTCAACTGCATGAATAAATAACTTTCTAAATCCTTATATTTGACCTTGCTTAGAAAACCGGCTTCTGGCGCCAGCATAAAATACTTTTTCTCTTTGCTTACCTTAGTGCAGGCGTAGAAAGATTATGTTTAGCCAACATTCCATTTAATGTTTGCCTTGGAAATCAATAATAGAATACCTGTTTCTTTCTGCCTGGTCTCAAACACTGACTCCTTGCCTAAGTTAGGAACGAGTATGCACTTCACCCACTTGGCTGACCCAGATGAAATTTATAGCCATTTTCTTCGGATGGAAAGAGAAAAAATCAAAAACGTGAACACTGGAGGCTGGTGGCAAAAGATTCAAGGAGAAAACAGAATAGCCAAATAAAGTTAATTTTTTCAGAGATTTCCTATTCCATTACAGTGGCGTTTTAATATAATGAACTTTGTTCACATTTAAGATGAAAAATTTTTTTTTCCGTTGTTAAATATAGGACTATGCATACGCTTAATCATGACTTTCAATAGTACAGGTTGCTTAAAAATTACTGAAGGTCACATGAACATTCAAAAGCCTCGTCTTCGAGAATAATTTTGTATAGAGATAATTCCAAAAAATGAGGAACACGATTATATTTCAAGGTACTTATATAATGTTATAGAATTCAATGTTTCCTTAAAAAGGGTCGGATAGAAATGATCTATCATTTTCCCCTTAATTTCATGGAGTAGTTTCCCGAATATGTGTAAATTTGTTATATATGTATATATAGTTGTATTTAAACGTGTTTGTGCTCATGTGCATACGTGTATCATGTAAGTCTCACTTACTTTTACTCATTAAAATCACCATTATGATATTTCATTAGGTTTGATATCATATCATTTTTGTTCAAATATATACATACATACATACGTATATATATATATGTATGTGTGTGTGTGTACGTTGCGCTATATACATATATATATATGTGTGTGTGTGTGTGTGTACGTTGCGCTCTATTCTGGACTTGTTTCTTCTCAATTATTATTTATGCTTATTCTACAGATATCTTCTCTCAAAAACTGTCATTTATCTCTCTCTTTCTCTAAACTAGTATCCCTAATTCAGCAAAAGCATTTTTCGCTTTCAGCCTTTGTATCAGGAGATTTATTCGCTGGATTCATCCTTCTTTTTTCTCTCAAGGTTCAGATTATTGACCTCTATTATACGTGCTTATTGTTCATCGTGGCAGAATAAGATCGAATCCAAAGACTCATTGATCCATTCACTCGTTCCAGTCGATACATTTCCATATCTCTTCCAAAGGAGAGTAATGTACGGGCAAAGGCTAGAGAAATATCGTCTTAACCCTGACTTGAACTCCCAGTCAATCTTTTGAAAGCCTTTTATATTTTGCTAACTTGACGTATTCCCGCTTTTTTCACAATGTAAGATCAATCCCTGCGTCCCCAATGGAAAACATCGCCAAATTGTAATGTACATAACGTTCATAGTTGTGTATAAGTATATCACTGGATTTCATGAAAGGCTTCTCTTTGATATTATTCCTTATCGACGTACATAGACGAGTCCTTTTCTTCTTGTTCATGCATTAAAGTTGTTAATTAGAAACTGTTAACCTAAACTGTCATCAGAAATTTCAACATAGATTTCATCAATTTTTTTGGTTGTCTGGATATATATGTATGTATGTGTGTATTTATCTCGCCTACAGGCCGTGCCAATGAAGCTAGAGGGGTGAATATTCAAACATTCACTCCTTATTATATCTTCGACAAACGTGTTTTTAGTTTGTTTTGTTTTTGTTCTTCAATTCTTCCCCTCCATAGTTTTCTAATGGGATTTATTCCAAACTGTTGGCTTGGTCTATGTCTAGCAGCGTTCACGTTTGTTTTGTGAGAAGTCAGACTAGTTTCGGCAATCAAAACACAAGAGAAAACGAGATGAGTAACAATCACTGATCATTCTCCCCTTCTCTAAATTTTGAAATTTATCATTCCTTCACGGAAAGCTGCCAAAAGACGTTTTCTTTGTGATGGTTTCCATTGAAAAACTCGTCCGACCTTTCACACTCTTTGTTTTCCATTGCCAATAGGGGAAAAGGATGAATATTTAAGTTTCGCATTTAATGTTTGCTTTCTTCTTTTTGTGAAACAATATTATACTGAGCCTTTCACAGCTACTGAGGATTTTACTGCTACTATCTTTTATGCGTGTATATAATGCTGGATTAGAATGTTAAAAAAAAAGAAGTGATTTGCAACTTTTCAAATGTTTTTAATGGGGTTCAATTCACTATATTGCTAAAACTATAATTAAGAACATTTATTCTGTCCAGATTTGCTCTTTGGGAGAATTTCTTACATGATTTCATATTTTGATGACACTTTTTTTGTAGGTTTTTGTGTCAAAACATTTTTTCCGAACACAATAGTTTAAAATGGTATTGTACCTCTATTTACGAACAGATCTTTTTTTTTTTAAATCAGATTATAATGGGAACTTTTTGTTCGTGAGAAACGAATTAGGTCTGAATTATATCACTTCTGGGGTCAAAATCAAGGTGAACATATTATTTCTTATAATGACAAAGAAAATGGGTTTTTTTATTCTCATTCCATGGGATTGTACTTTGGGGTTAAGAATCGATTATTTTTAAAACTTCTCCAAGTGCAACCGAGGGTATTCCTCATTACTTTCAAGGTTGAATTTGAGGTGTAAATTTTCTCACTATTAGGGGTCGAATTTGAGATGATATTTTTCACATTTACTTATCAGATTTGTGAGTTGTTTTTTGGGTTTATTTCATTTTTATGAATCAGAACTTTTTTACTTTCAGGGGTCGAAGTTAGGAGAATGATTTCATTTCTATTTCTGTGGTTAGGGTCCACAAAGGAATTTCCTTTCAAATTCTGGAGGGCAAAATCGTTTTTTTATTCATTTATTCATTCATTTATTTGCAACCATTAAAAGAGAATCTGATGGATATCATTTTACTTTCAAGGATCAAATCCTAAACGCAATCGATACGTCTTCCATCTCATCATCATCATGAGTCTCTTAATGTCCATCATTGGATATAGACCTTCCCCAGGATTTGCCTCACATTTCTATCGTGGGCGTCGCAAAGCCAGTACTTCCTAAACTTGTCTAGCTCGTCTCTCCGTTTAATATTCTGTCAGCCTCGGTAGCGCATGTGATCAATGTCGTGAGTCGTGATGTCCATTGGTTGTCTGCCATTCTTGTAACATGGCCAGCCCACAGCCATTTGAGATTTTGAATGGATTCTATGATATCCCTGACTCTTGTCTTTTCTTGGATGTACTGTGTTGTCTTGTTGTCTCTCCATGTGAGGCCCAGTATAATTCTTTCATCTGCACGTTGCATGGTTCTCAATTTGTCGATTTGTCTCTTGGTTAGATTCCATGTTTCAGCTCCATAAGTGAAAATTGGGAGGATGCATTGGTTATACACCCTTCTTTTTAAGATTAATGGGATTTTCTTATTTTTGAAGGTTGAGCTTGCTTCGACAAAGGCTTGCCATCGTAGAGTGATTCTTCGCTTGATTTCTTATTCTTTTGAGGTCTCATGGAGAATCGTTGTCTTAGGTAGGGGGTCAAAATTGAATGGTAATATTTATTTCCTTTCAATGATCAAAATCTGGGAGGATTTTCTCAACTTCCAAGAGTCAAAGTCTTTCTCCCCTTTTAAGGGTAAAAATCCCATGGAATTTTGTTCAAATCAAAATCTAAGTGATTTTCTATTTATGGGGATCGAATTCAGGTGTGAGTTCACACTTGGTGATGAAATTCAAGGAGGTTCAATTTCCCTTTTTAGTGTTCAGGTTCGATGGGATTTTCTTTTTCCTTTCACAGGTCAAATTAGAGGGCATTTTCTTCCCGCATTCAGGTGTCAAATTCTACAGTTTTTTTTTTTTAACTTATAGATGTCAAATTTGAATCAATTTTTTGCCAAATTGTTCGTGTCGAGCTGATGAGTATCTTTTCCTGCTTCAAATTTGTTGGTTCGTTTCTCTTTTTCAAGAGTCAAAACCAAGACGGAATTTTTTTTCGACTTTTAGGGATCAAAATATTTGAGAAAAACCGAGGAGAAAATTTCTTTTTTTTAATTATTTGGACAAAATCTAGATTTTTAAAAAATATTTCTAAGTGACGGAATCTGGGATTTTTTTTTCCTTGCTTTTTCCACTCAAAACGTTGAAAATGGGAATATCCTCCACCTTCAGAATTCAGAATCTGATAATTTTAATATCAAGAAGATTACCTTGAGGGATATCAATAAGAGTATTTTCCCCCAAGGTGTTAAAATCTGAGCGGATCTTCCACTTTTCATGATGAAAAGGGAAGATGTTCTTTCTTCTTATTTCAAAGGTTGGAATTGAGGGGAAAATTTTAGTGATATATTCAAGGATGATATCTTGTTTATTAGTTTCTGGGTCAAATTTTAGGGTAACATTCATTTTGCGTCGATGGGTCAAAATAAAAAGGAATTGTTTTCTCATCCAATGAGGCAAATCCCACGGATTTGTTTATAACTTTCAAGAGACAAGATCGGAGAGGCAATTTTTTTCCTTACTTTTGAGATTGAAAATTGTTGAAAGAGAACTCCATTTTCTTAGGAGTAAATATCGACTGGGAAAAGTGTTTCAATTTACAGTATCAATTTTTTTTTCTATTTCAGGGAAAAATACAAGACCGAATATTTTTTCTCTTCACTTTCACCGGACAAAATATAGGAAAACTTCTGTTTCATTTTCAGTATATCGAAGAAAAAAAGCTGGTGTTTTGTTTTTGTTCTGATTAGTCTTCAATGGTTCCAGCTCCAGGGGAGCATCCCCCTACTTATTTTCCAACGTGTCCCAATATTAAATCAAATTTTTGTTGCATTTTCACATCCGAAAGCAAATGAATACTATTTTTTCTTTTCATCGGAAAAGAGTGATCACAAAATTGAACTTCGGCTTACATTTTAGAGATTCTGGCTCTGGGTAGCACCTTTACATTGCAATAAGAGAGGAAATCATTAGCCATTGTGAAGCCTTTGGAGCAAAAGATGTATTAACTGGATTTTTCTCTTCGATCAAAAAACACACAAGAAATTTACCATCGGCCAGTTGGATATAAATTAAAATATCACCCTCGAACGGGCACCGATTTCTGTAGAGTTAGTTTACAAATAATTAATCTTTGAGCTGCCAGGGATGTTGAATTTCAATTAACTGGCAATCAGCTCTCAATTAACTGGCTATCAGCTTTTTAATAATCAGTCTGTAGAGGGAGATGTTTTATGCAATGAACTCCAGTGGTTTCCTGACATGCAATAAGGGTACAATTTGCATTATGTAGTTTCAGATATTTTATGTTGTATATTCTAATAGACATTCCTCTTTTGTGTATATACCATTATCCTTTATGTTGAAACAACTCACCATTTGCACATTTTTCACCTTGGTATGTTTGATTGAAAATGTTTGTTTTTTTCAGAGTAAACATGCTATATTCACTTATTATATGTTTGAGAATCCTATCTCTATCTTCTCGACATTTGCATAGGCTAGTTTCCTGTATCTTGTCTTATATTGGTGGTTTGTATGGCGTTAACATGATCCACCATCAAACAACTGTTTAGTCTTGTCTTTGATTCTTTCTTTTGAATCAGTTCCTTGCTAATTTGTTCACTCTTTCTTGTCCAATACTTTTTTTAATTGTGGTGTGGACTTGTTCCTTTTTGGGAAGATAAGGTTTGTTTTTTACGCTTTCCTTTTTAAATCTACTCCTTATTTTATGTCCTAACGCACAACTCTGATAAGCTTTTCAAAAACTGGAACAGACTGAAGTGACAGGGTAGCTTTACTTATTCTCGTGGTACAATATGAAAGGTCACTCTGCCTGCGAGGGACATCATAAGGTATTAGACCAGGAAAGTTTATCTATAAGAACGAATATATGACGAGACATGGGACCTTTTTTTTCATCGCATCACAATGCAATGACATTGCAATGGATATCCAGATATGGTTTCCTTTCTTTAGATCATCTTGCTTCAAAGCAATTTATCATCGCACCTGAACCAAGAGTCACGCTGAAGGTGAAGGTCAAATATCACATTAAAGTATTTTGCTCACCATATGATCGATGAGAACTGACTGCCACACCTTTTTTTCTTTGAATCCAGGATTGTTTCAAAACAAACGTAATAAATGAATTACAATTTTATATTCAATATTGCTTCTAAAACAATATTGTCAATTCTCCAATATCCAATGAAAATCCTTCTTGTTCGTATTACTGTTTACATTGGATTAACGTGATTGTTTTAGCACTTTATTACCACCGCAGCATTTCATAGATATTAAATAAAACAAGAAAGGTACGATCGCTGATTTCAAGTAAGTATGGAATCATTGAAAGTATCTAATAGTTTCATGCACGATTAGGTATCCTAGTTTATAAACATAAAATATGATGGTTCATGCCAACGCACATGGGAGAGTCGATAAACATTGGAAATTTTACATTTTATTTGCCATTGATATTGGATTCTGTTGTAAATGGCAATTGCAATCGATTGAAATTGGTCTGCTGAAAAAAATTGAAATATAACCCAGTGAATAGGTCAGCAATAATGAACACATTTCTGCACATTAGGAAAAACACATACGTGTATGTGTACATACGAGGTGCTACTGAGATTTCTTTGTAATTTGGTTGGGAGGATATTACTTGGTCTAGCGCTTACATCCCATTTGTTCCCTTAGAAATTCACTCCCTAACTGTGCAACTCTTGAACAAGTGGCGTCGATATATATATATATATATATATATATATATATATATATATATATATATATATATATATATATATATATATATATATATATATATATGGGTGTGTGTGTGTGTGTGTGTGTGTGTGTTCAAAAAGGTGCTACAAATTAGAGCTGCTGCAGGAATCGAACCTTCAAGTGACAAAGTAGCTGCTTTAACGTAGCGTTTGTCTTAAAATTGAGCCAAACAGCCCCCTGATGTAATGGTAAGAGCAACACTATTTTGAAGCTTCTATCTTATCGGTTACAGGTTTGATTCCTGCAGAAGCTTATTTTCTTTCATTATCTATTGTATGTGCACTGTTTAGGCCAATTGATGCATTCATTCATCGTGTAATAACAGAAGCTCATTTCAAACATTATTTCGATGGAATGTATAATGCGATTTATAATCATACTGTTAGATCATTTCCGTTAAAAACATACATATGTGTGTGGGCTCTGTGCGTGTGTGCATGTCTTTTTTTCGAATAGTTCTTCTCAAAGCATCAATAAATTTGCAGTTATCCCGATTTGCAACGATACAAAATTAGAATATATTCATATACATGTGTGTATGCTTGTTTTCAATGTGTGTGTGTATGTGCGTGCATGTGTGTGTAATTCGAATTAATTGATATGTAAATAATCCCCCTTATGTATGATTGTAGGTGAATAGATAAATGTACACAAATTGGAGGATGATATTTTGTTTAAACAACAATATCTAATTAGTTAGGGAAGCATGCAGGGGAGTTAACAAATTTCATTTAAAAGTTACAAATGCTTCCAATCAGTGAAAAATAAATATCAATATTCAATTAATCACGAGTCATCTGTGTCTTATTCCATTTCATCGGGGTGTAATGAATCGTTGCGATGAGATATAACGAAATTAGTTAACAAAACTATTTAATCATTTAAATCACAAATAATACCGCATAGACATATTCATCAACGAGAATTACAAACACAAAATTATCTTTCTGTATTTCCATTGATCATCAATTGAAAAAAAAAATGAATAAATGCAATCTAAAATGTTAAACATATAACCTAGAAGGAGGAAAAGTTAGCTTTCATGATGAGCGTCTCTTGTATTTCGTGTATTCCAGAAATAGTTTTTTTTTCTACAATTTTCTCTCATTTCTATTTATCATGCTATCTCAAAATGATGAAATACTCAAAATAGTTAAAAAAAACCTGACAAAAATATTCATGAGTAAAATAAAAATGCGAATATTTAGATGGAAAGAGAATGTTTTGTTTTAGTTTTTTTCAAGTCTTCCCTGCTCATTTCATTGTTCATTGAAACCGTTTATCGTATACAAGTCGGCTACAAACTATGTTAATAATTCAAGCACCATCCAAAATTTGTTGGATGTCAACTCTCCAGTATATCATGTTCATCAGAGTATCAAGTCCCTAAGATCTAAACAGATTAATACAATCCAATGAAGAAAATACTAATAATCGTAGGGTCACTTTGTATTGTCTTTTTCCTTATCACTTATGGTGTTCAGTTAACATAACAGCATTCAAACTGGAAATTCGTCCACAGAAAAAAAGACAAATTACGAGAGAACTGGATACACGTGGACAATTTCATGCTTGGATTTCTACATAGTGTTCGAGGGAAATTTTCTGTGAAAGACTCAATATATTTTTATCAGCGAATTTCAAAATAATCACACAGTTCATTATATGAATAGATTAGATTATGACAGGATGGTATTTACTTAACTCAATAATAATCGAAACCATTAACATGGACCTGCAGGATTAGTTTGCTGATCGACATTGCACAACGTGTGTTTTGATCAGTTTCCATAGGATTTCATTATGTACGATTTACTAATCTTGCACAACCTATTAATCGTTGGAGATCCCGTGAGGATCGAGCCCACTAACATTAGGAAGTATTTGCATATCGTTGCGTCTTGCATCTTGATCTGTTCTCCATTTACTTCCATATCATTTAAAACCTGACATTCTGGTATCAGAACATGAATATTGGTAGATAAAAATATGACAAAATCCGCAGTCAAGATTAGTTTACTGACCCAATACCAACGGCCAGGGAAAATAACTTGCTGATCGTTACTTTTTCTATATGGTCCACTCGTTACTTGAAAGAGTCCGTAATTTCTTTTGAGCTAAATATCCAAAGATTATGGGCCGTGAACCAAGATATCACGCTGTTCATCATACCTGTAAATATTAAATTAAGGAGCAAAGAAAATGCTTTGAAAGCAACTGTCACGAAGCACATGAAATATATCCAGAGCATGTGTGTGTGTGTTTTGTGTATGTGTGTGTGTGTGTGTGTGTGTGTGTGTGCGTGTGTGTGTGTGTGTGTGTGATAATCTATAAAACCAGTCTGATTCGTCCATCAATAGTTTTAGCAGGCGTTGGCGTGATGAATTAGAAAAAAGGTAATCAATGTATAAGTTGATTTTCACTCCTTTTATTTGGGGAATGATCACTTAGAGGATGACATTTTCGAAATAATAGGGTGGCAGAGAATAGTAATCAGTTTAGCATGAATCTATATTGTAATTTGAAAGCTCACTAAGAACATTTTTAGGGGCTCTGATGATTTCCGAAAAATAAAAATGTTTTTATAGATGTAATGGGAGCTCCATGGCGAAACACATAATATGCCAAATTTCAGAAAAGAGATTTACACCCTCGAAAACCTCTCCAGAATGTGAGCTATTAATATTCACTTTGTTTTTCTAGAGATATAGGTTCTAAGTTTCCCATCGGATCCAAATGAAATTAAATTCTGTTGAAGAATACGTTTCTCTTTCTTTTCATTACAAAAAACTAGGATATAATGTATTATCCATCGGATCATAGAGCACTGATAGATATTTTAACGGTTTGAGTGAAGGTTTTAGCTGGTAGTTTCAAATTATACACTAATTATGTACTCCCAGAATTGCCCTCTCACTGAAATGAATTTCATTAAGGTACAGATAAAGTAGCCTATTTCAAGATATAGAGGTTTTTTTTAAATCCTCCGAGAAAGAAGTGAACTCCGAAGAATTTAGCTCATCTTTTTTCTTCTGTATTCAGGCCAATATAAGAAAATCATCTGATTAGCACTAGTATTGTTATTCTATTAATCATATATTTGGCATGAAAGGTTGCCCAATGCTGTGGGAAGTAGAGGAAATACTTGGATGATCAAATAATGATGCTATAAATGTACATGAATCAAATTTCTTTTGCAAAACGTTCGAGACCTTTACATCATCGCAATAGATCAATAACAAACTGCTGCCATAGATTTTTGCGAATGGGTTTCTGCGCTCAGATTTGTCAGGATGAGGATCGCTTTGTATAATTCCCATCAAAGTGCAATTTGAAACCATTAAGATACGATTTATGAAAAACTAATAAGATAAATACCCATAATTCAGCGACTTACACAATTTAAAATTGGAAAAACCTTTCTATTGTAGGTTCAAACTCCACTTTCATTGCTGTTCCAAATGCAGACAGATTCTGCTACTTTTGCAATATACATATCCCCAAGATGATGTTTTAAACCTTTGTGTGTCATTACCAGGAATAAGGGGCTGTTAATAAATTGTAGCATTCGAATAATGGAAAAAGAGAAAACAGAGAGTGAATGTAGATGGGTAGTTAATGAATTTAAATGGATCAACCATTGGATTATGTGATTTATGAATATCCAATGTTTGATTTTGCTGATTAGGGAAAACTACATCATATTTCATATAACTCTTAATTAGTAATAATCCACTACATTAAGATAATCCTAGGGATTAAGTCGTTCAAAGAGAACATTGGTTCTGCAGTCAGTGAATAATTGCCGCCAATTTACCAACCTACTCTGACTTGTAGTTTATCAATATGTAATAGAATGCATCTTTTTTCTAGCAAGAAACGTACTTGAGTGAAATATTTCTATCATGAATAATAAGTGTTTACTTGATATCAGAAAAGATACATCCCGTCATTTCTTTATTCCGAAGATGCAAACCTCAAAGGAAACCTTTTTGCTCGTAGCTTTGATCCAAATTCTTATGTTATGCATTTATCAAACCATAAAATACGGATTTGTATCATACGAATTCCTTTTGAGAATACTTTTGAGTTTATCTGGAACGCAATAAATGTAATGGGTACCTATCACGTTCAAACGTTGCTTGACAGTCAGAACATTTAACACCCACTAAAAAGCTCCCCTTTATCTTGAGTGCATTCAATAGAAGATTTTGACGACATCCCTGTTGAAGTTGATTCGTAAATTTTACAATGTTAGCCTTTTTTCTCGTGTGATTATGCATCGGGAATATCTTTGGTTATCTTCCTCATGTTAGCATCAGCCGTGCATCTAATTCTTTTTGAAAATAAACCATAATAATAAGACTAAACTAATTTTTTGCCAAAGGGGCTTTGTCTTTTGTGCTCTACTAATTTTGTTTGTTTGGTTTTCTCTTTGAACTTATTCATTATTACAGGTGCTCCCCACTACTGGCCGTAGATAATCAAGTTATTTTGTTGACAGGCGGATCGATATAGGTTTATGATAATATAACCTCGTATACGATGCTATCAGTATCATTCTCACTTAACTCGCGTAATGTTCAAATTATAAAGACCTACGACTCTGATAATAGATATGAAAACTGGCTCCTCGGGTAAATTAGTTTCGGACAGCTGATAGGCTCATCCAAACCTCAACCTGACAGGATGCTATGTGAGGCTAAATCAAAACTGGAAGTCAGATCCACTGTGCTACAAGCCTTCTCTCGGAAACATATAACATCTTGCCATTATTCCTACTCGTTTTCACCTCTAATTCCATGATTCAGCATGGTAACTCAGAAAAATGTACATACCATTCAGTTGTAATATTATTCAGAAAACTTTCATTTCTCAAGAAGCTCAAAATAACATCAAAACTTTGTTAGTCTGTCAGGTGGCATTAAATCTCATGATATCATACTGCGAAATTCCATCGGCTGGGATTGCTATTGGGCTCTTTCCCGTCATTTTGGTCGAACCGATGCTGGCAATATCTATACTGCCTAAATAATAAACTGTTGTTCATCGTTGAAGTATATAACGGATCTTTCAAAACTTGTTATAATTTGTATTACCTGTAAAACTAAGCAATTGATTTCTTTTGCAACAATTTGAAACTCGTGCAATTCATTAAGTTCCATCAGCACCAACATTGTCAGATTTTATATTTAATCGAAGCATTCAGCAACGGGGACGGTCAATTATCATCGATTAGCAACGTATGCAAGCTGGAACAGGCTGAGCCAAGCCAAATTTACAAATTCTCAAGCCAACTGATAACCGTGAGTACGTTTGCATCGAAGAGATAAATATAATTTTTGTTTTTCATATACTATAGAATAATACTGAATAGATATAGCCCATTTTTTTTTTTTTGCTTATACAATGTTAATAAAGTTTAAGGCGCAATGAATCAATTCATTGCCAATCATAACGAAAGAAAACCATCTCTTTGATCAGTGTGATGATAGCAATATCAGTTGACCTTTTTGCTCCGATGATGTGATTCGAACCAGTCAATCACAGGATCAGAAGATGATCTCATGTATCCCTGTAAGGATGAAAGACTTGGTAAAAATACCGTACCAAACACAAAAATTAGTTTTACTTCGCTCTTCAAAAAGGGAGGTTGAAAAGAGGTAAGAGTGAGAACCTTTCATGTTATCTATGAGGGAAAACCGGAAATTTATGGAAATGAAAGTAGTTACTTATGAACCCTTATCGCTAACTGACGGACGAAAACATACCGACATATACTAGTGTAGATGATTGAAGAGAATATGGTTGCTTTTCGTCCTAAAACATGGCATTCATGATGTCTATTGAATGTCTGAAGCAGATAACTTACATATGGTAATGGCATCTTAAGCTCCTTCCATTTATTCCTTGCGATACCACATACATGTATCTAGGAGCCAATCAAATCTTAGATGATACTCTGCATTGTTCTGTTTCAGGATCGTCATCAGCAGTCTCATTCCTTTGTCTTTGACATTGTCAAAGGCAATAATTCACTTTTCTTGT
>OY735211.1:17435348-17487848 GCA_963457665.1 Thysanoteuthis rhombus
ATATGATGAATTACCATGAGTATCAAATTGAGTATCCAATAGTCCTTTGTTGCATTGAGTAATGTCACGTTATTGGTGAGGTTACTTCTCGTGGAGTGAGCAGCTGATATGTACCAAAATTCTAGAACTGTGATATATTTGCTGTGGGAGATGGCTTTACAGAACCACCCTTAAAATATGTCAAGAAGTTGAAACAACACTTTTTACATAATTTTCCTCTTGAAAAAATATACATTTTGAAAATAATCGTGATTATTCATATTGATGAAAACTATGCTAATTAATAGATTAAAATGAAAAGTGATTTTTCCTCTAAATAAACCTAGACCCAACTTTTGCGATGATCTTATACCAAATATTTTCCTTGTCTTGAACACTTATTAAGTAAAGTTACTTTACAACGTATATGGTGGAAATAATCTCCAGTTTTAAATTCTTTTGGTCCTGACTCAACGGTTTTATTTGCGATACTTCAGACTGGACGAACCATGGTGAATCAGCATTTAGTGAATTCAGATACCGTTTCTACGAGTATGTTCCACCTTCACTGGATTCTGCTAATGTGTGGCCATCTGCCTGAACTATTAGTAAACAAGTAAGAAATACCTAAACGCTTTAAACTGTTGGATATTTCCCATTGTCAATACTAATTGATGGGTGTGCCATCATTTTACATACTCATATATCAGTATAGCATAATCTGATTTTTGAAAAGGCGTAACATGCATTCTTTAAACTTTAAACTAAAGAAATTTGTTCAAGTCTTTTCTCAAACAGGACAGGAGTTGATTCTCCCTTCAAGAGAATAACGACAAGGGAGCATAAACAACTTCAGTTTTAAACTTGGTTAGCTAATTCCGTCTGAATGACGGACAACACTTACTACATTCCAATCCTCAAAGAGCATATATTTCTGCTGAATAAACGCATCGACAGGCCAATCGAAGAGAAGTACTTATAAGTAGTGTAACTGGGGTGCCCATTGATATTTGGTGTCAGTTGAAGTGCTTTTCTCTAGATTGGTGAAAGGAGGACAGCCGATTTTCAGGTGGTTTTGATATGTGATTTCAGTGCAAAACATACCAAGATGGTACAATAATTGCAACATATGTCCCCAGAAATATATAAGATAACCTTTTCTATTCGAATACGTTGTTCACTAAAGCCTCAATGTTACAATACTGTTTCAAATAAAAATATTCGCGTAAATTGATCTTGCATAGACTCTTCCAAAGTGATTTTGTCATGAAATCGATTGAAATTCCGTCATTTTGCTCTAGTTAGTTTCTCTTTCGGTCCATCTGTCTCTGTTTCCATCTCCGTCTGTGTCTGTCAGTCTGTCTGTCTGTCTGTCTCTGTCTCTCTCTGTCTCTCTCTCTCTCCCTCTCTCTATCTCTCTCACACACACAAGTACACACACTTTCTCATATACAAGCAAGCATACACAGGGACCCACGTACCTTTTCTCCTTATTGAATCATTTGTCTCGTAAAGGGAGAATTAATTTGGCTCATCATTAATACCACTTTACCAGTATAATGATTGAGTTATTGTGAGCATCACAATTCTGGGACGAATTCGGAAATATTCAGGTTTACTAAGATGATTATTCTATAAAGAATATCATAGCGATTACTAAAAAAAATAATTAGTGGAAAAACTGTTCGAATCAAACTAAACCATTTAAAGGTAAATAATGATTTATTATGGCCCCTGATTATATTTTAGAGGCATTACTAACTAACCCGTGTAGATTTAGATTGATAAAACCTCCATAATGGATCAGTCATTAAAAATATGTGTACTACGGTCGTCTACTGCTTGTTATTCTTTGAAATAAGTTAGTAACCTCCAAGATTTTCCCTTCTCAAAAAAGTTCCATTGTTCTCTATCGATTGCCCGGACAGCATCACTGGATTCGTTACCAAGCAATTGGGTGATTCACAAGGCTTGTGTAACCAACGTGATTTTGCTGGGTCTACTTATCGTTGGGGAGAGGTGCCATAAATAGCCTTTTAGTGTCCTTTGTAGGACATAAACCTTCCTCAAAATTCGCCATACCTCTATACCATAGGGGTGGCAGAGCCCATACTTCCTAAACTTGTCTATCTCGCCATGCATTATGTTGCTTGCTACAGTTTTATACATGATATATGGGGATCCAGGTTGGGAGAAGTGATGTCCCTCGGTTGACCTTACGTTCTTTCAATATTACCAGCCCATTGCCATTTGAGTTTTATCTAATGGATTCTATATATGCGACCTGTTCTTTTCCCTGGTTTACTGCGCTGTTCAGTGATCTCTACATGTGACGTTTGGCCTGGTTTCCTCATGTGGACGTTGGATGATTCTCAGTTTGAGGGTCAATATTTTGGTTTCGTTCCATGTTTCCGCGCAAGAGGTTGTTATCAGTAAGATGCATTAGTTGTAAACTCCTGATTAGGAACTATTTTCTTCTAATCTTTAAATACGTACTGGATACATATGTGCACATTGTCCAACTCCATATGATTTTCAAGATATATAATTCATATTTACAGGAATTTAAGCATTTTTTTCTTGAATTTAAAAAAACATTACGAAGATAAGATCATAGTTCTCAATTTTTTCCGATGTCATTCCATCCGTTCCTTCCAATTCGCACCCTCTTTTTCCTTGTCATTTTGTTTTCAAATAGAAATCTGGTAAAAAAAAGGAAGTTATTTAATTTCGAAATTATCATTTTGAAATACATTTCTCGGGGTGAATTATGTGCTTTTGAAGGAAATTCATACTGAAAGCTCCGAGTGACGAGACACCTCATCTTACCTAGTAAGATTCTGGCAGTTTCAACACTTGGAATTCTATTTCACTTTCTCTAATTAAAATTAATCTTGCCATGCTCTTATTTTGATTAGGGAAGCAATCGTAACTAATTATTAAAGACAAGGCTAAATTTTACATCACATGAACAATATTGAATACAATTTTGCTGGAATATCATATATATACAGGATGGGTCAAAAGAAACTTCCGTTGGGAAGTGGTATTACATATATTATTTTTTAGCTGATTGTAGTACATTGGACCATGAAATGGTAACACTTGCCTGCTGTGTCGAAAATCGACATTAACACTTACAGTGTCAAACAATTTTCGAAAGTTTTCGATGGATCAGTGCAGGAGGTGTGGCACCATGTTGGACACAACATGTCAGATGCGCTCCTTCGCTTGATCCAGAGTTGGTACTCCCCTTCCTGCTGTCCCCAACAGGAAAATATAACTGGGCATACGATCAAAGCCTCGCACAGGCGTCCCGTACTAATTGAAAGTTCTAACACAGCCGGATTCGGAAACAATGTCAAAATCCTCCAAACGTTTATCGCGTCGTAATGTTATTTTAGAAGGACCAAATAAATATATCATAAATGTTGATCCAAATGTATTCTTTCTTTTATACGAAAAGTATAACATTGCAATCAGTCCAGTTGTATTCATCTCAAAGAGTAAAAGAAACACATTCACACATATCTCTTACGCACGATCTACAAAGAATAAACCAGTAATCATCATAGAAAAATATTCCTATTTATTATCTTGTCACTTTTATGCTAGTCTCATAATTTCTCTTTTGCCATCTTTGAAGCAAGGTAGCATTAGGAAAAAAACAAATCAACGGAAAATCAGCATTTGATTTTCATGAGATAAAGGGATCCACCCCAACCCCTTAGAAGCATAAAAGTCATGAACACCATACATTAATAACAACTATATTCATGAAATAGCTTGCTCTTTAACGAATGCTATGATCAGTGGAACTTATCTCTCCATCATCCTAGCTTGCATACTCTCTGGGGTTACGATAATGCATATTTTATACATAATTGAACGAAACTGCACAGAAACAAAGCAGCCACCAAAGTGTTAAAGAGGAAAACATAAATATACATTCTCTTACCACACTACTCAGATCAATGTATACGGTATTGAGGAAAATGTGCAGATGCAGCAATTGAGATGCTTTTAGTAGATATCCTTCATGCATCAAATCCAAGAGTTGTAATAATAAAAGGCATTGAATTATTCAAGAGATTCATATCCACGTTTAAAAAAACGATTGAAATATTAGCAATTTCATAGATTGTGTAAACAGTATATGTAAAGATTGAACTGAATATTGATAGCACGTACGTATTCTTACATGTATAGCACTTATACAAACGCACACACATATACATATATATATATATATATATATATATATATAGAGAGAGAGAGAGAGAGAGAAAGAGAGAGAGAAAGAGAAATGAGAGCAAGAATGAATTATACTTGATATGCATGCGCACATTCCTAAAATATGGCATATAAATAATTCAATGAACATTCACACAAATTCATGCATATACACTTAGATGGTATGGATCATTTAGGAAATACCGAAATTAACAGATAAACTAACACACACACACACACACATATATATATATATATATATATATATATATATATATATATATATATATATATGTGTGTGTGTGTGTGTGTGTGTGTGTGTGTGTGTGTGCATATAGCTACAAATTGATTTGTAGATTGTAAAACAATCCATTTCGATGTAAAAAAAAATTACCTAAAACTGAATTCATCAATATTGAGACATATGCCTGGATCGACTGATAGCTTCAATTATTGGCAAAATATATAAAGATAAACACTTGTATGAATAAAGTTGGCATATACTGTGGACACTGAAGTAGAATATACTCCACATCTATTCGGTTAAGCTAACTTCTGACATGAGGCCTCAGCGAGGATCCAATGCAATTCAGTAGTAATACCCACAATCACAAGTCCGTTAGCCATTACTAAACAATTAAATCTCAGGATTTACTGGATTCACTAGTTTTTCAACTTCTCTCAATCACACACACACATCTAAATCTTATAGACTACCTATATTTGCAAAGATTGTAAACAGATGTATGAGCCAGAATATAACAATAACCATTTATTTTTCAGATGGTGCTAAACATACTTTGGAGCCTTATTATATACTCACAGAGAAAAAGATATTCCTAGAACGTACTTACACTTCCATTACCGCTATCACAAATAAAACTTTCTACATATACCATAATTCCAACTGTTGAATCGAACATGACATCTGCTTCTTAGGATGAACCAAATGCAGACTGCAATATACGGGGGGAATATGTAGATAAATTGGAATGGTCATCCCACATTGAACTTAATTGGTATAGACATAGCATTATTCACCCGATAATTCCAATATACTCCCAATAATCCAGCTGTTCAGTATATGTAGTCATATTTTCAGCTCAGTTGCATGATTTACTATCATCGAGAAAAAAATAAGATACACCTCCTGACACGACCAAAACTCTGGAACTTTATGAAGATATTTGGATTTATGAACTGAAACTGTTTCTCCTAACGGACTGAGCACTAAACTAAAGACTACTTCAAACAAATCAATAACTGCTGCAAACATATTAAATTGTGGCGAGCCATTTTGGAACAGCGAGTAGATTAATAAGTATGCAGAACAAATGAAATGATAAGATAGGGCAACAAATTTGAAAAGCAACAATGAAACAAAAATCTGAATCGATGAACATGAATGATCAGTTACTTTAATAACGTTTACTGCTTCAATTGCTGCAAACGTTGAAAATTAAAGTTGAATTGGTTGATATTTGTCCATTGATCAAAAACCGACGTTCTTTTTAGTCATAAAATGCACCTTTACTCAAGCATCCTTAAAATCATGTAGTACTTATAGTTAGTCCGCACAAAAAAGCGAATGCTAATAATTTTCAGGTACGACCCCCCTAAAAAGACATTGCATTTTTTTTCCTCGCTAAAAGAAGACCAAAAAGTGCTTGGTCTTTATTGTTTGTACCTACCTCGTAAAAAGATACCATATTTCCAACTTCAACAACTTCACACCATGATAAAGTTCTTTTATTTTCCTCCCGTACATGTTATCGATTGGTTCCAGATTTCATATCATAATCAAAGTTTGTCCTTTCAGTTTAGTCCCAGAACAGTCAAGTCTTACTTGATTATTACATTTAATTTGTGTGACTGGTATCGGTAAGTTTCAAAAAAACCTCGGAAAGGACTTAGTGTATACGTATCCTATCTTATTTCATTATGTACAAAGTACCAAAGGTGAGAGAGATTCACGAAATGTGTTGAACTTTTGAGAATATCTCTGTAATTCCAATTAACCTTGAAAATTGTCAGTGAAATCGATCCCCATTCCCCATTAAAGAAAGACTTCCCATACACATACAACCATCTCATTTTCTGCATTAAAAATCTTTGGTACTGTTAACGATTATTTATTTTGCTTGCCTGGCAATCTGTGCCGTTGTTGTTGATTATTGGTTTTTCATTGACGACCACGATTTTTTTCAAAAATGCTAAATTTGTATACCATCCAATAATTTCCCTCAATTATTTGATTTTTATAATTGAAAATGACAAATATCACAAAGCTAATGGAAGAAATATCCAATATTTCTTTCCTTTTCCCCTATTATCAAAATATCTGAATCCCTGCAAATAAGTTTTGGATCTTCCCAAATTCACCACTGATTATGGTCTGTATATAACCCTCATAACTCACAATTTTTGTACTTTTAGTACGATCGATGATTTTTTTCAAAATTTCTAGTGTTGAACTACTTCTACTAATACTATTTCATGTGTTTGCGTTGCTATCCAGGGGTGATACGTGTGTCTCAGGGGATCAAGTGACCTCAAATCACTGGGTTAGTTTTATCATATCATACTGATGATAAGCGAATCTTACTGTAAGATAGTCTTTTCAAAAGAACATATGCATACTGCAGCCGAATGTAATTGAATTCCTATTCTCGGTGGAATAACGGAAAACACATTCTATCCTCTCATCCATCTATCCGTATATATTCATGTGTGTGTATGAAAGACGGGGGTGACGGAGTCGTTGCTTACATCTATGTGTATTGTTTTATTACCCTTCAAGTTCGATATCTGGTGTGTATATATTCAGATGACTGTATATATGGGCGCTTGAATTGATTTCGAAATAAACTTTTTTTCAATTATCAGTTCGTTTGTACGTACATGCATTATCCGATCGATCACTTGCGTTCATCAAATAACCTGTAGATATTTGCACACGGACAAAAGCATAAATACGTACAAATATATCCATAATTATTCTGAAGACATACACACACTTACACTCGCATATATATATATATATATATATATATATATATATATATATATATATATATATTCATATATATATATACATATATATATATATATATATATATATATATATATATATATATATATATATATATATATATATATATAAACATATATATATATATAGTCCGATAAGATTAGGAAGACTTATCAATATTGATATTTTGTACGTGAAATTTTTGTTGAATACTTGCTTTGTCGTGTATCTCAGAATGATGTTTACGGAAATATGAATATTTCAAAAAGATGGGGGAAAAAGTGGAATAAAATTAAGCAAAAATCAAAGAAACGTTGAAGTGTTTACAAAATTTGCAATTCGATTTTTTCTCGGCAATTTAGATTTGAATCATAAAATAACGAATAAAAACAATATAGAAGATTTAAAACAATGCCAGAGGCCTTGAAAGAGGGAATGAATAAAGTGAAAGAAAGAAAGAAAGAAAGAAAGTAAGAAAGAAAGATAGAAAGAAAGAGAGTAAGAAAGAATTCATAGAAGAAAAAATATTTGAATAGGCAAAAAAGAAATATCTTGATTAGAATAATTGAAAAAAAAATCGCTGGGAGGATAAAAGATGAAAATATTACTGGAAAGAAAATATTAGAATTTCAACAAGCGATGTCCTCAAAAAAATTTAAAAAGTAAAAAAAAAAATAGCTAAAGAAATAACAGAACATTGGTAAAGAATGAAGACATAAGAATGATCATACAAAATAAAGAAACAATAAAATAAAATAAAAATTGGGAAAAGAAATACTACGAGGAAAAAAGTATGGACGAATAAAAACGAACGAGAAGTGAAATAAACAAGAACAGAAGAAGAGTAAATAAGGAGGAAGGAGAAAGTTCTCAAGAAAAAAAGGATTGAAAAATCAGTACTTGAAAATCGAAACCAAAGAGAAAAAGACGGTGAATCAAAGAAAATAGAAAGAAAGAAAACGGAAGGAAAAGATGATTTTCAAAAGAGATGAAAACAAATGGATATTAAAGAAAAAAAAGAAACGTAAAAATAAAGGAATAAGTATTTGCATTGTAAAGTTAGACAAAAACAGCTCAGAGCCAAAGAGAACAACGAAGGTAGAGTAAAAGCAGAGATGATGGTGAACACTAATACGAGAATTAGCACGAAAAAGAATACGAAAAACTCGTCGGAAAAAACTACAACATATTAATCCATACCGTTTGTAATTCGAATTGAAAAAAATATTGCGTTGAAATGGAAAAAAGATGAATAATTTCTATGGGAATATACAGAGTAGATCTCATCGTTCAGAAATATCTAGAACAATAAAAGCCAATATCCACTCAAAACGAAGCCAATTAATATATGCAAAAAAAAAAATCTAAGGACACTCGTGAATATCAATTGTCATATTCACGATTAATAACAAAGGCAATAAATGAGAATCATATACTAATAATGAGAAAAAAATATAGCATACACGTTTGCATTGGTTAACAATTATGGCTCGATGAATTCTAATACAACTCCGATAAATATGCACCTATCAAACAATTAATTCTTTTTAATGATCGTATGCAGGGATAGGTTGGAAACAGATTCCTTTTGTCTTCGGTTGAAATCAAAAAGAAATATGCCAGCGCATTTCAACAAAGATGTCTTCTGAAAAGAATATTATAAAATTTTCAAAAGATTTACTAGAAAAGGAAAAACGATATTCATATCAAGTATATGCCAAATGGCAGTAACAATAGGAATCGTGATTGAACAAAGCCAAACCAACAAACACAATGCTAAGCAAAAAGAGAAAGTTCATGATATAGAGAAATAAGTGAATGCTAGTGTTATTAAATTTATTCCCAACATAATCTCTTTCTTTGCTAATGCTGGTATACCGGAGATGAATATAAATCACACTGAATGAACTTTATACAGGGGTATTCATGGATCAAAATTCAAATAATATGACAGTCCAGGATACAAAAATATTGGTACATTCTCGTAGATAAACATGTTTACCTATTATATCTCTGAAGTTCTTTTCAGATGAATATAGCTACTGTAGACATTACATTGATGCAAAGGTCCAAGTCAGATAAATTCACGATATGATAAATGAATTATCAAAAGTTTACCTAATTTTATGAGATTTTTTAGTACTAATTAATGTATGGGAACTTTAAAACTAAGAAAGCATTGTTTTGCATCTCTTAGAAGTTTTTTTTAATTTTGTTTTTCACTGTGCAGTTTGATATCAGTGAACAAAGTAGTGTACACTAAAAATTTTCGATAGAAAATGAATTTTCGATGATCATATGTATTATATCTGGTACTATGCGCAACGAGTCTAACGAGTTATAGATATGCATGCACTTTAATATTAGTTTCACATATGCATGCACAAACATATCATCTTACTCCGCATACATTAAGAAATATGAGTATATGAATAGACAACCACACACACACATGCGTACACACACACACACACACACACATATATATATATATATATATATATATATATATATATATATATATATATATATAAATATATATATATATATATATATATATATATATATATATATATATATATATATATATATATATATATATATATATATATATATATATGCGCACAAATATGATGATAAACATGTCTGTAAACTCCCACACTTTTATATCGTAGCTTTTTTCTTTGGTAAGTCGTTTCCCTATTGTATTCGAGCAAATGCCATCGTTACTGTCCATGATTGAGTTTTGTATCAGATTAACCTGAGTAAAGAATTGTTTTGTTTTCTGAGGAAGAGGTTTGTGCATTCTCAACTTTATCAGTTTTGTGTAAGACATTAAACTAGATGTGTGAATCAGGATTTGGAATTCTTGTGATCGAATTTGTTCAGACTTTTTTTGTAAAAAGACAGATTCTACAAGATCTGTCCATTCCTATTT
The DNA here is from genome assembly GCA_963457665.1 of Thysanoteuthis rhombus. Taxonomy (NCBI): domain Eukaryota; kingdom Metazoa; phylum Mollusca; class Cephalopoda; order Oegopsida; family Thysanoteuthidae; genus Thysanoteuthis; species Thysanoteuthis major. Next base: position 17,445,530 of record OY735211.1, read on the forward strand.
TCTCTGTATGACTTGAGATTGCATTAAGCCTCATATGTACGCACACACCTATACAAGCATGTTTCTCTGGGTGTAGGTGTGTAAAAGTGTGCGTGCGCACCATCATGTAGAAAAAGATTGAAATGCTATTTTAACGAGGATTTTGTCATCAATGCATATAAAGATATTTTTTTCAAAATCGCTGATATAATGTGTATTCATTATCCCACACATGTTTTGATTCATTGACAGATTTTCATTGGAACATAAGTTAGACTTTATTGGAACCTCCGTTAGATTTTTTTTAATTTTTCAGTACAAAAGTGATCAAATAATTCTTCATTTGCTATTTATGGTACTTAATTTATAGAACTGTCACAATGTATATCCAAACTGTTCACCAGGAAATCGACACCTTCTTTTAAAGAGAGAATTGAAAGGTGAGTTTTTTTTTTTTTTCGTAGGTTCAGATTTTATTTCCTCGGGGAGGGGCTTTTTTCGTAGAGTAAAGGACCAAATTTCCTCCTCAAGATTGAAAAAAAGCATTTTCCCGGATGTTTGCGTAGAATTCGATTGTTATTCGTCCAATCATTATCCTATTTCTAAAATGTCTTTGTACTTTTCTCCTGAATAGGTTTACATATATCAATTGTTAAAGAAAATTATCGATATAAAGTTAAGTCAATGAATGTTCGCATCAGATGGTTTCAAAAATATTCTCTGATCTATGCTACAATTTTGGCATTAAATTATATTTTGTCTGGCCTTTTTTTTTCTCCAGTTGTCGACTTCTCAGGGAAAATTTATGGGCATCCCCAGACTAATGCTTTAAAACAATGAAAATATTAGATGAATATTTATAATTTAGATTAGCAAAATTATTTTTATTTTCTTCATCGTTTTGATAAAAAGATGTCTGGGCGAATGTGTTCCAATGAAATATCGTTTTTTGCTCAAGACAACCGGGCAAGTTTACTCAAAAGATATTGCCTTGAAGACTATATGTAACGCAATCGATCAGTGCACATAGGTGTTACAACAGCTATGTTAATAAAATGAAGGATCAAACACCATTGGTGGATGTTGCTTTCGAGCTGTTTATTTCGTTTACCGTAAAACACAGCAATTAAAAAAAAACAGCGTGAACATTTCTGATTTGAGACATCAACTAAGGATGCAAGAAAATGAGAGAGAGGGAGGGAGGCCCCGCTAGCTAGGCATGGTCATGTGATATACTCTCTCAGCTAAAAAGATACTCTTTTTCGTGTGAAATTCCATATTTCATTTGACACTCAGAAATGCCAAGACCGAAAGTTTAGAAAACGAATCCTGATGCGCTCAAATGTTGCAAACAAACATTGGCCCCTTCGAAGATCAGCTGAGGTCAAGTTCCTTGGATTTTCTTGAAGGATAGCATGGCTTGCAATCAGTCCAGCGATAATAAGATGAAGTCTGCACCTTATGTCTATAGTTATTCTGCTATGCCACACATTCTGAAAGAATAAAAAAAGGACATTGTTGATTCGTTCGGACACCAGGAGATGAGAGCTATAAGATTATGTTTTGTTGTTGAAGAGAATTGCAATGGACTCATGTTTTATATCGAATCGGGAGACGGAGACAAAAATACACATTATGCAGTATATTCAAAAGACGTAAGGAAAATAGATTTCATTAAATTTGTTTTTGTTTTAAACTAGATTTTCCTTATCTCGTCATTATTATGTATGATTCAACCAAAACTTTGGATGTTTGGAGGGAGATAGTATCGTCGTGACTGCTGAGACCTGCATTCTCTATGATGCAAATACATTGTGTGAAATCCTATAATTCCTACTCTGTTTGCCAAGTATATCATAGTTGAGATTGGATTGTAAATCTTGAGATCAAACATGACACTGAAAAGTATTATTGTGTTGAAACTGACCAAGACAAGAGTCAGAAAAACATATACCATGCAGTGAGTGCAAAATTATCCATAAAGTTTCAAAACGTCCGTTTCAAGAACGTTATATAGCTTCTAAATTCCTATAGCCAGGATTCGAACATTGGAATTGCAAAATAAAAAAAATAAAAAAGAAACCAAATTGAACATTGATAATTTTTTTTCAAAAGACGTCAGAAATATTCTATTCTGAAGGGGTGTGAGCATACTGAATACATTTTTTGGAATTTTTATTTCAAAGAATTGGAGGGAAGTGTATATTCGCTTTAAGTTTATCATCTTTGATGGAATAATTGATTTAAAAAGTTTGTTTGGAATGAACGTAATCACTTAGAAAACAAAAATCAATATCTATAACTTCTTCAATCTGTGTATAGCAAATAATTACAAAAAGAATGAAGCCTATTCAATGGAGAGACACCCATGTGAGTTAATTTCCTTTGGGAAAGAATTAGCCAATAAAAAATGAACGGAGAAAATTAGCATCAATGGCTTTAAATAGCTTTAAAAAGGTGCGTAGTCCACTGGGTACGAAGGTAATGGTGTTTAATTGCAGTCCATCTCGTGCATTGCAATCTTGCTGAAGCAAAAGTACGAATGTCAGTTTTTTGCAGTATTTCAGGTGTAATATGATCGATGGTATTGTTTAGTAAAAGAAAGCTATATATTCTTTACAGATATTTATTACAAACTGCAAACGGTTACTCAACGATATCCTCATTTTAAAAGCCATCAATTCAAAAACTGTTTAAAATTTATCTCTTACTTCCTACTAAGTGGGAGTTGTACCATTGTTAGAGACGAAAATCTTCAAAAATTGCGTCAAAACCACTGCCATGATGTTTTCCCTATATAGATGATCAAAAGAGTGATAGCTGACCGTGCACTCAAACAGACTTGAGGAATCAAAATATCAGACACTCACCTTCAGCACACATCACTACTCATTTCAAATGAAACCCAGAATCATCCTTGAAATACATCTGAATTTGAATCTTCTCACAAGAAATTGTAGGAAAAAAAAAATTACCAAAAACAGATTCTAACATTGGCTTAGTTCGGAAGTTATTGTTTTTTACAATAAAAAGGGTTGCAAAATGTTACCAAAAGAATGTGAAATATGCAATATATATATTAGAAGGGATCCTCTTTTATCCGAGTACTCGATCGAACTTTTTCATAAATAGAAACCTAAAATGCAACTTGAAAGAAATCTTATAATTGTAATCGAAACAAATTGTAGTTAAAAGTATGTTGACTGCGTACTATCATTAAATGAGAGATCGTTTCTCCGTAGAAGCAATATAAATAACCCTGAAAACAGTAATTCGTGTAATCCAAAATACATCTAAAAATGTAATTATAGACACTTCAAAATAATGCCAATCTATCAACCAGATTACTATATTGTACTAAAATTTGAAGAACAGATTTTAATAGACATATATATATATATATATATATATATATATATATATATATATATATATATATATATATATATCGCTCATTTCAGGTTGAGCACTCTTAGGTAGGACACTCTTCTATTTTATGCAACCATGCAATGCTCTTCTAACTCTGAAATGGGGCACTTTCGTGGATGGAGAATCCTGTGTGAGTAAATATACTGCTTAATTCGGTCCTACTAACTGTCAAGTCCAGTGAAAAGCAGACATACAACATCTGCCTCTGAAGTTAAAGCAAAGGTTTCGAGCCTACTTAAGGGTAATGGAAGGTTCCAAATTGAGAGTTCCATATGCAAGGAATTCGAATAACAATTTGTCTACGATGCCATATTGAAACATTATTTCCCCACCATATACATGGCTCCTTATTTTAAATGCTCTTACTCATAAATATTCCAGTGGTCTCAGATGGAAGGGAATTCATCTTCAACCTTAAAGTGAGAGGAGACATTTCCATCATTAAAGGTGTGAAAATTAAAAGGGAACTTTCCCTTCTTCAAAGGGGTCAAAAATGAAGCGAAGCACCCACTATCTAGACGTCCAAGATAAAAAAGGATGGTTGTTTATCTGGAGGACCCCATCCAAAAGGTGAAAAATACATAGAAGTGAATAAGTAGTTTAGATCATTCCATTACGTATTGTCTCAGGTAAATTAGGTCGTGTAAATTGCTTCACAATATCCTTTGATATTCTCTTACATTCATTTTGATGCTCTCCCGTTGACTGACATTGCAATTTCTTGTTTAGATGCTGGCTCGGTAGCAGGTGGAGGCGTAAGGTGAGTTAGAGGCCAACAAGTAAGGAACGGCCATCTGCTTCTTCCCATGAGGATTTGTGTCGTATTCCTTCTGAGAAAATGGAAAAATAAAATAAAAAATATATATACATATTTATTATCTATGGAAGATTTGAACTTAGCACCCTGAGTTGCATCAAGCAGCAACAGGCAGCTGCGCTTGTTTGGCCTCAAAGTGTCTCAGTAAAAGAAGGAGAAAGAATAAATATCGGATTGATACGATAAGTTTCTCAATCGGACACCATATTGTAGTTGTTTTTTTTTTGTGTTCCCGCTAAATATTAGAGCACGCACGAGTGCAACCTCACATCAATTTGCTTGAAGTCAATCATGATCATGATCATGATCATTATCATCATCATCAGTAAGTCAATCTTTTAACGCCTGTGGTTGGACATAGACCTTCCCCAAGAACCATCGTATTTCTCTATGATTGGTTTCACAGGGCAAATGATCTTTAAATTTGCCTAAATTATCTCTCCATCTTGTATTCTGTCGTCCTCTGCTTTTGCACGTGATCCCTGGGGATCCATGTTTTTATTCGTGATGTTCATCAGTTGTTTGCTATTCTTGCAAGATGGCCTGCCCATTGCCATTTATTTTTTTAAATAGATTCCACGATGTCTCAGACTCCCGTTTTCTTCTTGATATACTGTGCTGTCATGTGATCTCTCCATGTGATGTTGAGCTTGATTCTCTCATGTGAAATGTTGCATGCTTTTCGGTTTGTGGGTTTATATTTTGGATAGGTTCTATGTTTCAGCTCCGTAAGTGATAATTGATACGATGCATTGGTTTTACGTCCTTCTTTATAAGATTGTGGGGATTCTCTTGCTCCTAGGGTGATACGGCTGATGGAACATATATTATCACCATGAGGATTTCAAACTATCCATCAAGTCTATGTTTAAGTTTTATATCATTATGATTTACGATATAATGTTTGCAATCCGTCAGTATGTATGTGACAACTTAAATTTCTGTGCACCAATCTGACCTTTAGAAATATTTTCAGCGAGTCAGTATTTGAATATTAGCACCAAAATGTTTTGGAAGTTTTATAAAGCTAATCTTTGCTAAAGTGGATATATTTTTCCACCTGTTTCTTCAGATGAATCTACTGTCTGCAGCTGCAAAAAGCTGTTCATTCACCTGGCGAATGGGGACTTCTATGTGGAAATAAATTGAGATTATAAAGATAAACCAGCGGTATTTTGGTATCATTCAAAAAGAATGGATGATATTTATCTATTTTATTAAATTTTTTTCATAGCGATTTAGCCCACTCCTGGAGTAATTAGTTTGGTTTCTAGAGACCTGCACTCTCATATACTAGCATGTAATGGGTATGCTATTGTAGCTTTGTGGATACGAAACTACAAAAATCTGTTTTCAAGTTCTTTGTTGCTTGTCAGTAGTCACCTCCCATTGTTGCCGGTTAAAGAGGTACAACTTCACTACATATCATAGTGACAGAGAAATTCTTGCAGTGGAAATGAAAAAAACAGTACTGCTTGAAATTTGAACCTGGTATGCATAAGCTTTTCCGATTTCACCGCTATTAAACTCGTTACATCAGTCAATTTTGCCCTAAAATAAATAGTATTGATTAAATTGATTAAAAAAAACATTTTAGTCATTGAACAACAAGCTGCTGATAATTTTTTCAAATGAAATTCATTTTAAAGTGTCTGACAATCAATTTCGATGCTGTGCGTCTAAAATCAAAAAATCACTGATATATATATATATATATATATATATATATATATATATATATATATATATATATGAATGAATAAGTGTGTCATTCACAGATATCAGTATCATTTTATTATAACTCTTCAGTACGGCTATTGACTATCACTAACCCCTTCCCTGCCCCTTTTTTCTGGCTTTTTCTCCGGGATAAAAGTGTAGTATCTGTTTCAGGGCAGAGCCCGTGGCGCAAGTACTGACACTTGTCCGTCAAATGGGCTGGAGATTGGTGTGTTGGTGATGTCAAGACCCACTGCACCAGTGACCAGTGCGTCAGCCAATGAAGTTTTACTGAGGGTGCGTACTGCTACGCGCATTGGAGGCCTTTGGACTTGTCCTTGGGCTCTCCTATTTTTACTCGGCCCAGCTGCAGGGGATCCGTTGCCCAAGGGCAGCACTGTTCCATTTTACTTAACGGAGCAGGTCCCAAAGTGGACGATTCTGTAGCGGAGGTTGTTTTGGTTGCTTAGCAAACTTAAGCTTCGTCGGCTAGAGCCATTTTTGGACGGATGTTTTTTCCCATGTTAAGCCTCAACCTTGTGTCATATTTTGCTGCAGTGGGACGGTGAATAAACACCCGAAAGCAGAGACCGAGGTGCAGGTACTCACACTTGCCAGTCGAATGGGCCGGAGATTGGGTTGTGGATGGTGTAGTGTGTCGTCCAATGAGGTTTTACTGAAGCTGCCACTGCTATGCGCATTGGAGGCCTTTGGACCCGTCCTTGGGCTCTTCTATTATTACTCGGCCAAGCTGCAGGGAATATGGCACCCCAGGGCAGCACTGCTCAATTGCACTTAGAGGAACAGGTCTCCAAGTGGACAATTTCGTGATAGAGGGGTTTTTTTTAGCTTCTACGGTAGTTTGGCAATCGAAGTCGCGTCAGCTGGAGCCATTTCTGGACGGATGGTTCATATTCTTCCCACGTTAAGCCTCGACTTCGTGTCATATTTTGCTGTAGTGGGACAGGTAATATAAACCCCATCCAGTACCATGAGGTAAGATCGAAACGTTGGCTCTAGACCCAGAAGCTGGCATTTCTCTCTGCCCTACGCAGTAAGTTTTAATTCATGCGATCTACTTACTTCACGCATAATTCCCCATCTAGTAAAGTGTTCCTATGTTGAAAGAGCATTGCATAAGTTTATATATATATATGTAATACTTGAATACCCATTTCTGCTAAAAAGCTAAAACCCACTGAACAAAGAATATGAATTACATTAAGAGGTGTTGGGAGATAATTGACGGGGATTACATAATTTTTAGAATTATTTTTTTCAATGCACTTTTACTGTTCAAAGCCATATATATATATATATATATATATATATATATATATATATATATATATATATAAACTGATGAGGGTTTTCCGATTAACCAGTAGCCCACGGCACACTTTACAGCTGAATTTCTATTTAGATCTGCAACTTCAACTGTGTGATTTATCCTTGTGATTAATGTTAATCCTTGAAATGGGTGCATTAACAAGGTCAGAGATTATGTTGGGAAATATTTGTTTTGTGTTACAAATATTGTTTCATCATAAACCTGTGGAAACATTCATGCACCTGCATATGTATACACATGCCAATATAAATATATATATATATATATATATATATATATATATATATGGTGGTGGTATCAAGATTGGTGGGTTCACGATTTTGAGGCGATAACTTTAACCATTAAAAGCCTCATACTCATGAAGAGAGGATCTTTTCATCGAAATTGATTTTTTCAGTAATAGATAGACGTGGTTTTCGCGGCAGGACATTGATGAAACCATTACGTTACATTAGCACTTAAGATGAATTCATTTCAGTACAGAATTTTACTATTTTCCTCTCTGAAAGTAATTCTGCTAACGCTCTAAAAAATGAATTGTCAGTGGCCAAGAATTTATGCTAGCATTATGGTGGAAAAAGTGCATTTGTATGATGTATACTTTTTCTTGATATGGTTTCACTGACACACTTCCAGGGATACATATTAATATAGAATATTGGATTAACAAGACATATAGTATAATATATTTTGCCACGGTTATTATTAATCTTCTATTGCTATCTCAATAATGTTAACACAATGTTCCAGACGATATCTTATTTGGTCTTCCAGTCGCTGTACTAGGAATATTTTATATTTCACTATTACTGGATGCAACTGACGCCTGAGAGAGGCCTGACAGCATATCATCCCTCGGATTGTATCCAAACTTTTAATATCTAATCATATTTATCAGGGAAATATTTCGAACGATGATGTAAATCTTTAATCTCTGGATATCAGAATATGAATATATGTTCAAATCAGATTCTCTTTTACCTATAAGGGCATTCACTAAGCCCTGGCTAGGTAATCCAATGGCTGGATGGGAGTGAAAGCTTTCCAAGGAGATTGACGCAGTACGCTCTTTTTTGTAAGAAAATACCTTGTCTCTTGCGAATCAACACTAAAAAATCTTGTCATTTTTCCCTGGTCTAAACCATGATTGCTAAACACGATTCACTCAACTGCCACAGTATATATGAACGTATATATTGTTTGACTTAAATTGGCATGGTAACGATTTCCTCATCGTGAATTTATCTTAACCAAAATGTCATTAAACATCATCTATCATGTGTAGAATTGACTGAGGTTATGAGAAGGGACATTGCCATGATTTCACAACAAAATTATTCCCAGCATGTTGAGGAATAGTATGTAAATTTATTTATTTATTGGTCGCATATGAAAATAACTGTGCTTCCTTTCTCCTAAAAAAACTCCTGTGTAATGTGCTAGATACCAATGTTCAGTTCATACAACTTGAAAGTTTTATTCGTACCCGAGATGTTTCTCATTACACAGCTATTTCGTTCGATATAAGTATCATAAATACGTTGTGTCTGTCAAGGGTTAATGACTATTCCAATGCCAATAACCGACAGAACACCTTGAAGTCTTTAATAGTAGCTAGGAGAATTTGCCTAGAATGTTGTAACTGCTGTTTTATATATTATCAGAGAGGGGGGGAAGAGAGAGTGTGAGCGAGCTACTATACAGTCAGAGGGTGAGTAACAGTCAGGAACAAGGCGGCAAAAGTTGATTTGTTCGCACAAAATTTGCACTATTCCCTTTCTTTTGCACGTTTAGTTCAATGTATAATATTCTGGTACGTTTTATGAATTGAGCTTTAACGTTATTGGGTTTTGGGGGAACATCTTTCAAAAATAGAACACTGATATTTGCATCAGCCTTGGGATATAATAGAATATATATGTGAAACCTTAATTTGCCAATATCGGTCACAATTTATAATTTTTAACCCAATTGGTAATTTTTTTAATAAAACTCAAACGATGACAAAGCAGATTCACAATTACCAAGAGCAAGGAAAACTTTCATAGATATTCATTTGACATCAAAGATTGAAAAAAAATAATTATGGACATCATGAATGAAGAGAAAAGGATATCAAATATCAAACAACTTTTGCAGTATGCTCTAAGAAATTGAAATTTGAGGCCATCGGTCTGAGGGGCTGATCCTTGGACCAACCCAGACTGAATCTTGAAAAGATCCTGAAAGGAATCCTAAAACGTAATGTAAAATGCCAATCCAAGGACCACTTCGATACTTTTCCTCTGGGAATACATTAAATCGCTGCTCAAGTGCCAACACTAAACATGAGATCCACTATCTCAGCATGTTACTGAAAAATTGCACTACTATCTTATTATAATTTTGAGAAATGTGAAGCGTGCTATGTGTGTGGGTGTGTTTGTCAAACTATAAAAGGCATATAAACATTGGTGCAGTCCAATCAAATCTGGTATGAATACAAAATCGACTAGGAAAACGTTTTGAATCATGTTGCAGCACAGAAAAAAATGATTTCAACAATTCTGATCGCTTCGATAAAACAAATATTGGATTTTCCTCTCTATAATCTTTAGTCATTTTTTTTAATAGGAAATTGAGGAATATAATATAACTTGCCACACACAGTAGCAGGTTCAAATTTCGCACAAAGGTTCCCAAGAATGTTCCTCGATTGACGATTATGTTTAATATGAGAAGTCCTGCTTTAGTCAATGAAACGGTTTGATCACCTGAATAGTGACTCATGGCCGTGGAAATTTTCTTTTGGTCGAAGTTGATTGCACTTGCTCCATCAATTATTTCATTTCTTTTCATATGGGAAAATATTTCAACTGATTGCGTAAAGAGAGAAAATCACGAAATGGTATTCAAAATGATTTCGTTCCTTGAGTTACAATATCCATATTTCATAAGATTTTATTCGCATTTTCCATACAATTGAAAGGAATATCGATTTTCCCTAATTAATTAAACCTGGAACATAAAAATGTCAAAAGAGAAAACTATAAAAATCTAAAGAAACGAAATGAAATTTTAACTAGAAAAGTTTGATTCAAAAACAGAATTCAAAATAAATTGAAATTCAAAGAAGAAAATTCGAAATGAATATCAAAACAGGGGCACTGTGTGATGTGTCTCAATAAGTATGAATGAGACTGTAACAAAAAGGAAAGGAAGCAAAAAGGAAGAAAAACGCTGACATGTCCCGACTAGGGCTGCCAAATTTTATTCTGTAAGAGAATCAAAGCTTTCACTGAAAGGTATCAAAACAAAACAAAACTGTATGGAACCTTTCATTTCAATGGAAAAGAAAAACTTACAACCGATTCTAAGTAAATAAATGTCCATTTTTGCCACAAACATGATAAATATTGTCTACAAAAAAAAACAAAGAAAAATGAACCATGATTCTATCATATTTACATCCAGTGTTTACATCAATTTACGGACTTTATTTGCATATTAAACGTGTTGATATTCTTAGTTATGTCTCAGATGTGAGAACTGTTGAACAACGAGCTCAAACTATGAATTCATTACTTGGACGCTTTTGAATTCGACTTACCTGGGAGGATAAAACTTTGAAAAATCTTGTGAAAGAAATCAAAACTGATCTAGAAAATTTTTGAGGTCTTTAATTCTCTAAAGGACTCACAATTGGCAAAAAACGAATCCTCCTACGGCTTATAAAACTAACAATTTCCAATGTTTGTATGTTTTGAGGGATACATACATTGGCCTTAGTGTGGAATGTACTCACATAGAAACACTTAATAGTGTTGAAAATATTTGTCTTTCCATTGAATACATTCACATTCAAAACGTTCCCATATGTGTATGCATACCAAATCTAGTTAGACTGCAAACATGTTTCAATGGTTTTTTATAGTGTGATACTCAAAATGGCATACACACGCGCAAGTTATTTGTGTAATTCCTCTGTTAAAAGTAAGGCAATGGATGTCGGGTTTTCCTAGCATATCTTCAAATGCCAACGGCTACAGCTAATCTCAACAACACCATGAGCTTTCCTCCCCATGTCACAGTGCATCGCAGAAGTTTTGGGTCGAAACATCAGTTCAAGGGTCAGTTTACAACTTTGTTCGGGTTCGTTCTGGAATTAGCCCCTTTGGAATGATGACCTCTACTCTTAGTTTTCTGAAATATTTTGTAATACCCTTTTTTCGCTGAATATTCTTATTCTATTGACATATACAGTGTGAGACAATCATATCAAAATGTTTTATCTGTTTTAGTTCATCGTGACTCCATTGCCTATTTGTGTACTTTATAGTATCTTGTTCTGTGAAGAACTGTCCTAAGATGAATTATATAACTTATGACCCACAGTAGTAAATTCAATTTTATTACATCATGGACGTTTAATATATTACGGTCTAATCAATTGCGTTAAGCAACGTTGAGCCTGGTCATAGCGATCCGATGGGTGAATATCCGGGAATACCAGATTCTATGACCTCAGTCATACTAAGGATTTTAGAAACGGTTTTAAATGCCACTCTGCTAGTATGTATTGGTTATTCAACCCTCTTTAAGTTTTAAAGGTTGGATGAAGGCTGATAACCTTAGTACAGAAGATGATCTGCGTTGGGCAAAGGGCTTCACAAACGAACAAACAAATCAAGTATAACTTATTGCTCGCACGTGGCTACACTAGACAACCCCTTGAGATTGAACTCATTACAGGGGGTATGCTTATTATACCAATCATTTTTTCACGGTGAAGAGACCTGGAACACTAGGCTTAGATCAGTTCTGACACAAAACCATTATTCTGTTTCATGTTCGAAATCGCAGAAAAGTATAGATCTAGGATACAAGGATAGGCATTGATAAGTATTCTGTTAGTTATAGGCATTCAAGGAAAGGTATTTATCTTGATTTCAAGCCTGCAAATGGCATTGGCAAGAACATGGAATAATTTTTTTTCATAAATATACTTTTCGATATATTATTCTAACCTAAGTGAATACCAGACCACGAGTCTGTTTTTCTTTTGAAACAAGCTGCTTCAAAAAAGATTTAATTATTAATTTTGAAACGTAACTGATACTAGACCTACTAAATAAATAATGTTTTGCAACTTTATTCTAATGAAATTGTAATATTTAATAAAGTTGATATCTTTCGGAATGGAAGATTGTAGATGGAAGGGATAATATTAGTATTAAATAAATAATGTGAAAAATATAAGATATGTTTTTTTTTTATTATCTTTAAATGAAAGTTTTCCTTGGTATCAACGCCATTGTTTCCCAAGATAAATAAAACTTCTAAATAATGCAATATTCATTTTTTTTTCTCCTTGCATATACTTGTGTAGATATTTAAAAGTCAGATATAGGAGAAAAACGCTTGCACCATTGAATTCAAAGGTATAGGTTAAAAATTAGATTGTTGAATTATCTTTAGTTCGGTCTCGGGTTACCATCAGAACGTAATGTTTAGCAATGTTGAAAAATAATCATTTAGTTGTTTTTATCATAGTGCAACTGCCTTATTGGTTTATGTACATATTCATATCAGATAGAGTTTGTTAGAATATTGGCAACGCCATCTTCCAGCTGTTCTGGTTGTAACTAGCTACTTTAACACATCATTTCTAGACACAAAAAGTTTTGTTAAAAGACCTATTTTTATTCATTTATCATAAATTCAATTATAATTGTATTTAATACGCTTGCATGTTGAAGTTGAAACGTTCTGTTCAAACCATCCATGTAACTTTTCTAATCAAAATTGCAATTGTCTAACTTGGCTGCCTGGAATGATATTTCCGGGGAGGGCGGATTTTTGCCAGATGAGTAGTTTAGGGGTGTTTCAGTGGTAAGGGGGACGTATAACGGAAAGTATAATAGTGAAAACAATATTCAAAAATTGGGAAGAAATGAGCATGATAGTATGGTGAAGTAAGTAACTCCACTTCGGGTGCTCATGGCTTCTAAGTTTACTCTCACGTGTCAAAAACTCGAAAAACTTTAAGACTAGGAAAAAATTGCGCTATGTGAATCCCAGGCAGGGATAGCTGTTGCCGTGGCCAGTGTAAGAGCACTCACTTAGTAGATGATAAAAAATGTCCATTTTACGGTGCCTATGAAAGCTGAATTAGAGAGTTTTTCCATAGGTTAGCGTGCAGAAAGAAGGATCACAAAGGTAGGAATGCGTCCAGGTACTCTCAGATTCATTGACTTGAGAGAAGTAATTACATCCTAGTTTACTTTTGCGATACATTGAATGAAGACAAGATCCCTCCTGGTTAGTTACTCTAAAGAAATCGCCATGTGACCAACGTCTGTCCTCAATATACTGTATTGGTTATGATAGATTATTTGGTTACTTTTTTTGCTTTCCTTACGAGGGAAGGATTGCAATAAAGTCAGAATTTTCAGTGAAAAAAACAAGCGTGAACATGCCAAGTGATTTAGCAGAAACCCTCATTGCAAATTGAACCCCCTGTTCCCTCATACACTGATAGATTTTAAAAGAATGGTTTCGAAAAACAGACATACATTTATTCTAGATATAAGAATGAGTAACTGGTTAGATTTTAAGCCTTTAGTTCTATCAAACCGATCCCAAAGTACCATCCATGTATACATATATACATACAACCAGAGCAGCTTTAAACTGAAGAAAACTATCATGACACTTTTGGTTGATTGTCTTTAAAATTTAATTCTTCAGGCCTGTATTGTATCTGAGATAATTGTTTCTATCCCCAAGGGGAGGGTAGTCAGTGTGTGAGCATATCGAGGGGGAAAGTATAATTTTGAATGTTGTATATAAAAGATGACTTTCTCATCTCAAAGAATTGGATGTCATATTTTTACCATCATCGTATGCGGCAATGAGCCAGACAAAGCTATCGATAGCTATTCGTACGGTTTTTCTTTTTTTTTGGTTTGTTTTATTTCAAGTACAATAAAAATCAAGTTTTGTAACAGAGTAAAAAAAATGAGATGGCCCTACTAGGTATTGGGACTGGATTGTATAACCATTTTGGGAATTGGAATTATTTTGTACAATCTCTAAAATGCGAAGAATTTGTCACAGGATGATAGAAATGCAATCTGATAGATCAGGGGAATTAATTGTTTCATTTGACGTCTCTTGAGACAACTCTAATGAATGTATCTAAATTGGTAGGGAAAAAGTGTTTAAATTAATAATTACCATTAAGATCGTTTAATTTTGAAGAATTCTTTGAATAATAGTCCCAAATGTGTAACAACTTTAACCCTCAGCAATGCATTTATATCCGCACTCTTTAATCAGAACTTACGTATGCACATCCTTATTCAAATTATCTCTGTCACTGCGTTCATTAATTCTTCAAACAGGTTCAATGCACGCGAGAACAAAGAAATCAGTTGATAGTTTGGTAACTTTTTGATAAATCAATTTAGTTTTGCTCTCGATTTAAAATAAAACATGCAATAACGTCACATTTGATACAGCATTATTTTCTATTTTGGTTTCTTCCGGTTAATTAAACAATCTTAATGCTTCGTAAGACCTAAATAGACGCTCTGTTGATCGATATCTCTTGAGATTTTTTGAATCGATTTGTTGATAGACAGAGATATATCTGAATTTAGTTATATAAAATGTTCTTTAATTTTGAATATATACACCAAAGAACTTACAAGGAAAATGTTATATCACATTATATCATATTATACTGTAAATCAGAATAGATATGGTTAGTAATACAGAAGGAATTCGTGTGGTTGGTCAATTTTGAAAGTGGGACGATGTTGGATAAGTTATTTCTGTCATTTTGGTGGGGGGGTGACAAATAGAGAGTCCAAATTTTAAAAATGTAAGCATAGACACAAAATGAATGATGAATCTAGTATAAACTTACACTGTAAATTGAACTCCTACTAAAACATTGATTGGGTTTTAAAAAAAACAAACTTTTTTTTGATACACAACAGAGAATAAATGTAAAAAGTTTTTGTTGACATTTTGGGTGGGGGTTCTTGTCGTCTGTTCTTAACATCGAGTATCCTGTTGGAGAAACGGATATGAACAACAGCATTTTCCCTTTCAGGGGCCTCACCACCTCCTTATATTCTGGTTGAGCTAAACTGACCTTACATCATTCAGATTGATATTAACTTACATGTCCTGTTGAAATCCAGTAGGTATCAACAACTATGATACCATTACTTTAGCATATATATATTTGGTAAATAAAGAATATTATTTGCTTAAATTGATTCATAACTTGCAGAATGTAATTATCAACTATTACAGCACGCTACACAAGGTACTTGAACAACCCTAGCCAGTGACAGTGTTCATCCTTTTTCTATGTATATGTGTGTGTGTTTATTTGTTCCTTCATGATTTTGTGTGTTCAAGTACTATTGATGAAACAGTTCTTTTACAGACCTGGAGATTAGTATCATTATCCTACTATACCTTTCTGAAAACTCTTTTTTTTTTACCAGATAGAAAAGCCCTTTTTGCCTTTAGGGGCCAAGCTTATTCTAACAGGTTTATTAATAACATTATAGAGGATCCAGATGTTTGTAGATGTATTTTACATGTTTCCAGTAATGCCATCAATAGAATTATTCACACCATATGTATATTTCGGTCAAATTTTGACGCTACCATTGTTCAATCATTGACTGTGATGAAGATGTTTTTATACATATGATCTTCTTCTTTTGCTACCGGTCTGCATTAGTGGTTTGCACTACATTAACTCAATTCTATAATTTGAGACTGGTGGAGGATGAGTAATAAATGAGTGGACGTGAGGTACTTCTCTCTCCTATAATAGTATAAGCACTATCTTCTATTCTAACCATTGTTTATTTAATCTAAGAGTGGGTGAGAAAGGATTGAAAAGAAAGGTCCAAGATTTGAGAAGAATTTGAATTTTATTGCTCTGAGATGAATTCAGCACTAGTTTTTTTGAAGAGCAAATCACTCAGAGCAATCAAAGAAACACCAACATTAGTCTTGCAAAAAAACAAAAGAAAAAGACACTGTAAAAGTAAACCTGACTATCAAGAATACATAGAAACATAACTGTTTTATATGATTAGGAAAAAAAAAACATATTTTGTTTATCCCTAAACTTATCTTTAATACGAATGGAACTCATGAAAAATCATTGAAGAATAATTTAGGGGGTATAATCTCAAAATGTAAGTGTTTTTCACGTAAATATTTTGAATAATTTTCTAACGCAAATCGTAATCATTTTTTGTTTAAGTTAGTGCAAGCTTTGTCACAATATTTTTTTCATAAATCTTTCTGCCTCTATTAATTGTACGCAAATAATTATAATATCAAATATTTCTCCAATGTTCTCACTGGTGGCATAAAGAACCCGCGGAAGGAATTGACTTTTATCAGAAAGTTTTTGTTTCAGATTTAAACTTTCTGCTACCATTTTTGTTCCGTGCTTGACAATAGATGGTTCCACAATGGAAATATCACTCAAGATGTACACAAGTTCGATGTGAAACGTCAATTTATAAGGTTATTTCAAACATATCTATAAAAAGACAGATTGTAAATTTTGTTTGGAAATATGAACCGAAGAGCGGGGATGATTGGTAAAAAACCCACCTTAGTGGGGCATGCCCTGTATGGACAGTTTTCATTCTTTGTATTCACTCTTTAAACCATAAACATACACACAAAAAAAAGATTGAGGTACAGTAAAATTTTGGAATAAGCTAAAAATAATCATTATTTTCATCGGGTTGAGAAGACCCTAGAGAAAAATACTAATCAGCACGTGTAACGGTTAAAATATTGTTTGTATTTCCTAAAAATGAAAATATTGT
Organism: Thysanoteuthis rhombus; assembly: GCA_963457665.1. NCBI lineage: Eukaryota > Metazoa > Mollusca > Cephalopoda > Oegopsida > Thysanoteuthidae > Thysanoteuthis > Thysanoteuthis major. Next base: position 17,462,685 of record OY735211.1, read on the forward strand.
ATAATTACCCATGTGGTTTGACAACGAAGAATCTGAACGTCGTGTTCGAAGAGGAATGTCAATTTTTCCATTTTTTGATTCGAAGTGACACACAATTAATGTGGATATCATGTGGCTTGTGCTGTAAAACGTGTCTTAAGCAACCATCTGGCTGCCAAAGAGAATAATAAGTCGAGGGAATAGATTTTCCAATCAGTACCAGCTTCCTCGAATTTCCATGCAACTAGAGGTTGGCAAACGAATTTGATTCTTATTTTTTACTCGTGTAATCTCTCATTTCATCCCTCTTTCTTTGTATATCCGAATGAATCGATAAATCTCAACCACTACGACATTCAAAATCCGACTTGAATTCTAACGCCCCTGTCATTAAGTGGAAATACGGTACTAACAATCTTTCGGTTATGTTACCTTCACATTGAAACTGACCCATTTGTTCCCAATTAAAATGTTCCACGTTTAATCAAAACGAAACCTTTCCAATTCACTCCATGTTGATGGACAAAATTGATGTGATGTTTTTCTTGTTTTTTTTTCTGTTAAGATTGCAGAATTCTGTATATATCAGCGTATAGATTGCGTTAAACGATAAAAACTCTACTCGCAAGTTAACATTTATTTAAATTGGTGTTCGGTAAACCTCATAAACAGTTTCTATTCTGTATTCCATTTTTATTGAAAGTATTATCAATCGTTATCATTTTAGAATGTTATGACTACTCTTTACCTTCATGATAATAAATTAGTTGCAATGAAGAGCTCATAATAATAATGATAACTATGATAATAATAATAATAATGATAATAATAATAATAAGATAATAATAACAATGATGTTGATGATAATGATAATGATGATGATGTTGATAATAATAATAAGATAATAATAATAATGATATAATAATAACGATGATGATGATAGTAATGATGATAATGTTGATAATAGTGATGATAAGAATAACAATAATAATAATAATGATAATAATAATACTAATAATAATAATAATAATAAAGGGTTTCCTACTTATCTCGAATTTTCATTTGGTGAAGCATTATCTACACTGTTAATTCATGATTACCATTCTTTTCATCATCTGATCCAGCTGCTTTTAATTGCAACAACTCAGACGGTTTTCCGACGGTGTCTCAGCAAAACTTGAACACATTCTATTTACCTAGGGAATCCTATCTTTTCGTGGTAGCTGCGAGAAATGTTACGGTTCGGGGAAGATCGAATCTAATTATATAAACATTCTCCCCGATCGGAGCTTTTCTTTTTTTTTTACATATATTGATAGTATCAGTAGAAGTAATGTTCTAAGAGTATTTCACAACCATGCATCTCCTCATCATGCCAAAGTTGTATTTTTCATATTATCCTATATCATACTACACTATCCATAGGAAATCGTTAGAATCGACATTTATATACTTGATATTATAATCAACGCTATTCTTATGATAATATCTAGACTGTTACAAATTCTACCAGCTACTGTTGCCCCTTGAAAATATAATAAGAAAACACCAACCTTATCAGAGTAAGTACGACGCAGTCATATTTTCTGTTGCTTCCAACCATGTGTGCTGCTCATTCCTCTTTACAAAGCTGATAAGTGTTGCTCACAACCTGAATTTACTGACTTGGAAACAGTGTTTGAAAACACTGATATGGTATCAGCTAGAAACTTTAATCACAAAATCTAACCCTTTTCACTACTAGATACTTACATCTTCCATACTAGTTTTTATATCATAAGTATCGAAAAAGTCCTACAAAATCATAAATCACCAATCAGTCTAAAAGAAACCAGAAGAGCATCAAAATGACCAACAATTAAATCCCGACGAATCGGAAATTAACAAAATTGACCTCTTAAGAACACCGAATCTAAATTTCCAAAACAAAATAAATGCATTTCTATCGATATTTCTAACTGAATACACAAACAATACTGTTCGAGAAATTCAACAAAGTTTTAATCGTACATAATTTATCGCTGTTTCGGTTAAAAGGCGACATAACTCATTTATAATTTCAAAAATCTAATTAATATTATGCAATTGATCTTCCATGGAGAATGTAATTAATAACTTCAAATGGCTACTTCATTAGGAGATATCTTGGGTTTTGTGAAAAAGAAATGTGACCTCTGTGCAAAATAAGTTTATCAGATTAATTTAAATTTTATTGGTGATTAATTAAACAGCTTGACATTTAATTTTCTTAGAATTCAATTTTGCCAGATATTTGAAGTATCTACCTGATCTTCTCACTCTATCTCTATTTTCTCCTGCTCCCTCTCACTTTGTATATCTCTATCTCTGTGCGTCTGTCTGTTTCTCTCCTCTCTCTCTCTTTCTATATATATATACATATATACATATATATATATATATATATGTATATATATATATATATATACATACACCCACATGCACACACACACACACACACACATATATACATATATATATATATATATATATATATATATATATATATATATATATATATATATATATATATATATATATATATATATATATATATATATATATAATGGGTTCCATAAAATATCTGGGATCATAAACATGACAGGCACAACTTCGGAAAGGAACTAACAGATTATTTTTTATTTTGTTTCCTCCAATCTTTGGCACACATTCTGTCGTGAGCAAACAAGACAAGACTAGTTCAAATAACGTTTCATTTTCATATCTTCTCCAATCATTATGCATTCCAAAACAAATTAGTCACCTCAGGTATCACATCAATGATTCGAAGACGGTTTTCATTGAGTTTGTGATGAATTCATTCTAGATTTACATCACCCAGGCTTATTAAAGGCTTGGTTGATTGTTTTCGTTTCTCAACTGTCATTTCTCTAAGTTTGAAATATTATTCCTACTTGTTTTTCTTTTATTTTCCCCTCAGAAGTTTCATAACGTATACGATTGTTTCACCTTCAAGAGAAAAAATGATGCACTTTTTCCTCCTTCTTTTCCATCAGCTTTCATGGGAATCACAAAACATGCCTGCAAACATCAGTAAAGAGCCAGAACAGCCAAAAAATATAAGGCAGTCAAGAACCGGGAAAGTTGCCCAGAATAGTGATGACTCATGACGCCTATCGCATGCCACATTCAAATCCAAGCTTTTTATAGAAGATGGTAGAAACGACAAGAATGGATTGTAACATTACTGATCACAGGAATAACTAGTGACAGGTAAACTTGGAAATGAATCGTGTTAGAAATACTATGATGTTTAAACGATTAGCATACACTAACGATGAGATCCTATCTGAACACTCTTTGATTCTCATGACAAGCCATTTATATGTATTATGGGGTTCCGACGAACAATAATCTTGATAAGAATGTTTCCGTTCAAAAGTCCCGAAACAGAGTATCCAGTGACACTTCAGAAGTATCAGTAGGTGAGTTTATATAGTAACAACCTGACAGAAGTTTTTTTTTTTCTGATCCGCTCATTATACTGCTATCATGTCTTTTTAAATACACTAGATGATGATGATGATCATGATCATGATCACGATGATCATGATGATGAAATACGATCACCAAGTCGTCGTCATCATCATCATCATCATCATCATCATCATCATCATCATCATCAGTAGTCTCATAATGTCTGTCGTTGGACATAAACCTTTGTCAGGATTCACCACACTTTTCTGTCGTGGGTGCTGTCGAGCAAGTACTTCCTGAATTTGTCAACCACGTCTCTCTATCCAGAACTATGCCGACCATGGTTTTGCATGTGATCTTTGGAGATCGATTTTATGAGTTGTGATGGCCATCAGTTGTCTGCCATTATAACAACATAGCCAGCCGTTTGTTATTGAGTAAAAACGTGTGTGATTCTTTCCGGTCGCTTTGCACTGAAAGTATCGTCAGTACAAAGGAGTTTTAAAACAGGTTACATTTTGACGGTGACATTTTTTCATTTAGGAACTTTTAGAAAGTATGGGTGCAAAACCGTACGTGACAACATGGATGAATAACCATCAACCCACCTGGCATCAGAAAAAAAAATTCACTGAAAGGAAAGGAGTAAAGCTTTATAGAATATGATGTACGGTGGTGGTTTGTCTTCTCCTCAAACAATCCTACTTGGTAATTTAAAAAAAAAAACAAGTAAACTTATAAGTTACAATATGTTTTATTCATTTTAATCTTATATATCAACGTCATCCATAAATTAACTAATCAGTGCTTACAAAGACCAGTAGTTTTTTTGTGGGGGTATCAGAGTAGTAGAATGAGGAATTTGTTACTCAAGACAATGTTTGTAATAGTTTTTCATGTTAGTAACTTTTTGTGTGGTATTCCAAAATAAGGATAAATCATCCTTATACATTAATCCTGTCCCCACTTTGATTGTTATAATCATAATATTCTGGATGTTTTGGCCTTCCATACTCTGTGGACATTTAACGAAGATATCAACCATAATAGATTAAATGATACGAAGTATCCCAAAGAAATGACACCTGTCCACTACAGCAGATTGAATTAGGTTCCAATCTCTACAAAATACAACACACACCTGGGAAATGTTGGAGGTTACATTGGCTGAAGCGTTGGAATTACAAGAACAAAGATGTGAACACTAATCCTATTGCATTAACCCATTTATAGTGAATGCATAAAATGTCTGTCATTGGGGTTCTTGGCTAAAAATCATTTACGTCTTTTAATAACTGATGGCGACTATGTTCTGTCTGTGAGTCAGGACTCTTATTTTGACAAGGGTTGCCAAGGGTCATCTTACTATGGACAAGAACTTCTATCTTACAATGGATAACAATCACTCTCTGTTACATTCGGCAGATATTGTGTTGTATTAGAATCACAGATTTTGTTCATCTAATTTCTCACTAATCTTCAAAAGGAAATGAAAATTATTCATTAAAAGCACTCGCTAATATAAATATTTTAAGAAATTATCAGAAACAAAACTATTAGATCAAATCATTTAATGCAATGCATAAATCCATGACACATGTCCTCTATTGCTCCTTGACATGTCCCCTGGAGCTAACCAGCATATATGATAACATCGGGGATCATACAGATCCCCATTGTGAAGTTTGCATATCAGGGAATTTTATTATGCGTCACATTTTATTGCAAATATTATTTCAGTGGCTTTTTTAACGAATGTTCTCTCTATGACACACTCGCCTAAATAGTGGGACAAGTATTTCTTCTTTATTTCAATTTTGATTTGCTTCAAAACTAATGAATTTATTCATCGACAAAAATTTATTTATTAATAATTCATCAGTGAACACTCAAATTTGCATATCAGGACTTTGAATTGACGTCATAATTCGCCAACAATTCCCTTCTAAATTCATATTTATGACTGACATCTAAAACAAAACTACACTGGAAGACGGAGATTTATTCGCTAGATTTAGAATTACGGTTATTGTGCATGCCTGTAAAGTTTCATGAAAACTTATATTACTGTCCCAAATATCTGGCTAACACATTTCCGTGCTAAATGTATATGATACTTTTCCTATACTGCTTTTATTCATCAAGAATGAACCTTAAAAACAATGGGTTCAAACTGGCAATCGAAGACAGAAGTTTGAAGTTAAACAACTTAATACCAATCTTCCGATCTGTCGTCAATGGAACTTTAGAAGCTGAGTAGTATATTCTTAGCTTTGTTTAGCCTGAGACAGGGTACCAGGGTTCGGGGAATTTGTGAGGAATCACTCTCTAGTCGCACTCTTCGAAACATTTAATCAATTCTTTATAGTACGCACCACCTACCTTCTACAAAGTTAATTTGATACAAAGGAAATTTGAACTCAATTATAAATAACAATATAAGCAACATGATTCTACAATCACTGCACAATCACATTTTCTCATAGACAGTGAACACATTTATGCAAAATTACATGTTACACACAAACACAGACACGCATAGACACACACAGGCTCACACATACACACACACATATATCTATCAATAGTATATATATATATATATATATATATATATATATATACACACACAAATATATATATATATATATATATATTCATATATATATATATATATATATATATATATACACACACATCGTCTATTCGATTATGTGTGTGTCTATGTGTTACTGTAGTACATTAGCTCACATTTGAACATCCTTCTACCAGACTACCCAATGCTTAGCACTTATCGATCAACCAGTACATTAAACTATCTCTCCATCAGGGCTTAACAGTACTACTTAGAGTGCTTAAGCATTTGCTAGATTGGTCAGTTCTGTCCTCACTTAATACTGCACACGCATGGCCATCTACCAGACTACATGTTCAGCAGCAGCCGATTTAGTGCACATCATTGGAAATAGAAATTCCCAAAGATTACTAGACTCTTGTTCTTTGACGTTGCATTGCCAATATTCCCTGAACTTATCTAAATCGACACACCCACTTTTTTTTACTTAATTGTAAGCCGTCATATCGAGCAGTTGTCTGATATTCTTGCCAGATACCATAATCTTTAAAAACTTTTTTTCTGATATTTCTGAGTCTTTGTTTCTTAATATACTGAGCCGTATTGCAGTTCATCCATGAGATGTTAAGCATGACCCTTGTGCCTGCTGCATGGTTCAAATTTTGGGAATCAGTCTCGTGGTTAGGTTCAATATTTTTGCTCCATAAGTGACTATTGGCAGAATCAGCTCAATTATTCATCTATTTATATATTTTTTCTTTGATAGACCAAGCCTTAAAGCACTGGTTAGAGACGTAAAGAGACACCATTTTGTGAGGTAGTGTAACACCATCGATTGAGTTCATACACTGTGTGACCAAGATATTCCAAATGGCTTAGCCAGTCATTTTCTCGCAAGCAATTTTTTTGTTTGTTATAATATTGCATCATGCTGGCCCAGACACCGCATCATAGTCTAGTCGTGATGGTGGTCTTCATCCGATGCCCAACAAGAACGGCCTTCCCTAAGTCTGAGCAATCTATGATCAAAACAATAAATCAGACATAAAGTTACACGATTTATCATGCAGAGATTGTGTGTGAAATCTATCTATTTAACTAGGATGATTTGATATTTCTCTCACACACTTTGCGACTAATTCTATTTTGTTTTTGTTCATTTTCTATTCTTTTATTTGCAGTGAAGACCTTCGCAGGGAGCTTCAGGAATGCGATAACACTAACGAACTCAAATACGCCATAGATAATGAAAACATGAAATATTGAATTTTGCGTCGGTAGTTCTAATCAGGAATTTATCCTCCTAATCACATACATAGATCCGTAACAAAATAATTAGATCTTATCACTACTTATTTTTAACTCTCATGTTCTCTCTTTTTCGTTCTCGGTTTTTTATAAGATTAAATATGGATGATTTATTTAAGGTTGTACAACTTAATGCTGGTTCAATTTTATACTACTTTTAATCTGGGTGTAATGATGTACACATTCAATAATGTACAGGTGTGTAATCAATCAATTTGATAAACTCAGAATGTTTGGCCAATACACATACACGAATATATATATTCTTTCATGTTCGGTTCATTTCGATTTGATTTCTCCTTGTTCTCCGTTTCTACATTTTTCACTACAACAAAAACTAATTTCCATTGCCCAATTCGAGTGGGTCTACATTGTCTTTTGCAGTGAAGAGGAGTAGCTTGTGCAATGTGTGATCGTGGTTTGGCACTGGCTGAGAAGGTCATTAGTCTTCAGTTGTGGAGTTTGTTTTTTTTTTCTCTAAAAAATATCTCATCACACAGGTTTTCCATTCCCTGACAGATTTGGCTCTTGGATATTCCTAGCTCTTCTAGAAAAGATTTCAGACTCTGGGCGAGATTCAGAAGAATGCATGTGGGTAGCTGATGGTAATCATGGAAGACGAATTAAAAAACAGTTTCGGACCGTCCAAGTAATCAAACGGGAGAGTATCTTTTAATGTAATAGAAATCAACGAGATATTCGAAATAGCTAGGGGTTTTTTTCACCTATGTATGTGAGCATGAATATACATTTGAGGACATGCAATCACATGCACGTGCAAACACACACACACACATACATATATACATATATATATATATATATGAATATATGCACATATCCGGGATAATCTAGATGTTATCAATAAACCTGTCGAAATAAGAGGCCCTAAATCTTTTTTTTTCTGAAGAAAGAGTCTATTGGAATACTGATGCAAATTTTGAGATCTGAAGGCAAAACAATGTGGCTAAGAACGTTGAAACGCTTTAAGAAATACATCAAGCAATGGGATGTATATAGAACGGTATATAACCCAACAGTTGATCAATTCTTTTGTGATTTTCGAATCGGCAATGTTTGGGGAAAGTGATATTGTGCCACTAATTACCTGGGATGTGGAATCAGAGAGTTAAAAATCAAGTGTACATGAGGAATCCACATATATACGTTAGCTCAAAGGTCGGCTGGAGCTGCTAGAAAGTGATATCTATTAAGTTTTGCCGACTATTTCACAAGATCAAAAAAAACATTTGGAAAATTACGTTCCACCTGACTTTCAAGTAGGAATAGGTAATACACAATCAACGTCATAAAATTCAAGCTTAAGTCAGAACTTTCACCAAGAGCAGCATGACTGGACAACATTACTCTGGACAACGAGGGTAATAGATGTATATGTTTACGTAATTGATAGTTAGCTCTAAAACAAGAAGAGACATCTAATGATGTCTCCCTGAAACAATTAGAAGGGAAACAATGGATAGGGGTACGACATGGATTGGCAGTGTTGGTGAGGTGGTAGTTCTGAAGTGAAACCGTGGATAAGGGGGTCCACTAGAAAAGAAACTATGATTTATATAAAATATATAGCTTTTTATCGCTGATGATATTTTTTCTTATATATTTATCACGATAATCGATCAAAAAAATAATGAATTCATGGTTCTTTGGATTAGGAAAAAATGACATTAGTCAACAGGGGAATGGTGAAGTGACTCATAAAGATTTTGGATACTTCTAAAAAGTAAAATAAAAGTTTATTTCGATACTTTTCAGAAAGAAAATCCTTTCAGCTTGAGTATCAGCCGCTACATTGCCTTCCTATAACCCATTATGAGTAACTAGATACGCGGGATTGTGAAGCACAAGAGGTCTACATTATAAAAATATGTACCGTTTCTAAATAATGATTCGGTTTTGCTAACTTGTTAGTGAACTCCGTTGAAGTTTTTTTCTCCATTTGTTTTTGTGTTATTTTAATTCTGTTTGATTCCTCCATTTCTTACAAGTATATTCAACGACCTTTCCTTTATTTATTTTCTCCTCTGTTATTTCGCGTTTCATGCACTGTTTCACCCTCGCTGAGTGATGTTTTGTTCGTCCTTTATAATTATTTCCACGGTGTCCTTAATCATGACTGACAAATTTTGGCTTTGACGTTTCTTTTCTTTCCCTCGTTTTTTCGATGGTTATTCACTTTTTCTTCCCGTTTTTCTTTGTCGCAGATTTCATCAGCATTTTGTTTTCTATCTTTTTTTCGTACAACAGGTTTTCTTTCTGTTCTTCTTTTTCTACTCTTCTGTTTCCTTGATTCTTTCCTGTCATTTTTTTCTCTGCCTTCGCTTCCTTCTCTTTTTTTTTCTCTTCTTGTAATTGATCTTTCGAGCTGTCTCCCATTTCTTTATTCTTTCAGACTTTTTCTCAATTATCGCTTCTTTTGTATTATTTTTGTCTGGTGAGATTGGAATTTTTCTTTCTTTCTCATCATTATATATCAGTCCCATAATACTTTCATATAACTTCTCATTCTACGTTCTTTCCCCGGCTTTCTACCTTTGGAATCCCAGTCCCTCTTTTGCTTTTATTTCTTCGATTTTTCTTCGACTAGGAGAGACTTTAAATGTTTTTGTTTGTTTTTTTCTAGATATTTTTTCTCAGATGTTTGTCTCATTTTTTACATTTGTAATTTCACTTTTTGTCTTCATTATTGTTTGAAGGTCACCTTCGGTGGCAATTAAACTCGATTTTTAGTCACTTCGTTTGACTGATAAGCTTTTAAAATGCAATGTTTTCCTAAATATCATGTACAAATCGCCAAAAATCAATCGCTTGGTCATAGTGAGTGCGACGGTCACACTAGCGGCACTTTTAAATTCAAAAATGACTTGAAATTTTCATAATTATGCATGGGTGGAATCTTTTGAGACTTATTCAATTTCCACTAATAATATCTATAAAAATATTTATAGATATATATTACAGTATAGTTAATAGAACGACACCAGCATAAAACCTTGAAATTTTCTGTACGGGAAAATGAGAACAAAGATTTTCAATAAATATATTCAAAAAATCAGAATCCTCTCTGATATATTTCTGGTGGGGAGGTCGATTTTCCTCAGATTTGCGAGAAATTTCAATAGAAAGTAATATTTTTCTTAAGTAATCAATGAAGGACATGGCTATATGATCAGATGGTGTTTGGTTCAATTTTAAAAGATATATCACTTGCAATATTCGTGACTTCAAGATTTTTTTCAACAATTTTGGTTGAAAGTAGGCGTTCGTACGCTAAACTTGAATTCGACCCAGGGAAAGATTTTCAGCAATTAGATTCTTAAAATACCCTAACACCCACAATAAGATGGGGGGGGGGATCGATTTTTTTCCAAGATCGAAAAAAGTTCCTAAAGTCACGAATTCATTTATTCCCTGTTAATGTACTTGAATGTATTTTAACAGAAAATAAACTAATTTGATACTTTGGGATTTTTTCCACAATTTTTGAAAAAAATCGTCCCTTCCCCTCTAAATTTTTGGGACGTGGGAAGTGGAGATATTCTTCGGAGCTAATTTGCTGAAAAACTTTTCCTAGGGTTACATTAGAATTAAGCGTACGTACACCGACATTTATCTGAGCTCATAGAAAAAAAAAAACATTGAAGGTCACAAATATTGTTAAAAAAAAAAATCAAATTGAATAGTTGCTGACCTCTATCTATCTATCAAATTAATTAATTTGTTTTATTTTTTATAGCGATTTCTGCCCGGTAGGGTGGATATTCAGTCTAGTATATATAATCACTCTTTTTTTTTTTTTTTTTTTTTGAAAGGAAAAGTAATTTAATTATACCTACGGTGCCAAAAGATCAATATACAATCAGTTTGAATCTGACAAACTGTGGTTCCAATTCCCACCTGAAACCCTATAATTCTTCATGGAGAGATCCCCCACTCCTGCGGACATATGGTTGAGAATCGCTGAGTTTCACGATGATTTGATCAAGCCTGAAAATCAGAACCATGGATACACGAGTTCCTTCTCTTGCACTCTCAGGCATACATAAAAAGATAGGTAATGAACAAGAGGCAGTGGAAGATTTTTGGTATGTAAGTCAGTCAGTGACAGTCAGTGCTGCTAGGGATGCTCGTGCATCTCATAGAAGTGGGGCATATTTTTAGTTAGTACATAAACATTAGCCAACAATACATTTCAAGTGATATATTATATCCAACTTGATGCAATCATAATCTCCTTAGTCTCTCTCTTAGAGATCTGACCGGTAAATATCCATTTATTTTGGATATCTCCAAAAACCAATTAAACCATCTTATCATAACTTGGCAACTAATCAGAAGGACATTACTGCAGATGCGTAGATGTGCAGTTTCCTATGCGGTCAGTCACTAGGCAGTAATACACCATTGACACTACTTGTTTTCAGAGCGACCCGGCAATTTACAATGAGTGAGTGATTTGCTTTTGACGTTGCGTGCAGGATATTTGGCAGGACATTGCATCAGCCTGACTACAATCACACTGTGTCTCTGTATGACGTCTGGCTTTTCCCAAAGAGAGTTTAGATCGTGGATGAGAACGGAATGATATTTTACGGACTGTTTCTAAAAGTGGAAAACGCTGGAATAAGTAATTCAAGTCTTCAGGGGGGCTGCTTTGAAGGGGATCGAGTCATCATTGTCCTAGTGAGCCAAATTTTCTTTAATGGAAAATGACTGGACACTTTCCACATAAACCTCATACGTGTTCATCCTATAGTTAGCATCGTTAAGCAGGCTATGCACGAACGACTTGATATTAGTATTTAACATCATTTTAGAAGGACGCTGATGATTACTTCTATTTTATCAGTTTTGTTATACTTTATTTAATTTCAGGTTCGGATCCAGGTGAATCCAGGTGTCTGCCTCCACTGGTCGGTCCAAGCACACTATCACACAATCAATATTTCGGGGAAACATATACTACTGAAAAATATTTGATTCATAAAAATAAAGATGAAAATTTTTGAATGCAAACGACTATTTCTTTTGTCATCCAAATAATATAAATGAAAAATATTCAGTCACATTCTGTGAAAAAACATCGATTCATTTGTTCTGGAGTAAATTTCCATGATTAAATTACCCCCCCCCCCAACTCTTCTGTCGATTTGACTGCTATGGAGGGTTGATTATGACATATCATATGTATCATATCTTTTGGATGCTCGATGTTTCTTTTTATTTTTTCATTTATTTATATTATTTTCACATTTCGAAGCACTCTCTCCCCAAATCCTAGACCTGCTGTTTGATCAGTAATAATATTTGTATCATTATCTGTAAACAAAAGCTCAAAAAGAATTTTGGTATTTTTTTTTACATGAAGAAAGAACTTAAGACATCCAATAAAAAGAAATGATTTTTTTAAACAAATAAATGATTCCAGTTAATCTCATTTAAACTCAATATCACACGCACACGTACACTTGCGTTATTATTCTCATTTTGAAATATATCGGACACATGTGAATGATTTTTATAGAATCTCAAAAGATTAACTAAAAAGGCTTGGCTCAATAAAATGAAGCAGCTCTAAATCTATACTGGGTATAATACGATCATTTCAGAGGGTGTTCTGTTATCGATTAATCAAACAAAGGAAAAGAAATTGAAAACTTGGTATAGGTGCGCCTCATATACCAGTGCAAACTGTCATTTTCGCTTTACTTCTAAATATTCTTGTGTAGTTCCGGTTAATTACAATAGCAAGACGGTTTATTGTGGGTGGAAATGCTAAATTTGAATAATTTCGTTATTCCTCGATCTAATTTTTTTTCTCCGAATATTTTTCTTCCATTTTCGGTTATTCATTTTTTACGTCATTTTTTCTCTTTTTTTTTCTTTTTTATCAATTTCACATTCCTTCCTCTCTTACTTCTGATGTTCATAAAAATTAATTTCATTTTCTCCTTTTTTTTCAATTTATTTTTCTCCTTTCTTCAGTTTATCTCCCTACGTTGTTTCTTCTTTTTCAGCTTCAATTTTTCATTTTAATTCTTTCATTAATTTAAATGGTTTTGCAAAAAATCTTCCGCCATTAATTATTTCATTTTCCATCACCTTCAATCGCCTTTTTCTTCCGATTCTTACCAGTTATTTTTTTTTGCTTCTCAATCTTTCCTTCCCATCAATTTCTCTTCTTAATCTTTTTTTCCAATATAACTTCAATATCCTTCCACTTACCTCCTCCTTCACTGTTCCCTATCTTCTTTCTTTTTCTCTTCGCCGATTATTGCATTCCATATTTCCTCTGAATGATTGTACTATACTAGGAAACCATATATTTGCTTTTCTTTCTCATTGCTTTGGAATAAATCTTCTTCAAATTCTCAAATTCTGAGGTTTTTTTTCATCTCAGTACTCATCATTACTTCTAATTCAATCACATTTTCTTTTACTCAAACCAACAAACGTGTCAATAATTTCACATCCGTTCAACCGCCACCATTAGCGTACGTCACTGTCAGTTTCAGACATTTTTTCCCTCAGTAAAAGTAGCATAAAAATAAATGTCCTCTGTATTTTCATACTTTGCTTTTTTTTTTCAAGTAATATCAGTAAAATTCCATCCAGCTAGTAATTTCCCCAGAATCAAACACTTTTGCAATTTTTGCAGATGGGGGATATAAATCAGTGATATTTGGTTTCTTTCGTGTTTTGCAAGCAACCCCAGCGTCGTTCGTCGTAATAAGACTTTGTTTTTTTTTTCATTTATACATTGCAGTACTCAGATAAAGCCGATCATCTGTTTTATAAAAAATAGAAATATCGAAATAATTTAATAAGAAGTTTTATATTGATATAACGTGGTTGTTTCCATCCTCCTGTCAGGACTTCTGCATTAAATCACACGGAGAAGTACACTTAAGATATATATTGGACAGATTACGCAGATACACGTGCCATCGCATGATTGCCAGAAGTAGCTGAACGTCGCTTAGTCTTGCGCAAAATAACATGGAAATTATTCAAAGAATATCTAACACAATTCTTTTAAGGAGACATAGTCTCCTTCTTTCTATCTATCTAATTATCTATGTGCATAAAAGAACTGTCCATGTCTGTTTGCGTTTCCCCAACAATAAACCAGCATGTCTCATGCACGTTGTATACATATATATATATATATATATATATATATATATATATATATATATATATATATATATATATATATATATATATATATATATATATATATATATATATATGTGTGTGTGTGTGTGTGTGTGTGTGTGTGTGTGTAAAAATATTGACTGTTTACAAATGAATTAGATGGTTCAAAAAACTCAATATATTTTTATTTTAATCAAATTTATTCTTCTCATTAAATGAAGTATTGGAACATCATTATTAGTTTCGTTTCGTTTTTACCTTCATCCAAACTTTAAGTTGCTCATTATTACATCTTAGAATCGGACAGTAATCCTACGGCCACAATTAAACACCAAAACTGGAAATAAAGAGAAATCCCACGCTGAGAATCGAACTCACATCCTATGGCCCGAGAGATTCCAGAATCTCACTTCATTTTCGAGGAAATTTTAGAATTTTGTAGCTGTAGTCGCCAATATATCTAAACCTAAGAGCACAAAAAGCAGTAGAGACTCGGATGAAACTAGGAATCTTATGGAAAAAGGCAGAAATAAAGCCACCGACGTCAGAGATAGAAGATTGAAACAACTGAACTAAATAACCGATCAAAACAAACGAAAAAAAGACAAATGAAGACAATCATCAGAACAGTTTTCGAAAACGTGAAGGTTTGAAGGATATTAACAAAACTCTCAATACCCGATAGAATGAAATAAATAGTGTACTCTTAGAAAATAATGACATACCAACAGACAGTAACCAGATCATCGAACATGCTCAAGAATTCTATCGGAAACACAACTCCTCCAAACAAGAAACACAAATCAACAAACAAAATATGCAGATTTTGGGGAAATATTCCAGGAGTTACGCCTCAAGTAACAAGCAAATAAAAAAGAGAGAAAACCTTCTGGGAAATTACAGGTCTCCAGTGGTCAGACTTTGGAAGCCTTTTAGTATTTCATTGAGTATACAAAATAACGAAAAAACACCGAAAAACCCATTTTTTGACCTCTGGTGTACAAAGCAATTTTTTTATAGAAATATAACTGGACCAAACATCATTACCCTTGCCCCCCTCAAAAAAGCTGATAAAATCATCATTGGAAATTAGCCATTCTATTCAACTCATATTCAACTAAGGTCCTTGTAAGTCGCAACACGGTAATTAAAAGCTTTTATTAGGAAAGCAGAAATAGCTCAATAAGTACAGACCAGTAAACCAACTCAACCGCAATTACAAACTTCTCACCAACAGAAACACCAACATGCTAGATAAAGTCCAACAACGCGAACAAGCTGACTTTTGAAAAGACTACTTGACCATTTTTATTTGATAAATTAACTAAAAGAGAAAGCAGCAAAATATAAAATATCACTGTTGCATTTATCGTCCAGATGAAGCATTCGACTCAATGTTATTTATGCTATCACGTACAAGGTGTACATCTCGTATGTCTGAGGGCAGCAGGATGTATACTCTCACGTAATCTCCTTATCAGGCTAAAGAGAAACAAAGTAAGGCAAGATGATACCAGCTCAGCCAAACTCTTTACAGCCTGCCTTGCGACGATCTCCCAAATGACTAGGAAGATGAAAGATCAAAATAGACAACAAATCCGTAAACAATATCAGATATGCTGACAACATCGTCACTTTTAGGGATTACTGATAACCTTTCATCAATGCTACAAGGGAGCAAAAAATTGACCTTCATCTTAAATTTCTGCATGACGAGAGTAATGTACAACGAACAAGTCGGAGAAAGACACGATGCAAATCTAAAACACAGAGCTAGTTCGAGTAGACCCCTACATCTACCAATGAAAACAAATGCCCATGAAATTCTCAGAAGAAGGAAAATCAAGTAAATGATAATTCTTTTATGACAAACCTCTGATGATGCAAGTGTAACCTCCAAAAATAAGAAAATCCCATTGATTTTAAAGAGAATGGTATACAACTGCTCATTACCTATGGAGCAAGAGCATGAAATCTTACCCAAAAACCGAATCTCCAACTGAGAGTCATGCCATCTGTACGTGAGGAAATAATGCTCAAACCCAAGACAGCACAGTATATTAGGGAAAAAAGAGTCCAACACCACATAGAATTCACTTTAAAACTCAAATTGCAATAGGATAGTCATGTTACAACAAAAAAAAAACAACTACTGAGCATCATAACAACGCTGATCTCCAAAGATCATATGAGAAACTCTTGCCGACAGAATATAAGATGGGGACATGAACTATACCAGTTCAGAACTTATTGATTTCACGGCACCTATAATAGGGAGGTTTGGTGAATCCTTGAGGAGGTCTGTGTCCAATGACGTACGTCGAAGCCTGATGATGATTGGTGATATTGTCATTTTTTTTCTTCTCAATTCTGTACAGAAACAAGTTTATCATAGCAAATTTCTGCTGATAAATTTTTCAGGTAATGTTAAGGTAAGAGTAAACAATATTTTAATGATAAAAGAAAATCAACTAAAACTTTTGAAAATTACTACGAGGCTATTCTATTGTATGGGAAAAACTTTTAAGGTTATAGGACACAAGTTTTTAGTATACGAAATAGAAGAGAATCGAAGTTTTATTGAATTTAAGAAATTGAATTAGATGATGTTTAGTTGAGTACTCATGAGATTTTGTGAGACTTTGTGCCACCTGGAAGGTCTAGTAGCGCTGACGCATTAAAAGTTATTTGGCTTATAGATAATGCACTTATCAAGCAAATGCAAATTGCAATAATAAAGTCTTCTTCAACAAAGTGAGTGCCAATGTCCTAAAAAGTTCAGCTCTGATAAATTCTGACATCTGTATAAAAACAACAGAGATCAGAGAGAAATACTTTTAAAGCAACTAAATGCAATACAATATATAAACATTTGATTGTCACTGACAATAGCTCTGATCTGGTCTTGAGTGGAATTAGTGGATTGTAAGAGAAAATGAAAGATGAACTGAAACAAAAAGAAAAAAAAGGATGGCCTCCACATGAACTACAGCAAAACAAATACCATACATAACTAACACGTCTGGAATACTAAGACCGTACGGCAATTGGAATTGAAAACACAAAGCAGGCCAAAGTTGACGACTGCATTTACGTAGGACAACGAATCTCCCTGAGATCATCAGAAAGAGGAGAGATCAAGTAACAAATCACTCTAGAATGCCAAGCCTTCGGTGGAACAAGCTCAACCCTCAAGAACAAGAAAGTCCCAATAGTCCTGAAAAGTAGAATATACAACCAATGCTCCCTTAATTGAGCAGAAGCTTGAAACCCAACAAAGAGACTGACCAGCAAACTGAGAATCATGCATCATGGACATGAGAGAATCATTCTCAATATCACATGAAGACACAAAAATACCGCACAATATATTAGGGGAAAACAGGAGTCCGATGCATCATCGAATCCAATGATAAAGTTGATTAGCAATTGGCCAGTCATGTTGCAGGAACGGCAAGAAACTGACCGGCATCATAATACATACCATAGATCTCCAGGAGTCAAATGCATGAATCAGGCTGGCAGAATATGAGATTAACAAACTGGGATGGTTGAGAATTATTAGCTCTGCAAAACCCTCGATAAAGATGTTTGGCGAATCTTCTGGAAAATCCAACAACAGATAATGGAATAATGATGATGATGATGAATAGAAATGGTAAAATGACAAACCTCGATGTTTCTTTTCTATTACAGGACCAATTGTATAATAATTCGCATCTTGTTAAGTTTTTGCATACACAAAAAATGTGCATACATTTTTGATTTGATTAGAAGTAATTTTCTTTGAATGGATTTTTCGTATAATTGTATGTCTACGGCGTTTTTATCAGGTTTATATTTTTATGATCAAGATAACATACACGAGAAAGACTGTTTTACTTTTCTAAGCTTACAGAGTTTCTGATAGCAAAATGAAAAAAATCGTTGAACGAGTTATTTTGTACACACAATCACTTCTGCACACAGATGCACACGCATATACATAAGTGTGTGTGTGTGTGTGTGTGTGTGTGTGTGTGTGTGTGTCCTGTCAATCTCCATCAAGTAGCAATCAGCCAAAAAATACGGAACCAATCATGTTGAAGAACGTTTTCAAAGAACATTCTTCTTCATTATTTCTGTAAGCGGTAACTAAGAGTAAAGGCAGACATCTAATATATACTGTCCAGTCATGATACCCTTTCCAGTGACCGGTGGCGAATAGATGAAATTGTGCATGACATAATATCATGGCATGGTCAGTAATCACAAAGAAGCTTCTTGATTAATTACTTTAAAACTATTCTCGTCTGATGGGGACAATACAAAGAAATTGATCGACTCTCTGAGAATTTTACCAGTCCTAAGGCATACGGTGTAGATGTTGCCTGATTTTAAAGAACAGAATTCCTCTTTCGAAAAAAAATGCTATATCAAATGAAGTCGATAACTGGTTGATTCAGAACGACAAAGGGGTGTTTGGAAATTAACAAAGGCTAAATGAGGCACATATTCCATTATTAGTCGAGATTTCGGCAAGCTACATCGAGAAACACTCCTGAGTTCCATGGAGTATTCTCTTTTACGCATATGATCCGTTTCGAAAGAAAAGCCGATCGTATCTATTGCATTTAAAGTTTTGGCTTATAAAACGAAAAAAATTGTACTGAAATGTAGATACAGAGAGAAAAACTATGAGTGTTCGGAGATAAGGATCTGGGGAATATTGCATATACATGGATATTGGTTGAATATTTGACCATCATTGTCAAATGGCTAAAAAGACTTCAATCTAATTGCATGGAATAGAGAGTGATGAAGCAGAAATACCAAGCATAAAAAAATTTGGAAAATGTCAGAGGCAGAAATATATCCTGCATTAATTCGGTAAGTGACAGTATGTAAGTGTACCCCATGGATGAAGCGTAAAAATAACGGTGGATTATTAAGTATTCATAAAATTTGACAATGAATGATTTATAAGCAAAAATGTGGTTTTGCTATAACTTCACGTGCTTCTTTGTAAGAGATGGTGAAATATGTGACGAATTTTCAGACATTAGCCCCTACCGATATAAACTTATCAAGACCCAGTTTATAGGTTATGGACAAGTCTTAATTGAAATGAACTTTGGAATATGTGACATTCTCAAAAATAAACAGATCAATTAACACATTTGTATTCACATTACTTTCGGTAAAATAAATGTCATTGATGGGCAACAAGTATGTTGGAGACAAAGATCCAACGATTAAATCAAAAAGACGGAGAAAGCAGACCACAATATCTATATTCATACGTCTTTGGAGTTCTGAAAAAGTAGAAAAATGAACAAACAGGGCACCACTCAATGTTGATAAGACGTCGAGGAAGCTCAGAATTTAAAAAGAAAATAATTCATAAATAATGGGTCTAAAAACAATGCATCCCCCCAATTGTTACCTACGAAACAGAGACATAGGAACCTATGCGAGAGAATGGCCCTGACATTGAAAACTACGAACATGGGATAGAATTAACATAACGCAAAGAGAAAAGAGGGCACCACGGTATATTAGAAAACGAACATGGATCGAAGATATCATAGATTTCACAAGTAGACTCAAGTGGCAATGGCCTTGCCATGTGGCCAATATATCACTAGACAACTCGACTAACAAGGACAATATGCAATATTATAACCAACAAAATATAAGATGGCGTGAAGAACTGGATACATTTAGGATGTATGGGTTCTTTGACACCTGTGATAGAAATGTTTGGTGAATATTGTGGAAGGTCTATTTCCAAAGATTGCTGTTTAAACAATGCCGCTAACGTTGATTGTTGATAGTCTGAAAGATAAGAATCAAGTTATATACGAGACGTCATAGAGTACTAACATATTTGCAACTATTTATAAATTGATCTATACGCACAGATGATGGGAAAAGAACATTCGACGTACACACAACAATTCAGGGTATGAGTTACAAATGTTATTTTTTTCTGTATAGGTCATAGAATAAACACTTTCAACTGCGTGCAAATAGATATTATCTTCGATGTTAACCGATACATCTACTGCAATTAGCTTTAAAAGCGAAATGATTTCAGCATTGGATCATAGCATTCACTCAAACAATTTTTTTCTCTATCCTGGGTGTGTTTTTACTTTTTGAAGCCAGAATCTTTTTCAACTCTGACGAATAGAAATACTGACAAATATATTGTAATCAAGCTTAAACAATTCCATGCGTGTCATAGATTGTACGTTATAATGTAGCAGAGAATATTATGTTCGTTTTGCTATACCATCGATTTATGCAATTAATTTAGGCATTGAAAGATATGCTGTATCCAGACGCCAATTTAGACGATACAAGATTAGATTTACGTATATCTGAACTGTGTAGTCAGTAAATAGAAAGTTAGCAAAGATTATTAGGCAGGAATTCAGACAATTGCACCTTAAATTTTGTATTACTCTTTGGGAGATTGAGATTTCATCATATTTATATATAGAGGGAGAAAAAGAGAGTGTGTGCGTGCCAAATTGATATACAAGAGGGTTATCTCATGGTAAATTTAGTTTCACGAGTGATAAAGAAAAGTAATTTAACACAAATATTGGCAACATTAGCTTGCAAAAACGACAAAACAAAATAATACACTCTGCGCTCAAATAAACAAGCGGGAGCCATATAAACCACTGCGATGATAATAAGTGAAATTGATTTATTCCAGGCTGAAAACAATTCTGTCGTCTCACTGCTTGGGAAAGTCAGTACAACACTTGAAATAACAAAAATGCACAACAAAGACCATCGAACGGTAATGAAATACTTCAGCTATTGTGGATCGCATAGAAAATAACATAAGGGCACAACAGAGCGGGAAATGTTTTGAATCCAGAAAATTATCAGGAAAAGAGCAACTAAATAGATATCTTAGGGGGCTGATTGAGATAACCCGGCCAAATCATCTCGAGGCTAGATCCCCCAGACTGTTGCAAAACTTTGAGTTGATTCTTTCTCTCACTCACTAGTGCTGGGCTACACATGATGGTCCTGATGCGTGGAGATAGGGAGCAATAAGAAATGAAAAAGGTTTTTCAAGGGCTACTATTGTAGGAGACGAGTTGATTGGACAATGGCGTGTACCAGATGGAGTTTTGATGACTGATAGGACTAAGGCATATATTGAATATTTGAAAGACGATTCCTAGCTGTTACTGAAGAACATGTTTAACAGCCAATGCGCGGAATCTATCTTCATGCAAGACGAAGCATTTTTGCAAAGAATGCTTGCAACGGTGGATTCACCAAATGGGTTTTACAGAAAGTGCAGATCAAGGGTCTGGGCTCATTTGATCCAGATCTCATTCCAACTGTAAATTACAAGAGGTGATGTGTATGCCTGCGGGCGTAAATGTGAAAAAAAAATGGCAAGCTATTGTAAAAAGTGTTCGAACTTTTACAGCTGGAATGATTTTTAATTCATCTTAGTGAATGGATTATCCACTGCTATCTGTAATTCATGGGGGAAGATCATACATTCCAAAGGTTTTGCTTTTCAAATGTTTTGTTGAATTATATCTTTCGATATTTCATGCTTATGAGTTTCTTTAGCTTATTCTAACATCTCCTATTCTATGTACACATTTTTTAAACCAGTATATAAATAGTGTCAATGTGTTTTTTACTTCTGCAGATGAATGATGGCGAATTTTAAAAGATTACGTCGTCGTCGTCTCCATCAACTATTTTTTTAGGCATGATATTTACAGGTATTGCACTATGATAGTATGCACAAATGAATAAAAAAAAATCATTTAAATTTGCCACTATAGCAGGATCAGGAAGGAAATGTCCTTGCATATTAATTTGGTAGACAGTATACACACACACACACACACACATATATATATATATATATATATATATATATATATGTGTGTGTGTGTGTGTGTGTGTGTGTGTGTGTATGTGTTTGTGTTTGTGTATGTGCATGTGAGTGTATGTGCATGTGTGCTGTATTGTAGCATGCGTGTTTGCTCGTATATATATGCGTGTGTGTGTGTGTGTGTGTGTGTGTGTGTGTTTGTGCATATGTGCGTGCCAGCATACGAAATGATAGTAATCATAAAGCATATATGAATGTTAGATTTGATGTCATGTAAAAAAAAAAAAAAAACATTCCCCCCGATTGAGGGAAAAAACAGAGAACTTCCTTTGTGCTTGATTCAAAAGATGCGTAAGTACGGTGATTGCTTTTTCAAAAGTGAGATTAAAAATATGGTGATTCTATTGACTGGACAAGATAGTCTACATAAACTACAGCATTTTCTGAAAATTAATGATAAGAAACCCTTGTTTTCAAAATATCCCATGTATGAGCGTTGATTCCGTGAGAGATTTTGATTTGACTTTCTGTTCATATTCAGGAGCAACATTCAACTTCACGTTTTGTAAACAGAACATAATGTTCTAATAAATACGGTAAATTCGAGAATCGAGAGGAATATGCAAATTGAATAGGGTTGGATAACATCTAACCTAGGTAAAGAAAAAGAAGTTTCTTACACGAGGGAACATAAACTGAACCGAAGAAAAAACCGAGAATTAACTGGCCAGAACGTTGTGATTAAGGAATCAAAATAATTATATTCAATAACATTTGGATTAAACTATAAAAACCTAAGCAAGATGGTATCTCCCTTCAATTTTTAAGTTCTGTTTGGTAGGTTATAATTATCAAGTGCAATTATATTTTCAATTTATCACTTTCAATGCTTCAGATGTTTTTTGTTTTTTTTTTTGTTACCTGGGTGAAATCTTCAGAGAACCTGAAGGTCAATTCACATATAATGACCCAATAAAAATGATAACTACCTTACTTACGTATGACTTGCTTATTTCTATACATATGTGGTGTCTTTTTGCAGGAATGTGCGTGTGTCGCTTAAATACACGTGTACATGAAAATTTCTCTCAGTTATAAGAAAGTTACACATGCTTTTGAATGACAAAATGCAAGTATTTCATCCGTTTGTACATATGTATTTTATTAAAAGAAATGTCTACTAAGATACATTTAAATGAATCAGCACAGACATGCAAAGACACACGTGCACATGCATGCACACACACATATAAACTCACACTCACAGATACACTCGCACACACACACAGACATCTATATATATTTTCATTTATATGTGTGTATGTGTATGTGTGGCCAAGTATGTGCATTTTTTATTCGATTGTACATAAGCAAGTCAGTATATATTGGAATTTGATGATGAAAAGTCTCCTCGATGATATTCCAGGCGTCGCTAACTGTTTGTTGTACACAGGATTATTGCCCCCTTTCACTGATTGAAAAGCTCGCAATGGTATCCCAGTCTGCATCGACGATCGATCATCCTGTCTACTTAAGTTTCTTTTAAATCACATCAAAATAGTTCGTTTTTGTTTGCTTTTTTTAACTATCATCCCACCAATATCCTTTGCTGACTACTGTTAGAAGATTGGTGATAGTGAGTCTCAACATAACTTCAGCAACAACATCCTCACATTCTTTTGCAGAATATGCTTTGTGGTTTAATCTGTACTTATTCCTTTTTGGTACTCAGTTTTTGGGATGATTTTTGGGTTATGTTCCTAAAATCTCTTTACATCATATTTAAACATTTTTTAAGTTTTAATACTAATAGTTTTTGGTTGCAATTAAGTATTAGCAGGTGTCTTAAATGCATCTGTCTATTGGTGATGAGCATTTAATTCATACGGAATATATTTATTTTCGAGTGTGAATATCTGCTGTGTTCACCAATCATAGGGAACAATGTTCCGCCATTATATACATGGATTGAAAATATTATACTGGGAATTTTACAGGAACTACCACTATACGTATCTATATCATACATACAATATAATAGATACAAAATCGTACGCATATATATATATATATATATATGTGTGTGTGTGTGTGTGTGTGTGTGTATATATATATATATATATATATATGCATACAAGTCGTACAAATATATTTATTTTGAGAAATCGATGAATGTGATCCGACAAAATGATCAGAAATGACCTAATCAAATAAAGAAACTCTCGTTTGAGATGATTATCCGTTGTCACAAGGTTAATGCATCACACAGCGAAGACAACGAGAATGGAACAAGCAATTAGAGAAAATGGTGCTGCTGCAGGAATCTAACCTGCAACCAATAAAGTAGTCACTTCTATGTAGCATTGCTCTGACCATTGAAATAGACAGCTGCTAATTATGCAGGGATCCAAATCGGGGTATCAAGGGTAGGTAGATAATTTCAAATGAGAGTTTTAAAAGAAATATCTCAATATTCATCATATTTCAGATCATACACAGCCATTCATTAAGACATAACTGTTGCAATCAACGAAAATAATAAGCCCAGAATAAACCGGATGGGAATTCGGAGTGGAAATAATGGTTTTATATAATGTAACATAATTCATAATTTTATGTATACATATGTGTGTGTGTGTGTGTTTGTGTGTGTGTGTCTGCTTGTGTGTGTGGATGTGTGTGGATGTATACGTATATATACATGAATAATTAATATTTGAAATACAAATTTCGATGAACAAAGTAGAGCAGGTGATTTTTTTATATCTAATTATCTCAATTAATTAAATTAAAAATCGTA
>OY735211.1:17492848-17520348 GCA_963457665.1 Thysanoteuthis rhombus
AGAGGGGAGGTTGCTTCGGTTGATTGAGATTTGGAGACAGAAATAAAAAAACACGAAGAAAGGGGGAAATTATAATTAGAAACAAGAGACGAAACATCGGAAAAACTAGAGAACAGTCGCAATAAAGAGAAAATGTTCGTATCAAATTATAAAGAGAAACATGAAGATTTTCAGTTATGAAATCAACAAAGATAAAAGAGAATGAAGACAAAGAATCAGATCCAACTAAACAATGGTAAAACAGGTCTTGTCAATAATTTAATAGAAACTGTCCTGAAATGAAAGTCTATTGTCAGAAGGATATATTGGTGATGGTGATGTACGATCAAAAATTTGAGGACTGGACTATTTAATGAATAAATCACTCCCTCTGTATTTTGTTCGGCTGTTATCACTGAGAAGCTTAAGGGTCAATTCAACCTAAATAACTTTGTAAACTGACCACCCACACAACGTAATAAGGAGTAAATATTCAAGCTTCCAACTACGTAACCTCAGTAGTACGACCTGCATATGCATCATGTACGTACATACTCAACACAGTTGAAAGAGAATAAACCTATGGGAATAGTCTGGGTGACAGATTTGGATGATGGTTTGTAGTTTTAAAGAAAAACAATGTGGGGAACTTGATAATGAAAAGATTGACTGAGGTGAGAGAAACATACTGAGAGAAGACGAAAAAGAAAGAACTGAAGAAAGGAAGAAAAGGGAAGGTGAAGAAAAGAAGTGAGAATAAGAATGTTAGAAGGAGGAGCTAAGTTTCACTAACAGGAGGGTATAAACCAAGTCTTGTTGATTACGCAATACAAACTGTTGCGTGGCTAAGATCTTTTGGTTTACATGTCGTGCAGGGGATGAATAACCAAAACACTACAATAACGGATAAACAATGGATAAGATAATTCAATCGACTTTTGTTGGCCAGTAATCATTCATTAATTCAGAATTTTCAAAAAGCAATAGATTACTAACTCCGCTCTAATTTAGCATTAACTTAGATACTATATCTAACTCTAACTAGAAACCTTTTTGATTCGGCGGGGAATAACCCAAACCTTCCAGAAAACGATTTTGTTAGAAATATTATGGAGTATATGGTTAGA
The DNA here is from genome assembly GCA_963457665.1 of Thysanoteuthis rhombus. Lineage (NCBI taxonomy): Eukaryota > Metazoa > Mollusca > Cephalopoda > Oegopsida > Thysanoteuthidae > Thysanoteuthis > Thysanoteuthis major. The sequence continues at coordinate 17,493,955 of OY735211.1, forward strand.
TTTTTAACCTTATAGCTCGATTCTTTCAGCATGTATGAATAATACATACATACATACATACATACATACATACATACATACATACATACATACATAGCCAGTCGAAGCGACTCAGGAAGTGAAGAAACCTGATTTGACAGTTTAGCTTTACAGTATCTCATACAGAAAGAGCTGCAAATGGACAAATAAGAGAGAAAAATGTCTGAAAATAATGAAGCAATTAAATATATTGAATAGAAACAAGAAAAAAGGGGTTGAAACAGAGGAAAGAAGCAAAGGGAAGAGAGGAAAGAAAGTGAAAAAAGAAATAAAGTTATCGACCTGAGTTAATAGATGGAAAGTGAAATATAGGAAAGATCTACAAATGAAATGAATAAGAACAGAAAGGAATGTTTTAAAATAATGTAGAATAGAGAAATGAAAAAAAGTAGCAGAAAAAGAAAGAGAGGAGAAAGAAAAGAAAGTTAGAGAAAGAAAGAAAGTGATAAAGTTAATAAATATATATGAAAGGAAGAAAAATGTAAAACGTGAACAATCTGCGAAAGGGATTGTAGGAGAAAGACAGGGAAGTCAATAGTTTAGAGCGAGAGAAAGAATGAAAGAAAGAAGAAAAATTTTGTACAAGATTCTTACAATCATTTGAATATGTTACCCTAGCAAATTCAGTGAAAATTTATGGTGTTTTGTTCTTTCATCCTCTCTGCTCAATTGTCTTTTTCAAAGGTTCGGTTTAACTCAAATTGATTTCCCTGGTGTAATTAAAGAAGCTCAAAAGGCGACAAATTCTGAACATTAGAATAAACAAAAGCATAGTAAATAGTTAAGGTATGCCTCTGTGTATGTGCATGTGTGTGTGTGCGTGTGAGAGAAAGAAAGAGAGAGAGAGAGAGAGACGGGGTGAACAGGCAAGGCTGTGAGTGAATGTTCACGGGACGTGAATGTTGAACATTAGTGATATTTTCCCGCTATACTCCGCAGTTTCCTGCTATTCCCTCCCTTCTTTATGTCCAACCAAACTGTCATCTCTTCTGAAACGATTTCTTCGGTATTGAAAGTCATTATGTTTGCTGTTTCCGTCATTAACTTCCTGCCCGTTCCCCATCAACCGAATCGGTATCATTTCATAATCTTCTACATTAGTAAGATGCCATCTCCGAAGATTGATGGACAAAAGCAATTGCTGAATGATTTATTACGTAATAACAACGGGAATTCTTATACAGATGTCCTTTTTCATATCTGACGGACACGATAATGAAGAACTGTATGTCATCATTAATAACAACTCCGATTATTCACGTTTGAAGAATTACAGCATTTCGCAGGATGTGTTACGCACTATCGTATATGAAATAGGTCTAAAAAGTAAAACGTATTGAAATATTCTAAGCTTGTCCCATTCCTCAGCGTTGAAGCTTTGAACTCAAGCTTGATGACAAACCAAACCATTACCCTTTTTTTATATGTTGGAAATATGATGAATAAGTTTATTTTTAACAATATTCAGACAAAACAAAAAGGAATTTGTAGATGCATTTTTCAAGCTGTATATATATATATTATAGCAGCGTATGTTTCAGAACGAGTTCGCTGATTATTTTCCACATCAATGGGATTAAGATTATGGTTATGTTTTTTTTTTAGCTAACTCTTTCTTTCACATCATAATTATCATATTTCGTATAAAGTACATTGAAAACCTGTTTCGTTTGCAGATTAACAGAGAATGCTATGAGTGAATGTTTAGATGTAGTAATGAATTAATAACGATTTTCCTGGTTCTGTCTACTCCCTTTTAGTCAAAATATGAAGGACGTTATTCTTTAATTGTTCTGTTTGATGATATATTCATTTTTCCCAGATATAAAGTTGAGAAACAAAACGAGCAGATATGGACATGATTGGGTGTAAGGCGGTTATTTAATCCCCGAATTTACTCACTGGCTGTTTAGCAAGAATGATAGGTAGAGTGTGGCTTTAAGACAGCTGTCTGTTGGATGCAGGTTTGATTATTGCAGCAGATCATTCCTTTAATTCTTTTTATGATGTTTAAACTAGCAGGAATGTTCACCGTGCAGAAACGGTAGGTGAGCTCAGAGAAAATTCTTAACAAAAACACATCCATAATTTTGCAGGATTATATATCCAATTCTTTATACATGCATTTTTTGTGTGTGTATGTGTATGTATTCCTCTCTCTCTCTCTTTCTCTCTTTCTCTCTCTCTCTCTTTCTCTCCGTCTGTCTCTCTCAATATATACATACACACACACACACACACACACACACACACACACACACACATACATATATATATATATATATATATATATATATATATATATATATATATCGTTAAGCGTGAATATCAATATATATATATATATATATATATATATATATATATATATATGTATATATAGTTGAGCGTGAATATCAATAGTATATAATCATACACATTCATGTATATGAAGGTATTCAAAAATATGTATATGTACACTACGTTTATGACATTTAAGTTTATTACCTGGAAGATATTCTAGCATTTTTATGATATCTTAGGAATATTATATCATACGTAATTTAATGTATCACATATAATTGCTCAATAATTCCTTTTGACTGAAAAAATAGAGGCACATTATTTTCTTTTCAATGGATGAGTCTTTGAAATGTTTGCTTTTTTTTCAGAACATTTTCGAAATTTAATTCGAAGTCTCATTCAGATTATTTTTTCTCTAAAATTTCCGTTTCAATTTTTCAACGTTATCGTGGTGTCGAATTAAATTCCATGCAAAACTGTAGGCATTCTTAAAAATGCTTAGACATGATTTTTGCTTTTATTTATGTATATATATATATATATATATATATATATATATATATATATATATATATATATATATATATATATATATATATATATATATATATATGCAATGAGTGAAGATTTTTTTCAGTGGATCATTACAGATTGTACTCTCTCAAAAAAATCCCAATGAGCGGTTGAGAGATTTTTTCTCAAACGTCATATATCCATCCAAGTATATTCAAGTCTAGCGTGCCAATTCTGGGGACAGACCCACCCAGTAAAGTTACTGATCAGCCTTGTTTAGTTGCCGAGTTAACTATATGATGGAAGGCAACAGAACCAAATTGATCAGTGTCACAATGGTCAGGTTTCACAATATTAATAGTATTCCTCTTTTCTGATTTAAGTCAATTACATTTATTTTATTTTGTGAAACATTCTCCATATAATTCATTTAACTCGATAATTAGTTGGTTTTAATCTTGGTCAATAAATGGCCACTTGCCATTTTCCACTCAGTTACTAAATGTAATTCCGTTGAAATGTCTCAAATTAAACCTGTTTCTATATTTTCTATCTGTATTTTGGTCAACTTGTTGCCCTCCCATACTTCTATGGGGGTGTGATTTCAAGTTTGACTCATTGTCCGGTCATTTCCCATTTCCATTTAGTCAATAAGTGTGAGGTTGGATTTGATTCAGGTATGAGGTACGGTAGGTCAAAGCTATATCAAAAAAATATCGATTTCCCACCTCAACATACCCATTTTCGTGCTACAGTTATGAGTTTATTATTGTTGTCTTCACACTTACTTACGACCAAGATTTATTCTATCATCCTATTTTTCATTTTAAATATTTTAGTAAAAACTCTTTTTTCATCTCCATAATACACGCATAACTCTAATCTTGAGTTGAATAGCTTATTTCTATTCATGTATGTTACCATTCCTATTTTTTCTTTGGACTGATTTCACATATAAAGTTTAGATTCCAATACATTTTAGCCTTTTATAAACTTCTTGTTGATTTCAACTTCCATTAATTGATTTGGAGTCCTAAATCCTTGGCAAGTCTAGCATTAATGATATATATATATATATATATATATATATATATATATATATATATATATATATATATATATATATATATATATATATATATATATATATATATATATATATTCTTTATTTTTACAACTTCTGTACTCAGTTCGACGGAATGAATTATCAATTATATTTATCTGCGATGATTCCCTGTCGTTACACAGTAAATCAATGCTTCTTTCTTTAGGATTGAGCACTTTTAAGTAGGGTACTCATCTATTACTGTTATAATTTAATGCTCTTCCAACTCTATATATAAAATGAAAAAATTCAACAATATTTTCTGAAGTCTATTCAAAAACTTTGGAAGCTTATGTATGAAAGTAATATAGCTCTGATTCAATTCCTATCAATTTTCAGCGTTCAAATAAACTTTCTGAAATGTGTGTGTGTTACTTTTTGCACACATATGAGATATATGAGCACATAAAATGAACACGTATAAACACACATACAAACATAGAGGGAGATAGATATGAATATAAAACCCTAACACTCTCACATATATACCTTACACAAGCATACGCACACAGACACACAGACACACACATATATATATATATATATATATATATATATATATATATATATATATATATATATATATATATACTTCCATGTGTATGTATGTTTCTTTTCAGTATGAGAGCAGACTGATTACTTCAAGGGAGGAACGTTTATCAGGCCATTACTAAACAATTTAAACTGTTTTACTTGCTACTTTTGTCATTAAAGATGAATGCTCAGTTTTAGATTGGTTTCAAAACCAAGAAATGCAGACGTAATCTCTAATGAAAAACCGACTTTGTGGAACTTCCTCGAGCATCAGTCGTAATTGAGAGAAGCTATCATTACCAACCCAGAATACACACACACACACACACACACACACATACACACACACACACACACACAGAGTTGTGTGTGAGGGTATATATAGTGAAAGGGAGAGAGAAAGAACATGATGATGCAAATGTTACTAGCATCTTCTGCGCACCCTAAACAAATACTCTGAATGGGTGTTTGATGTTTAATAACGGTTCAATGCTTTTGCTATAAAACACTTTACGGATCGTTTGCAGAAAAGTGTTAATGTTAAATCATTTGACTTTTAGTCATCTACCTATTTATTTCTCCTTTACGCCACTTTGAGCATCTCCAACTATACTCAATATTTACACATCAGCTTCGAGACGGATACATTTCATGAAAAACGTGAATACGAACTACATCTTCATGTTAACACGATTCAAGGATCAGACTCTCTTGGAAATCTTATCAGATATTACCATGGATGGAATAAACTTGACTTTGTGGCATTAGTAAAAGTTAATCTTCAGTTGAGCCATTGACCTATAAAGGTTATGAAGCCTATGTCGATGATACTCAAACACGGATTGGCAAAGGGTTGTTGGGTTTTGTGCTCAGAAAACAATATCTCTGGAAGTTTTGAGAATTTGAAAACTTTTAACCTGGTGGTAATTAAGTATCACGATGAAATTTATAATCAGTTCAAATTATGCATTCAAATGGTATGAATATTTATTTGTGCGACCAAGTCGATTAACCTTCTACTGAGGTGAAATGTCTCAGTAGCAAATGCAACAGAGTGAACAATCAGGATTTTAGGTTTGGAAGCTCTTCTGCATAAGAAACATGTTTCTTAATTGTAAGATAGATTATATCAATACGGGGTATTGGAGCAAACTGATCCTTGCTCTAAATATTTGAATCAGGATCTTTTGTAAATTTTGAGCATGAATATTGTTATTACACATGGTAAGATCCATTTCTACTTCTGCAGACACTTCTACCGATATCAGAGTTGTCACTTTTATACCAGAAATTTTTAGTGGTGCTTTTATTACTTTCGATCGCAAAACATTTCGTTTTTTACCTTTCTGTAAACTCACTAGCATATTCGTGTATTTTGTTTTAGAATTGAGAAACTAAATAGGTCATAATCGATGAATTTAGCATGATAATCTGCACGTTTGGTGATAATACATAAAAAGTTATTCTTTTTGTGTAATTGAATGTCTTCGAGTGGATACAAATCATCGGACAAAATAAGTATCCTTAAGGAGAATGTGTCCACGGATAATTTTTATATTTTTTTCAATCCAAACAATTTGTATGTGTGAAAGGAATTAAGAGAAGTTTTTTTCTGATCAAAGGAATCAGAATCTTTGTCTCAATAGATAAAGCAATTCACTAGATTCGCCATTTTCATTGATTTTATTTATTTTTCACTTGCTTGGTGAAAATCCCCTGAGATAGATTTGATCTGGCATTAGACTCTAATCTCGAGGATCTAGTAGGGATCGACCTTGCAACCATGACAGCAACCTCTTAAGCTGCTTAAATAACCAGCCGTCTATGGCAAGTGTTTTATAACACCCTGCTATAAGAAATCACTCAGAAACACTTTTACCCTTGCCTCTCAGGTATCAAGCTTGAAATAGCGCGTATATCTGAACTTCACCTGTATGAAAAAAGAGACACAGTTAATATGTGACAAAAAGATATCTCCAGCCATTTAAAACAATAACATGGGGTAAGTACAAGGTTATAAGAAAAAGCTTTGCGTTAAATATTGATGATTTGATATAACTGAATAAAATTTTATCTTGTGAGTTTAAAAGCATGAAAATATATAGAAAATAGCCGAGTATCTCAATTACTGCTAAGAATTTCGAGTAAGTAAATAGCATAGTTCAGCGTGAAATAACCTGGATCAGATCACACAGCACATTAATCATTCCTCTCCAACTGATTATTTGGGTTCCATCACTCCGAAACCAGAATGTTGCCACTCCCTGGAGAGTGAATATAGACACTTACTTGCACCCCCTTCTCTTTCTGAACGCACATTAAAGTGTCTGGGGGCTTGCTGCGATACACAAGGTAACTTTTGCCCCTAACGTCGTTTATCATTTATTCATTCACGCGTTTACATTTCTTCATTTTCCTTGCTCGATAGAAGGGTCGATTTGGCTTGAAAAAAAAATTCATCGTATTCCTTTTCCATATCATTGCAAGATGACTGGTTTTGATTTTGACAGCGGAGTCAATTTTTGAATAGTATTTTACCTTCGGAACGGGATGTACTGACAGACACTGAGAAGCACATGTAGCTGGATTAATTCCCAAATTACTTGCATATCAGTTTCGTTCTCTTTGGCTTTATTCAGATTTGGAATATTATATCACAATCAGTTACAACGGAGAAAAAGCTGTCCCCACCCCATCATTTGTTCTTGGAAAACTGTTTATCTAAAATCTTCTATAATGTGTAAGAGACAACTCACAGCGTGAATCCTCACGAAACAGAAGGATGTCGTGGGGAACTATACCAGATCTTTTTGGTTTGGTTGCCCATGATAGAAATATCTCGGAAATCTTGGGGGGGTATGCGTCTAACCATGGACGGGAAAGTTCGGATAATACTCAAATGAGTGTATGAATTTTATAGACAGAAGAATCTGCTAGGATTGGCTACTTTCTCAGATGAACGACCCGTGCCGTTTCTTCATCGTGTGCGAAACGCAGTGTCCACGAGTTGACTGTGTATTAACAACGCATCACGACCTTCGACACTGACTGAGAAAAACTGGCGAACAATATGCCTGCCGAATCACATCAAATCGATGCAGCATTTTGAATGTGACTGGTGGACATTAACAGATCAGGCGTGCGTGCATTGCTTATCTCAAAGGACGTACAAATTTAGTTTGTTTCTTCATGAACACCTTGGCTGACTGCTCCTCGCAGCATCCCAGGAGTCCGCCTTGAAGATATAACATGCAAAAAACAAAGAAAATTTAGTTTTATGTACAACTCTCCCGGCAAGTGATGTCGGACGATATCGAGCTGAGTCACGACATGGTAAATATTTAACACGCTATGTCTGCTGTATACAAAGACGATTCATTGCAAAAGAAAGATGCTGGGTCTGTTATTAATATTCGAGCATCACGTGAGGGGTCAAACCAAATGCAAATGTCTATTTTGTGCACTCAAAGTTCGTGCCAACTTAAGTCATGAACATTAAAAGTTCCACCATACCCGGGAAAACACAATGGCAGACGTAGACTTGCACACATTATCGCTCTGACAGAAACAAATCCTACGAACAATCATGTATTGCTTATGTGCACTCACACACTCATACACACACACGCATGCACGCATGCACGTGCGCACACGCGCATAAATACACAAACACTTACCTGAAAACATGTGTTACATGAGTAACATGTTATAACGATGTGTTCAAAGTCAACAAGATTACTTCCACACGCCAGGAGAATAAGAATAATGAGATCTTAAAAAATTAATTTGTTTTGACATTCAAATAATGATGACAATCCTTTCAAGTGTGTTACATAGGTATGCTTACGAATGAATCTATAACCTATTAATTCAACGCCATAATACCTTATTTCTAAAATAGTGTCTCTACTTGCCAATGCTCCCCATCAAGTTGTGGTTTTAACCACAAACATTGGGGGGGGGGGGGCTCAATGGTGCAAGATCAGCTAGCATTACTTTTTGCAAATGGGGTGAGTTTTTTTGCAGGAAATGTGCCTCATATGCAATGTAATACCAGAATATGTTATAGCAATTATATGGTTTGATCGATGTGAATAATGTACATTGTTGGACAATGAAGTGTATTAATTATTTACATCCCAATTGTATGTGTAGTAACAGTCAAAATAAATGAAGATGTAGTTATTATGATTAATTTCACAGGATTTTAAAACTCATGGAGATCGTTGTTTTTGGTATATACTTCATATACGAAAAAAATTTCATCAGAATTGGTTATTAAAAGAGTATTGGAACCAATTATTGAATGTTAATCCTGTCGTGAAGTTTTTCCTTGCGTAAATTTGCAAACTGTAGGGTATTGCTGCCCTCAGATATATTCGGGGAAAAAAAGTGTTAGCTTAAGCTAAATTTACCTAACCACATCATCATGGGTCATCGCCACCAGTCATCTTAATCATGAGATGAAGATACCTTTATACAAACATTTGCAGTCCATAGATTGCAGAAGCTTTAATTGAATTTACAAAAGTCAACACTGATATCTTTGGAATACGGCCAATTTGATCTAAAACTAACTTTTTGAGGTCAGCACCGGATAACACTCCCTCTCAGATGCTAACCATGGGCTTGTCACGCTTGTATTCAGATTTTGTTCACAAGGGTGTTAAATTCAAGTCAATCCTAAATCGGCCTGACCCTGAATTGACTTCCGAAAGTCACGTGAAGTAAGCTCCACCGATTGTATCATCGTATTTTGATGAAAGTACACTGGTACAAAGGTTTTTAGTCCGTAGGGGAGAGCAGTTTCCATGAAGTTTAGAATTGTCTGTCAAAATTGATATACGTACATACATATACAACAACGCTCCCCTATTTCAGGGTTGAGCACTCTATAAGTGAGGTAACTCGTTTAGAATAAGCAATGCTCCCTTTTAGGAATATAGCACTCTGGTGGATTGGGAATATATGGTAAATTAATATATCACTTATAATCAACCTAACTGACCGTCCAGTTGCGTGGCGCAGAGGTTGGATACCGGCCTCCGAGTCAGAAGCAATGTTTTCAATCCTGTCTCGTGGTGGTGGATGGGATAATGCCGCACTGATGAGTTGTATTACAACTGTTAATGTTTTTTTTTTTTTTAAATATATATATATATATATATATATATATATATATATATATATATATATATATATATATATATATATATATATATATATATATATATATATATATATATATATATATATATATATATATATATATAATTCACTCCACATGTGTGACTTAACCATAAATTTACACAGGTGATGTATTTTGATACATATTTTCAGATATACTATACTCAATAAAACTGCGGAGATAAGAACTACAGCATGCAGATTTTGTTCCCCAAGTCTTTAGTTCGCAATAATAGCTCATAGTCGTTTTTCATATTATTTTACAAGCTTTTTGCTGACCCCCTCTTCATTGCCAAAAACATTCAAATCATTATTGCTCCAGGGGTTTCTTTGATTAATTCGATCTTCGAAGCTTTGCAATAAATTTTCAATTTGATTCGAATCAAGAAACTGACTGCACCACTGAAACACTTTCATATTGTTCAGAAAAAATCAGTTTAATATTATGATTCCGTTTTTTTTATCTTTTTGAAAGATCCCGTGCTCTTAACACTCCAGCATTTGTATCTAAGGAATCAAACCCGTTCCCAAAACATAGGTTCCTTCAATTGTATGGTATGTCCCCGTATAATTGGAAAAAATTAAAACCAGACTAGGGTTCTTCAACTGCAGTATGTCTCTGTAGAAAGAATGCTGTTTTCGATGATTGGTGTGACCATCCAATCTTGCTTCATATTGTCAAATTTTATCATTAAGGAATTTTCCATGGACTTGGAAACCTCTGCAATGGCCCTGTAGTTCAGATTTTCATTATGTTTCTCATTTTTTATTGCTTCCTTTTTCTGCTTGGTTGAGTGTTCCTTTCCTTTAAAAATGATACCTCCATTGCATGAAAGTGTAAGATTGGTGACTGTGGGGGTATCATCCCTGAGTGAAGTATTGCCTGAACATTCCAAAGTGTATATGCAGATGCAAAAACATGTAGAAAGCAATTCGTAAATAATGCAGTATTTTTAAATTGATTTATTGATACTTTTTCCACGATTACTTTGATTTATATTTTATTCTGCATTATGAACTTAGAAACATGTAGGTTCTTAGTAATTGTCATTTTTATATCCGAAAAAACACCCGTTCAAATGTAAAAGATCATTTGAGAATCGGAAGCATATAGAATTAATATAATGGGTGGGCACTGTATATATAATCTAGAAAGCTCCATAGCTTCAATACTAAACATGTTTAAACATTATTCTAAAAAATGAATGTTATTTCAGTATCTTATCTAAGAATATCTTATAATGCAATTTACTTAAATTTTTTCATTGTTTCACGAAGAATGAGGTATTATGGTACAATGTGTATTTTTTCTTGTGATCAGCATCTAACCGAGTGTAACCAGCAGTGATGATCAACACCCCTTAGTTTCTTTTTCAATGTATATATATATATATATATATATGTGTGTGTGTTTGTGTGTGTGTGTATGTGTTTGTGTGTGTATATATATATATATATATATATATATATATATATATATATATATATATATATATATATATATATGTATAATCAAATTATTGAATCATCAACTGAGAGCTGTTTCGTTGTATCACAACTTTTCACTGTGGCTATAGACGATGCATTATTCCATCCCTTCAGACCAAGAAGCCGGCATTTTACCCTAGCCTTACGCAGAACTGGAGGGTCAGAATTTAAGCGACACATTTATTTACGCTCAATCCCCCATCTAACAATTCCAAAGTTTGAAGAGCATTGCATAAGCTTATAATGAACAACTTACCTTCTTAAAGAGTGTTAAACCTGAATAAAGAAGCGTTGATTATAGTCAGTAAAGTTTATAGTTTTATAGATTCAAGTAATGGGTATCCTGAAAGGAAGTGATCCTTTGAACTATGGGACACCTACATGAATATATGTTCACGTCGTTTTTAATTAGAACTGATATAAAACCAGCTTTTCCCTTCTTAGGTTGTACCTGTTTTATTAATGCCGCCTGATGTTTCGATGAAGGACGATACTTTAGAAATAGTATAGTAATAACTACCCTTAGGATCTTGAATGAACATTATAGAATTCAAGCAACGGTCTTGGATTTGGATATTAAAATTGTAGATGGAAAATTTGTCAAAAAATTGTTCTATAAACGAAAATTATGTATGCTCAATATGGTACGTATACCAAATAGATTGTAATCAATCTTATTCATTCTAAGGAATATTTTATCCGGATATTTGAGAACACCTTTACCAACTGAATGATTTATTGATTTTATACAGAAAATTTATTCTCGAGATTAAAAAAAGTCAATCAAGGCAGCAAAATTTGTGGATTTTTTTGATAATTTCATAGAGCCATAACTAAACACTCTTATAAGCTTGACTTCAGTGAAAAGTAACGAAAATAAAAGAATATCTTATAGTAAGAAAATAATATAAATGAACAATATACATTGAAATTTCAAAAAAATAATAATGTTGAGAGGATTACGTAATCAAAAGAGAAGGACCTAATCTCTGGCAGTGTGGGAGATCATTGTGTTGACCAGAACCGAAGAAAATTCAAAACATTTGGCTCTGATCACTTGGGCAGATAATATATCGAAGATGAAATGTCGAGTAACGAATTGTATAACTATGTTAATGGGATCTTAGTATATGCCGTAGAGTGTTTTCGATTTGTCTCAACCATGTATATAACGAAAATTTCTTTAATAATTCAAAGGAAAAAAAAAATTATGAAAGTACAATGGTATACCATTTGCATAATTAATTTTAGATGAGTTGAAAAACATGTCAATTTCTTCAGTTGTATATGATAGTAGAAAATCTATTCAAGGAATTTCTTCGAGTAGCTTGTATTTTTTAATATGATATTATAAGTTAGTTAGCACACAGTTCAATTGAAAACCGATACGAAAAATGTGATATTCGAATTGGTGAACTCTCCATAGGATATACCTAAACAGCATGTCAGGTCTGTTTTGTACTGACTAATCCCTTATCGTTAGATACGTTCTTGGTAACTAACGTAAAATTCAAATGATCGGATTATGTTGTGCATAAATTGACATCCATGTACAATACATTATGATAATAGCTTATATAAAAAAAAAAGATTATATGACATAAGCTATCTATCAAAACCACAGCTGAAGAGGAAATGGTATATGATCAACACTGCTGGGTACCATGTTGATAAAAGAGTTATTTTTTTCTGAATGGAAAATAACTGGTGATCCTAATAATAAAGAATTTCACACATAGTACCATAGAAACAAATTATATGCAAAACAGAAAAAAAAACATGGAACAGAATTCAATAGATTGCATAAACAGATATTGGAAAATACGTGACTGAAGTGACACAGAAAAATGGAAAAAATTTCAATGTTTAGTGTTTTGAGCTGTATAACTTTCTAGACGATACACATATATATATATATATATATATATATATATATATATATATATATATATATAAATATATATATATATATATATATATATACATATATATATGTATATATATATATATATATATATATATATATATATATATATATATATATATATATATATATGTAAAGGATGTATTCGAGAAATTGGAAGCATTTCGAAATTGAATTCGTAATGTTCTGTCTTTATTGGCCGTACAATGAAGCTCCACATTTAATTGAAATCTCAAGGGCTTAAATCCAACAAATTGAAGGAAAGCAAATAATCATTTCCCTGCTGGAAATTATACCAATAAAGATTTGTTCCTAATGCTGAAAGCCCCGAGGTTGAATGGCAAGTAATTTACTGGTAAGAATCATGATTGAAGTATGCTAACCTCAATATGATTCGTAGTAAAATCTGACGTTGTATACGGTACAGAATCCACTTATGTACGGATTCAATTCTGTTCAAAGCTATTTGACTTGCCAGAAGGTCACCATCAATGTTTTATTGCATTTATATCTGTATAAGAAATGTGCCACTATCCGTGCACACACACACACACGCACGCACACACACACACACACACATATATATATATATATATATATATATATATATATATATATATATATATATATATATATATAAAGACTCACAAATGGCGGCACAATTCTTATGTATTCATGTAATACAAATGTTTCTAAAACTTTTCAAAGAACCTTCCCATTTATATATTCATAGTATCACAATTCACACGTCTGAAAATTTGCAATTCTATAAATAGTTTTCAACAAAGAGAAAGAGCAAACATCCAAGATTGAGATCACAACATGAGACGAATAAACAAAGAATGAAAATGCATCGTCAAAAAAAAAGAAAAAATGCTATGAATGAACAACATAACTAATTCATGATTTCAAAGGAAGAAAACAGAAAGTAAAGAAAGAAAAGAATGATATTTTAGAGAGAACAAAATAGATAATGATATCAACAGAAGAAAGAAACCACATTAAATCGTCTTGATCAAAAATTGATTGAAAGAAAAAACATCATATAATATCAATGAGAATTTACACGAGAATCATGATAATGATACGATGAAACTAACTTTTTTGGAGTAGCGTGAGATTTCAATGAAATATGCAAAATGAAAGACATCAAAAAATAAATCAAACGCGTATAGACAAATTTAATTAACTGTTGTTTGGGGGGAGATATATGTTTGAATAAAAAAAAGACCAAAAATAACGAATACTTTAGAAGTGACAAATGTGTATCAGAGTACAGAGTAAATCATTGATCAGAACAAGAATAAACATAGAAGAAGGAGATGAACATCACAATCTGATGACACTTGAAACTAAAATGATACACTTTGTAAAACAAGTTGACATTTTTGTGCGAGAAAAAGTTCATGGTGCAATAATTAAATTAATAGCTGTCATCGTAAATCTGAGGGCTTTTGTTTGTTCAACGAAGCGTTTACAACGTGCCGAATGATTCATTCTGAAATTTGAACGTTTGAGAGCTGCCCAATTATCCCCAAATCGGTATATCTTAGTGAACAAAACGAAATATAATAAAAGTGAACAAAAGAAAACAAAAACGATCATTTTGGCTTAAAAATATATAGCACTGCAGAGTGTTCTACGTAAATGGCGTCGTTTGGTATATCCTAACACTGCTTGTGATCAGTGTTCATTCACATATAAAATACACATATTTGAATGCAGATCTTAGAGGCAAGAAGCATTTGAAAAACTAGAACGTATTGGAGTAAGACAATAGTTATTATCCAATCATCCTCAATCAGGTATTCTGCCGGGCTAAAGTTGTCATCGAGACAATCTAATCGTTTCAATTACCTGTCTTATACGACTGTTGAGAAATAGCCCACTATATCACTGAGTTTATGTCGCGTTCAATTCTTTTTTGACTGGTCAATAATCAGGCAAACATCACACATGTGCAACAATCATGTCGGGAATAAACACAAAATGATCAAAATCAAAAAGCACAACCGTTGAAAGTACACAATATCATCTAACTTGGACAACGAATCTCCATGAAATTCCCGGAAGAGTAAAATTACTCGAATATAACAATCCTTTGGAAGGTCGAACACAACCTCCAAAAACAGAAGGATCCCATTAGTCATAAAAAAGAAAGTATATGACCAACGCATTCCTCGATAGTCACAAACTAAAACATTGTATCCAATCAAGACACTGACTCATGAACTGAGAAGCATGCAACATGAAAATGGAGAAACCCTGCTTATCTACACGTCGGGAGATCACAAGGCAGCAAAATAGATCAAAAGTAAAACAGGAGTCTGAGACATCGAAGAATTTGATAGAAAGCTGTGCTGGCCATGTTGCAAGAGTGGCAGACAACTGGAGGACATCACGACTCATAGAATTGGTCACATGCCTAATTGAAGCCAGCAAAATACAAGATGAAGAGACTGACTACACAAGTTTTTAAAGTATTAGCTCAGCGACGCCAGTGATAAAGAGAACTGGCGAATCCTAGGGAAGGTCTCTGTTGAACAAAGGATGATAAACATTGATGATGATGAGAATGCCAAGATGCCGATTATATGAAGACAGGAGAGAGGCCATGCTGGCTTTTTTTCTGTTTTGAAGATTAGCTAAACACAGTCTTCCAAACTCAATTCACTGCATTTTGCATTTTATCACACTAGCTTTTTTTTATGTTAATGGACACTCTGTTGTCCTGCTCTCCACGTTCAATCTGTCCGCGTCATTTCTGGATCGGATAACCTAGTGCAATGTCATTACTTTTCTATTTCGTCGGTCTATTTTTTCGGGTAAATCCTTTGCCCACGAACAAAATGGTCCTGTGTATCTAATTACCTATCCTGGCTAAGTATCCAGATCTTTTCCTATTCATCTAATACTATTTTCTCCAAAAAAAACTCTTATTTCTTTTTTTGGCTTCATTTATTCCCATTTTATTTAGTCACATCTGAGAATACCTAGGTATTCTATCGGTCCTTTGTGGTTCATGCTTTAATAGTTTTTGGTTTTTGTTTTGTTATTTTCTATCCGGTAAGTCAGTTCCTTCCAACGCAATAAGCTATTCCTTGCACATTTCCCTATTCTGATTTTTATTCGAAAGGCGTTAATGTATTCATTAACTGTGTTGAACAACATTTGAAACCTCACTTGTTCTTAACAATTAGTTGTAATATTCATGTAAATGACGACACGTCCTTTTGAAGAATTGTTGCCTATTCTTGTTTCTCAAAGGTCTGTTCAATGCTTAATACACATGGTAGTATGGTTGAAAAATCCCCTTTGAAAATTCCTTTTTTTCTACTTTTTTAATTTTTCTCCTGCAGTTTTCAAGTTTACTTTCAAGTTTTGCATAGACATAGCCATGATTCTCCCCGCTGGCTAGGGTGATCGTGAATATTCAGGGGCACCTCTCCTGTGTTGGATCAAGACATTTTCTTTGTAATCAATCCATCAGGACATTTTTCTCTTGGATCATGTTGTTCCAATTGAGTGAGTCATTCAGTCTATCGGTTCCGCTCTCTCTCTCTCTAACTCTGTCTGTCTATCTTCCTCTCTCTCTCTCTCTCTCTCTCTCTCTGTCTCTCTCTGTCTGTCTCTCCGTCTGTCTGTCTGTCTGTCTGTCTGTCCCGCTGTCTGTCTGTCTGTCTGTCTGTCCCGCTGTCTGTCTGTCTGTCTCTCTCCTTCTCTCTCTCTCTCTCTCTCTCTCTCTCTCTATATATATATATATATATATATATATATATATATATATATATATATATATATATATATATATATATGTGTGTATATATCCCCTCTGCTACCTCAGCAGTCAAGTTTGTTAAAACAATTGCATACACATAATTTCTCTCTATCTGCTCGCCTCGTAACCATCCTCGGTATTGTTTTCGTCGAGGCCCTCCATCCTGAAACCCCCTCTTCATCTTGAAAACATTAAAATATCCAGATCAGACTGTCGTGCAATGTGGTGACTTTTTTTTATAAATCAATATCCTTGGCTTTAATCTGGCTTTGGTGCTTTCCCTTTGGCTTCTTTTCGATAAAAAGTTTCCAATATTGCCGTTGTCAGTTTTTTCTCCCTCCTACTTCTAGGATTTGATCTTTTGATGAATTTCATGTGATAATTCTGGATAAACTCTGCTTCTCTAATGTCTTGTTTAATCTTCTTTTTTTTCTTCAAATCAGGTGTTGGCAATAGTTTTATTCGTTGTTTGGAAGGTGTGGTTCTTTTTGTTTTACTTTATGTAGCATTTCGTTTCGTATTCTTAAGTGTATTTTTACACTTCAGTAAGTATCCTTTTTCTTTTATTTATATATGTTGCATAGACTTTGTCATGTTCTGTCTAGATCCGATGTGATTTTCAATAATGCTTTGTCTCTCTGTCGATGGGAAATCAGTTTTTGCCTAACCCCTTTCCTAAATGGATATATTTCAATTTGCTCATGTTGATGTGGGTTTCTTCCTTTATTGTCGAGATGTCAAGTACCATTTTTTGCGCCAGTGTAAATGAGGTTGCTGAATGTTGTAATGTTGCTAGTTTCATCTTCTGTAAAAGGCAAATTACGTGTTCTCTTAACTCTTTTACTTTGTAAACTCCTTCAACCCGAGGGATAGAAATTGAGTCCGTTCTCCTAGCATGTTTTTATTTCCTGAGGGTTTGCATCAGAAGTATTTGTTGTTGGGGTGTCTGTGTCTTTTTTTCTTTTTTTTTTTGTCGTTTTTCAGTCGGTATTTTTGTTTTTGTTTACATCCGTTTTTACTTCTGCTGTAATTATGTAAGTTGTAGGGATATTCCTCTGGAGTGTAAGCAGAATTCTCTGCTTTATATACTCTGGTGGATTCCCTGCTGTTCTATTTCAGTCAGTTATATTTATTCTTTTTTTTCTGTTCGGTTAGCCAGGCGTCTCAACTATGGATTTTCCCTGCGGAACTTTGGGCATTTTTTTCTCTGTAGTGCCTGACAGATGGTTAGTTTTTGCAGTAGCAATCTATAACTAATATGTGGTCCTCTTCCAATTTATCAGTATCAGTATTGTAAACCATGCATTTGCAAGTTAGCACGAAACGTTTAATGGTCATCACCAGATATCGAGTGAGAGCAAGTCTCTTGCTTGGCTCATTGTGTCATCGCAAGACCTACCACGGCAGTAATCTGAATAATTTTGTTTATTCTGCAAATCTGTAATCTTTTCAATTATTAAAATTTTAGTCTTGTTTTTTTTCCAGTCTTCCAAGTGTATAAATGATCTTGGGAACAACCCCAACTCCCATGGCCGGAGATTGTTCACGAAACCCTGGTAATCATCACATTTTTTGCAATTTTTTGTCTTACTGTTTTACACCAGTTGCCCGATGGTTATCGTTGAGAGCTGTGACAGTAAGTCACCTCTTGTCTCTAGCTTTTCCTCCCTTTACCCTGCACCTATCAGAACAGCGCTGTGGTTTGTACCTCTACCACCATTTCTTTTTTCCTTTTATTTTTCCAATTCTTTCTCCTTGTTAGCTAGGATATAAAAGCTATTATAATCATTGATATTATTATCATTATCCCACTTGTCATCAGTATTGTTACTTTTTCCCCTTAAGCATTGATATTTTTTTCAAAGTCATATCATTATAGATATGATAACCATTGGTTGAGATCTAGGTAAATTTGTTCTTCTACTTATCAAAACAGTAATTGCTGTTCTAACGATTGATGTTGGAACTCACAAAAAATACAAATAATAAAATGGCTTTTCAAAATCTGCTGCAATGAACAGAAACAAGCCCATTGGAGACAAACGACGCCACGCCGTCACTTTCAAAATTGTGAACAGGTCTTCACTCACAAGGAATCGACATAAAACCCTAATTTAATGACGCAGTTTAATGCAGGTTTCTCTCATCTAACTTTATCTTGAGCAATGAGAGACACATAATGGATTTTCAGCTTTACAACTTGAAAGAAGGGAGACGTCGTAAACGCTGTTTTAATGCTTTTATCATTTGCATATTAGCAATATGAATTTTTCGCAAGTTATTACTGAATCCCGAAGCATATTAATCTTCTTATTCGTATGTCCAATTATGTGAATTATTACTTGCCCAAAGTTTTTCACGGATATTAGCTGTAGACGGGGATGATGGAGATTGTATGCTGAACATTTCATTCAAAAAGTAATCCATACACCGTACTGCACTGAGATTAGCTCTACTAAGGGGTGAATAATCATCCTTGCAAAACGATTGAATACCCTTGAAACATATTGATTTTATTTGATATATTGTTTTCGAACCTAAAAAGCAAATCTCATAAGACATCATAGGACTTCAAAGCTGAGTTTCAATAATTCCTGGAGACAAGAAGCAAGCAAAATGGCCTAGTGTTATTGCATTCAAGAAATGATTGAAATGAGCTGTAATCTCCCAGTATTTTGAAGCAATTATCATAGAGGTACTCCAAAAACTGGTCCAGCGAAATTAATTATGAAAATAGTGATCATCGTAAAAAATAGTTCTAACCAGTTCATCATAAGCAGCTGCTTTGTTTATGAGAGCACTGTTCACAAAGAATACTGCTCACAAAGAGAGGCAGTAACAGTGTGTACTTCATTTGCACTTGGAAGATTTTATAAAATATTGCTTAAGGTCTAGCACAAAAGAAACAAGGTTCTGAATGCAATTCTTTGATGACGAAAATGCTTTCCTGATATCAGCTAAATTCAGTCTTACGAGTAGCGCCTGTATCTTTTCTAATGGTGCGGGGCAGACGTGTTCAATTATAATCAAACGTAAAAGTAGATATATCTCAGTCTAAAAGGAAATTTACGAGAAGGATTTTATATTTTGGCATAAAAGGGAAGCATCCAGTAATACCCAGGATGTAAAACTACTTTTACAACCCAAACGGCAGTGTTTTGGCGGCAATGTCCCCGTTTGTTTTGTTTAGGTTCGGCGTCTTGTCATCGAATATCAGAAAGTTGTTTTATTAGTTTATTTTGTGGTTTGGTCTTTAAAGAAACAAATAGAATATTCATCGTAATGTAGTCGTATGATATATACTGGGATAAACATAGAAATAAATAAAAGTTTATGTTATGGGTAATCAGTCTACATCTCACTTTCTTTTTTACTCTTCTTCTCTCTCTCTCTCTTTCTCTCTCATCGTCTCTCTATAGATCAATAAAGGTCATTAAAAGCAACTGCTAGTCAAAGACTTTTTCCATCTGCTTCGGGGACGACTGTGATTGTGATGACTTCTGCCAGGACCTGTTTATCTCATCTCTTTATCTTGTGCCTCGTCTCTCCTGCTGCGTTTACTGTCCCGTGAGCATACATCGTTATTTTTCTGTTTTGATGAGTTTGAACCCCATCTCATGCCTTTGGCCTGGTGCTATCATTTTTTCATGTTGAGCTCTTTTTTTACACTTTCCATAGCTCTCCATTCATCGTGTCATTACTATTATCAAATCTCCATTGCTCTCTATCTATATATATGTGTGTGTGTGTGTGTGTGTTTGTGTGTGTGTGTGTGTGTGTTTGAGAGAGAGAGAGACAGACAGACAGACAGACAGACAGAGAGTGTATGTGTATGTGTGTGTGTGTGTGTACGTGCGTGCGTGTGTTAGAATTAAGGCTTATGATTCGCTTACTCCCTTCATCTCCTTCGATATCTCTCAAAGAAAGACTCTCCGCCTTGCTGATTGAGTTGTTAACTAAATTAACGAGTGTAAAGACGCATATAGGCTGCACCTTGGTAGACAAATGTTCAGTCCTGCAATACGTTCATCTTCCCATTTATTCAAAATAAGCTGCAGCTGCTTGTTTTACTACTGAGTAACTCCGAAAAATGTACTTCTTATATAAATCTCTTCATAATTATTACATTCTGTCGGACACAAATTGCCCATCTTCTGTTCATATATATATATATATATATATATATATATATATATATATATATATATATATATATATATATATATATGTCTGCTTTCAACTTGGCCCTTGCATGGAGGAAACGCTCATTTCCACATAAATCTCTTTATAATTATCACATTCTGTCAGACATAAATTGTCTAACTCCAGATAATATATATATATATATATATATATATATATATATATATATATATATATATATATATGTTTGCCAATTTTTGACTTGGAGAAAAGTTCTCACATGTAACTGAGTGATTGATTGTTTTGTATTGAATTCAAAAGACGTTGTATATAAGTGTCTAAATTCATTTTGATGAGATGTAGGAACAATTGTATTTTATTGTATTTGAAGCAGTTGATATAAAATGGAAAAGCCAAAAACTATGCAGAAACCCATGTGTATTCTTCAAAATTTGATTAGCCTTTCATACGTGACGTTGGTAATTATCGATAGATTTATCCCTGTTGGACTTCCGAATAGTCGAGGGGTTTTGTCATCTGACGCAGTGATTCTATTTCACACGGGAATTAAGCAAGATGCAATCATCTACAGAAGTAATGTTTGTCTAGAATTATGTTAGATCTCACATCCACATGATTAGTTGGATTTATTGGGCGTTTCTGGCAGGAGATTACCATCATTTGTCACTTGTATCAAATGATTTTTGGATCCCTCTTTCACCAATTGTTCCCCGGTGTTAGTTCAATAGGTTTTGATCTGGAAACTCGGATACCAATATCAAACCTCGACAGAGGCCAAAACCCGTTCTTAATTATAGGGAATTATAGGCTGCTGCGAACAACTGTGGGAACAATCCTCCTGGACTCAATGGCTTCAACAGCACTCATACCAAGTCAGTTCGAAGCAATACAAGTGGTTAAAAATTTGGAAGTTGTCAGCAAAAAGAGTAATGTCAGTCGCTGAACTGTGGTTATGTTGGTATCCGTTGTCTATTCTTATTTATTTATTTTTGTAATCGAAAAAATATCCCAAGATAGGCTGTGAACGATCTTGGTCACCTGGTATTGCCTTATCTACCCACTCTTTTGAACTGTGAGTGATCAGACTTTACGTTACCTAATGAAAAAACTGCTGTTTCGATAGATCTGTCCCGAAGCAGTTGCATATCTTGGGTTTTGTCTTGTGATAGCATCAATGACTTGCAGGGTTTCCAGTGAGTCAAAGAATCTCTTGAAGTTAAGTGATGCTATCTTTTAATAATGCTAGACGAACTAAATGAAAAAAGCAATGACCTTTATTGAGACAAATGTCATATACAATAAATATGTTGAGGCCAAAGACACACAGATCTTCGTAGAAACGCAGAGCTAAGGAAAATTAAAAACTACATCTATTTAGCAGAACACGTCTAATTGAAATCATCAACAAATTGATAAATCCAGCAAAGAATCACTTGATATCGATGGGTTCCCGGTAAACAAAGCTCAAATTTCAAGAAAAATACAATCCTGTTTGTCAAAAAACGAAGGGTCCAATATATACATCCAATAGTCACCTCTGCAACGGATACATGGAACCTGACCAAAATATTTAGAACCGTACAACTTGCACATGAGAGAACCATGTTCAACATCACATAAAGTGATTACAAGACAGCACATTATTTTAGAAAAGCAACAGGAGTCGGGGAGATTAGGAAAACTTCAGAGAACTTAAATGGCGATGGGCTGATCATGTTATAAGAATGTTTACAGACAACTGTTGTGCTTTACATCTCAAAAATCAGATCCCAAGAGATCATGTACGAAACTGTGGCTAGTAATCATTAAAGATGGCTTGATGAACCAAACAAGTTCAGTGATAACTCATCCTGAGACGTGAATGACAGAGAGAGATGACGAAACTTTGGGAAGCTAGGGGGGTGATGTGAACGAAAAGTTGAAGATTGGTCCTGAACGAACTGAATAAATGCTCTAATATAGTCAGATCCCTTACTCCTCAGATGATAGCATCTAAACGTAGAAGATCCGGATATGAAATATCACTGTACTCTTTATATTCATTAGACATTTCTACTTCAAATAATCATGATTAAATTCCACATCAGTAATGCTCAATAATAAGGAAGCCATAATTTGTGTCTTTTTCACTGTATTCTTGGCTACAATGCTTTCCGTTTATCTTGTGATGGCATATCATATTACTTCAAACCCGTGGACGTTTCACATTTAATAATTAGCACACATTGTAGTCCACTTGACCTTTTCAAATAGGTCCTTTCTTCTTTTCCTTCTTCTGAATCAATCATTTACCGTAGATTGCGATATGAATGTAAATGGGATACGCTCTGAAACATTGTTCTGAACATAAGTATACTGCTGCAGTAGGGGTCGTCAACCCGTAATGAAATTCAGCATTCAATGTCCTTCGAACTCAAGAGAATTTGATAAAGAGGAGAAAGTAAGGATTCAAAAAATATGGACGTGTTCGCTGCTTTTAATGCTGTTATCTATGAGTTATTTCCGTCAGGTTTGTATTTAATATTAATTTCAGTCCTTTTCCTTTGCAGCTACTCAAACTATCATCTTACTATCGTTAGTAAATGGAACAAGATAGGACTCGAACTCATCACCATTCTACTTTACAGGGTTTCTCTATATGTGGCGGCTGTTTACTGCTTCAGTGATGCTAGAACTACTTGGTCACATCACCCCATCTCTGGGAATCGATATTACCCAGCCATCTTGCCAACGCTCAGTCATCCCAGACACATGGGAGTTGTGTCCTTTATCCTCAGTCTTCCACTCTCTCTCTCTCTTTCTATCTCTCTCCCTCCCTCTCTCTCTCTCTCTCTATATATATATATATATATATATACTTTTCTGTTTCTCATTTGGAATCAAAATCATTGAGGAAAAAATCGGGTAAAGCATTCGAGATCTAAAAAATGTCCCGATTGAAAGAGAAAACCCACGTACCACAGGAAGAACCGTGGCGCCTAGTAAGATGCAATCAATCTGTAATCAATTCAAGTTTATTTTCTACAATACCTCAAAGGTAATGTCGGGTGCTATGAAAACTTCATGTAAAAACTGACAATAAAAGCTAAAAATAATCTCTTTGTTGTGCGTACTTACAGAACTTTCGACAAAACAAATCGCTGGGCTAAACTTTTCACCATGACTCTTATAATTCAGAGACAGAATATTTATCTCTCCATAAAATATACTACACGTCAGTAGCCGGTTGTTGAACTCAAATAAAAGCCAGGATTCATTGGTATCAGCACCGTCGGCAGTAACCTCCAAGCGTCCGTTGTTTAACAGACCTCCCACAAGATTACCGTGGCTTCTCTCTCATGAGTGTAACTAAGCAAGTATTCTTTTAGTCGGTCTTGTATTGATTCATGACCTACGGATTTTAGTATACAGTTTCTGGATATCATAGCTGTCAGTTTTCATGTCAGACGGTCGTTCAACATCCTTGCACTATGGCTAACCCATTGCCATTTTGGCTATTTATTCTATATCTCTCCCTGTAATAAACCGTGCTGTCTGATGATCGTTCCATGTAAGTTTGAGTAAAATCATTCCTGTGCACTTTGATTGGTTTTAAATTTAATGGTTATTTTATTTTTCCACGTGTCACTTTTATAGGCGACTATAGAGAGGATGCATTGTTCGTTTCCTTCCTTTTTAGAACGAATGGAATTGTCTCGTTCTTGTAGGTCAAAATAGCTCTTGTCGATCTTTTCAACTTTTTTTCCTCTCTGTTCGGGGATTTCAAATAGATTAACTGTCCCAAGTAGATAAGTTGGTCTACTTTCCTCAGGTTTGCATTCTCTATTTTGATTGTTGTGATTTCGTTGTCAACGTTTTTGTTGTATATGGGATTTGTTTTACTGAAGTTGATGTGGATTTCTGCTAAGTCAAATGCCATTCGGGAATCAGAGAATGCAACGGTCAGTGGTGTATATCTTTCTACTGATTTTGAGAGACCACGAAGAAAAATTCAAAATCAAAACCAGGTGGTAAGTCAAATAGCGTTATGAAGAAAACGATACCATTTGTTGGCATATGTAATGCCAGAGCACTCTCTACACACATTGAAATTGAAACCAAAACATTGAATGGGACATCATTGATATCAACAAAATGAGCAGGCCCCAAAAGAGAGGTCATTGTCGTGTAGATTTTGAGAAATGTGCTTTGAGGAGCCCCAATCTGGAAAAAAAGTACGTTATCGACAACATCCTCGCAGAAAAGACCAGCACACTCAGAGATATCCGTGTCTTAAATCAATTTGATATAGAAAGCATCACTAGAAAAAAGCATGGGAAAATATCTGGCCCCCAATTTACAACCATTTAGCAAGCGAGGAGTGCACTTCCAATCCCTCAAGATCAAACAGAAAAAGGGATATGACCTCCAAGCCGGAGCAAGAGGTCTTGGAACCAAACAACAACCAAAGTCACCACAAAAATAAGAGAAATTATCGAAAATCTAATTGTGAAACGTAGGAATCGCAGGTCACTGACAAAAGCAAATGAGAACATCTAAGAAAGTGATCTCGATAAAAACACACGAAAGAAACAAATGGAAAATGAAAGAAAAAGCATGACGGCAGCCCCTGAAACGATCCTAAAACGAGTTTGGGTTTCCAAGTTCTCAACAAAACTTGCAATACAAATTCTTAGTGTCCTCTGAAAAAATTGGAACCCCAACAATGGATGAGGACCGAATGGTAGAACATACCCGATAATCCCACAAAAAACTCAAATGGACCCAGAACTGAGCAAGACACGAATTTCATTAATGACAAGTTTGAATTTCCTCTAGAAATCAAATAAACAGAAAAAAAGCACCGTGATGGGTGCATTATCAGTCAACCTAAAAAGCTCGTAAATTCATCGCTAAGAAAGTTGCCAATAAGCTAAATCGACTGCATCTACATTTTTTTTTTTTACTGGAGTGATCACTTACCAAGCAGCAAAACAATAGATGGTAATCAACCACAGGAAAAAGCAGGCTTCAGAAAAAAACAAAAACAAAAAACACTTGACCATTGGCCACCATTCAGCAAATCAACTGAATGTCGGGGTTCAAATGGTCGCAATATTATTTGAAAGAACGGCACAGCATATTTTTCTATCCCCAATCTGCTTTATGATAGACTAAAATATGTGTAATCCATTCGGCAAAGTGGCATGGGAATGAGATCACTTGTTACTGATGCGTTCGAAACACACTTTGGTGATAGATGTATTTGAAGGAAGGTAGAAAACATGATATAACTTTCTCAAGTTCACAGCTGAATTACGTGGCATTGACCGCAGAAGCACATAAAAAATGACTAATTAACCACAAAGCCTACGGGAAAGTCTGCTAAAAAAAATGCTT
>OY735211.1:17525348-17662848 GCA_963457665.1 Thysanoteuthis rhombus
AACTTTTGTTGTGTGATGCTCGCTAAAAACTCCGTATTTTTTAAGAGGAATCGTGAGCACTGCCAGAGAGCACACTAAGGAACCAATTCACTCATTTTGGGGAAGGATTTTAAGAATGAGTTTTGCCATGACAATAAGTAGTGCATTTTATTTTTGTAATATTCAGTCTTCTAGCTCCATCAGTTCAACGACTATGTGCAACACTTTAATACATTGATAGGCAGCAAGACAGACGAATTAAAAACTGAAGAGAACGATGTTGATGTTGACTATTTTTGATGCAGACAGTTTTGATTTTAGTTTATTACTGTAAATAATGGGATTATTTATGAAAGAATATCATATGAACATATACATCAATGGTCAGAGAGATTATATCATACTTGTAATGAAATATCCAACATATGCTTTCTATGCACATCAAATTGTTTTTAATAGCTGATAATTACAGATCTTATATTAATCATGAAATTCCATATCACTCACTTTATCAGTAAAAGCTGAATTGTAAATAATCTTATGGGCGTGCACATATATATATATATATATATATATATATATATTATATATATATATATATATATATATATATATATATATATATATATATACATATATATATATATATATATATATATATATATATATATATATATATATATATATATATATATATACAAACAAGTTGAGGGATATGAAATAAGTATATCGATCATATAAAACAGAGTGGAGATAACAACATAATAACTTACACAACAATGCATCAACATAAAAAGAGACGATAATGAGATATTAACCAAAGTCATATTTCTTCCACGCGTAAACTACTTCAATAAAACACCGATATGTGTTTCCATTATTTCTGTTGGTTTTATTTCATTCGATTGTTTTTATTTTGATTCTTCCGTTTCATAATTGAATTTCACAAAAGTATTTTTAAAGCAACAACCATAAACCATGGCTCGACCAAATGGACAGTTTGAATCGCTTTAGCAAAGCCAAAGGTCATGTACAACGAGGTCAAATTGGAAAAACATTTTCAATTGAAAGGTTGCAGCCGACTTTGTGTAGAGGTGTACAGGATGGCTAAGCAGGAATGTTCTCAGAGAAAATAGCGCTCATATTTATAGAACGAGGGTTTGGAACAACAAAGCAGACGAGACATTTGAACTATTTGACATGGCATCAAACCAAGAATTGATTTTTCTATCATGTAAGTTCAAAACGATTGTATGAATTTCTTTGTAATTATATATATATATATATATATATATATATATATATATATATATATATATATATATATATATATATATACAAAAAAGAGTTATATTCGTAGAAAAAAAGATTATACAGTGTATGATACATACATACACATGTATACATAAACCATCAATCGACATTGAATAAAAGCTAAAGAATTATATATATATACATATATATATATATATATATATGTGTGTGTGTGTGTGTGTGCGTGTGTGTTTTATGTGTGTGTATAAGTGAGTGTGTGTGTGTGTATGCACACGCGTGCCTATGTTTGTGTTTGGCCATGTGCTACGTTTTGAACTGAACTTTGAGTAAGAATAGAAAAATTATATGATGGTTGATGCAGTTGGGTTGCTATTTCGATCATGGACTATCAACCGTTTCTAGATATACGTTATTCGAAGTGAAGGAAATGTGACAAGCATATCTTATACTGTATAAGCCTCATGCGTACACACACACACACACACACACACACACACACACACATATATATATATATATATATATATATATATATATATATGTTTTCATGTTGGAATATATATATATGTATATATATATATATATATATATATATACATATATATATATATACATATATATATCTTTGATACTGTATTTTTCTACTTACTGATTGGATGTTATGATGCTTTTTCAATGCATCAAGCAATTAATTGATTTTGAACGTGTGTTTTCAAATGACGCCCCCATATCAGCGTGGCTCCATCATCTGTGCGACTTATCTGAATCTAATTAAAAAAAGGTGTTATTATTACTTTAATGTTTCTATGTGTAAGATGCCTTATTGAAATATGCATGGATATTCTTCAATATTGCTGTCTTTATTTGCTTATTTTCATCAATATTGGTTGCCATATCTGCCTCTGGAGAGTATTTTAATTTCTATTATTCGGGAGTGTTTCTCGAAAGAAAGTTCAATTTCTTCCTTCCGTACATAGCATACATTTTTCTTGACATTACCGTATACATAGGCTTTAGTTATTATCTCCGAGTCTATAATTGTATGTTTCATTGCTTATTCCTTTATACTTTCAATTTTGATTGGTATTTAGAGAGTGTTGTCAATAAGTTATGGTTTTCATCGTTGAAATATCAACTTATTGTCATTATGTCTAGCGATGTGTTTTCCGTATCCATCGCTGTCTCCATCAACCTCATTCAATACAGGTGCTTTGTATTCGTCATTTTGGTTGGAATGGATATAAATTTCCTGTCTACAATAACATTGTTTGTCTAATGATTTCAAAATTCATTAATTCATTGTCATTTTTGTTATCTCATTCTTTCTATATTATCACGAGCAGCAAGTTGTAGAATATGTGTTGTTCTTGTGTGGGGATGGGGTGTTTGTGTCTGTGTCTATGCATGTGTGAGTGTGAGTGAAACAACTGCAGTGATTTGAATATTAAAAAAAATGATTCCCCGGGTGGGATAAGGACCAGCAACTTTTTCTATGGGAACACTCAAATAGTTCACGTCTATGCTAACCGATTTAACGACCGTAATTCTGATGGTAGGTAGAGATCTGAATAGTACTTTGACTTATTCCCTATCTCCTCCTATCGCTGGCTGGTCTTTGTTTATATGTGCTACTAGTCTCAGATCTATTCGTATTTACCTATTTCTACGTATATTGTAATGGATATTAGATCCGATGATGATAAAAAGAGACAATTTTCTCAAGTAAATTTTGCAATTTGCAAGAACCGAATGAATTCATCTATTTTCTAATAATTGAAGTAGTTTTGCTCACTACCGTAGATGATTTGGTCCAAACAAAACTTGGTTCCAAAAATTGTCTTCCCCTATCAAAATACATACATATACACATACACGTATATATATATATCATTTTTAGAATACCTCATGAGCGTATAAAGATTTTTGGAACATGTTTTTTGCTACAATCATAATGTAATCGAATTGATTGTGACTAAACAGAAAGTGCAAGTAGGCCTTATCAAATTTATTTTCGATGCCTGGTCTGCTCCTTAGGTCGAGTTTTTTTTTAGGCTTAATTAGTCCGGCACTAATGTCACCAGTTGATAGACCACTATCCAAAGATGTATTACAAATCAGATTAGTGTGGTTGTCTCGAGTGATCTGGGAATTGAAGTGTTTTTCTTTCAGAAGCAAGTATTTCCAAGTTTCCATTGCTTTCTTGGATGTAAAATTCAGTGAGTACACACATCACGTGGAGCACGAGGATTCTATTCAAAAGGAAGGCCCTGATTTTTTTAAAGTAATTTAGAAAATAAGATTTAAATTTTGATAGGTATTTTAAGGTCATCTACATTCAGTATTTGAGGTGCAGCTTAAGGCCTGATAGTTTCCAATTTTACGCCCATAGAATAATTTTCCAAGGTGAATGTCTTCCTTTCAATTTTTTACGTATTCAATACTTTTGACTTCTGAACCATCCAAAACATTTCAGAAGGATTTAAAAGTGGGCACTCTATGCACAATGTAACTATAATGCTATACTGGTTACTCATTTTCTGCTATTTTTACCAAAGTACAAAGATATGTACGAGGTACATGCCTGCATGCAAAAAATGGCATGGGGTGCCGGATGATTTGAAAAAAAATGAAAATAATGAGAAAATCATACAAAATAAAATCGGATCAGGGGGGAGATATTTTATAAAAGCCGTATTTTCATATGTGCTTCCATAAAACTGACAGAAAATAAGTCCCCAGTGTAGCATTATTGTATTTACATGGTAATGAGCGAGCAACGTGCCGACATTATTAGTGACAATACCTTAGTTATATTGCATGAGGTATTAGATGTGTGATTTCTAAAAAAAACTTGATGGCAATTGATACGTACTAAGTCTTAGTACATGCACCCACATTTGGGCGGATGCATGAATATATGAGCGTATATATATTGAATGAAATTACTATGAATATCAGGTGTATTTACGAATATTACATGGAATATACTCGTGTATGAATTTTGGAAAATCGAAATGAAGCTTTGATCCAATAAGTCAATAACTGTTGAAATTCTATTGTCTCAAAAAAGCTTCTACAATCTCTTTAATGAAGCAATTCATAGATAGAGAGCTTCTATGGCTTTTGGTTGTTACAAAGCTAAATTTCATAATTCCTACGTAGCCAAGAACAGAAAGAATATCTGTGATAGGAATCAACCTTCCAATCTTTTATATAATTCGAACTCCCATGATGAGGCCATGAGCCAGTTGGAAGTGCGCAAATATGAGGCCAGAGACCAAACCCAGAAATGCAGTTAGACAACGCCGTTTTAGAAAAAAAAACACCATGAGGACTTAACATTAGACTTAGAATGGCTAAGAGAGATTAGCTTCTTAACCATCATCTGATGAATGGAATCCACATGACAAATCTTATTTTACTCATCCTACGTTACTTTTTTGTTAAATGTTTAGAAGGACTGAGTCTTTTTTAATTCTAAAACAGATGCTTTTTTCATGTGATATTGAATAATTTGGGGCATCGTATAGAAAATAATACTTCAAAATTGATCCTTATAGTTTTTTAATTAATACAGTGGATTAAAAAACGAATTAAATATATACACATTGATTATAAGTATTTTCAACAAATATCCAATTCTTAACGCGTCATCGTCAATCAATATTAGAAAATTGAATTGATTACATAAAAAAAAAGAAGCCGGGCTTGAAATTAATGTTGGTATCATTTTTATATAAAATATTTTTGGGAGAAATTAGGTTCTAATAGGTTCTACCAATGTCAAGATACAGTGGGTGAAATGGTGAAAGCTGGTTTAGAAGATTAAAATGGATATCCAAAAAATTTAATTGGACCAGCTGCTGAGATAGCAATGAAAAGAAAGTGGAAGAAATACTCAAAGGGAACGCAAAAAATCAATTAAAAAGAGGAGAAATATGAAATTTTGGAACCGAACAAAAAAAAAAAAGATGAACGGTTTGAACAAACAGACTAATTTACAAAAGAATGGCAAAAAGTATGAAAACGGGGAAAAGATAAAATGTATCAAAAGGGAAAAGATTGGAACACGATAACACCATGAATCTCAATGACAAACAACAGATGCTTAAGAATAGGGACAAGATGAGGATTTATAATATTGAAAAAAAAAAAACGAAGGACCAAATTAAGATAGACAATATCGATGACACAAACGTAATCACAAACGGAGCTTGAACTCTAGATTATATATATATAAACATACATATGTTTGAGTGTGTGTATGTGTGTGTGCGCAGGTGTGTGCCTCTGTGTGTGCCAATGCACAGACAAGCGCCTGTATATGACTAATGATTTGTCCAACTGAATATTCATCATGAGTAAAACAACGCAATACCTACCATCAGATTTATGAAACAAAAGACAGAGGTGAATGAACATCAGAGGTTTTGACGGCAACGAAAATTAAGAAAAATGGTTCCTGTTAAAACTTCTGGCCACTGAGTTAGCCAGTAATATATCACTATTTGTCTTCTTCATTAGGTCTTTTAATGGTGAAAATATTTATATGTTAAGTACAATGTATGTATACATATGAACGTATATATATATATATATATATATATATATATATATATATATATATATATGCCTTCTTATCTAAGCAGTTTATATGCAAGCTTTCAGAAGAGCGAACTCAACCCCAGAGAACTAAAAAATCCTACTACTCTTCCGATGAATACATCCCCCGGATAGTCACTCACGGAACTGAGGGATAGAACTGAACCAAGAGATTGACGCTCACGTTGAAAACCGTAAATTGTGCACAAAAGAGAATCATAAGACAACATAAGACATCAGAGGAAAATCAGGAGTCTGATATATAGAATCCAAGAGAAAATCCAATTGATAATGGGCTGTTCATGTTGCAAGAACGACAGACAGCCGCTTGACAAAGAAGAGATGTGACAAAATATGCAATCAAGGAGCACATACTTCCATTAGAATACCCTTATGTTTGAATATTTTCATATTCGATATTAAAGACTTTTCTGTCCGTCGGTATGTCCGTCCGTCTGCATGTCTTTGTCTGTCTGTCTGTTTGTCTGTCTGTCTGTCTCTCTCTCTCTCTCTCTCTCTCTCTCTATGAATATATAAAATGGTGTGATAAACTAAACCTATTCAAAAGGTTTTCGCTCCCCTTTGCCAATAAAAAAGAGGTCTGGTGAAGCGATATAATGAAGAAGGGCTGGCGTTTGATCAACACTGCTGGGGTGTCATGCTAATGTTACTGATTTTTTTTGTTTTTGTTTTTCTT
This sequence comes from Thysanoteuthis rhombus, assembly GCA_963457665.1. Classification (NCBI taxonomy): domain Eukaryota; kingdom Metazoa; phylum Mollusca; class Cephalopoda; order Oegopsida; family Thysanoteuthidae; genus Thysanoteuthis; species Thysanoteuthis major. The sequence continues at coordinate 17,531,902 of OY735211.1, forward strand.
AATCCCTGAGACAGATATATGGTAAACTACCCGTTATCCCAACAAGAGACGATTTATACATTATATCATAATAACAAAGTGTACTTGAAACTGGAAGACATTTGAAAAAAGGAATGGATTGCTTTGACAGATATTGGGAAATGGGTGACTGGCGTGACACCAATATTTCCTGATAACGTTATTTTGATGTTTAGCGTATAAAACTCTTACGCTTTTCAGACCCTATCTATTTATATTCATGAGTACATGTGTAGCCTGTGTGTTTGTGTGTGTCTGTGTGTGTGTATTGTTGCAAAGTGATCCAAGAGAATATAGGTGAAAATGGCTATTGAAAGGTGGGAAGAAACACTCAACAAATATTTGTTGCATCACATTATTATTATTATTATTATTATTATTATTATTATAACCATTATTATTATTATTAATATTATTATTATTTATTATCATTATCATCATTATTATTATTATCATTCAATGGTCACAGTTTGATGCATTTCAAGAGGAATAAGCCATCTTTAAAAAAAAAAAGAAATTGCAGGGGTTCACAGAGGAAAATCGTTGTTAACATTGCTTGGTTACACAGATACAATGTATATATATATATATATATATATATATATATATATATATATATATATATATATATATATATATATACATACATATCTTCATCACTGATCGTTTCCATGGTTTGATTCAACGTTGCTATGCTTATCTCAATTTCAAATATTTAACAGTATATTGTGTTAATTTTGCCAATTCAGTATTAACTTGTTCTTTCCAATCTATTAGGTTATTTGATGATATGTTATTGTTTTATATGCATTACCATGTTGGTGCCTATTTCATACGAAATTTTGTTTATGAAAGTTTGCTAATTTGAATATATATATGTACATATATTTCTATCTATACGATGTGCTACCATGACATTCGGTAAAGTCGAAGAGGATTGATCAATTTGTTCATTTCTCATGTCCCTCAGCTTTTCAATTTTTTTACAAAAATTATATCATTCGTGTTTTTGAGTCCCTCTTTTATGGAATATGTGATTCAATTTTCAATGAATATTCCTCCCTCATTGCATGAAATTTCAGCCTCATATAGTGAATAATAAGGTAGCATTTGCTTGTTAAGATATAACGTGCATATGCCATCTGGAAGATTCTAATGCTTTACTGTTGATACCGAATCCTTTCCCTTGTGTGTCTCGCCATGGCGATATCACACACGTTGGATAACAACTGACCAACATATGTCGTTTTTTTCTTCATGACTAAGGTATGGTTTCACATATTATCCTTACAAATAATCTCCTGTACAAATATCAAACGTGCCTGTTTGTGTATTGATTTTAGTAGCAGTTTTCCATGAGGTCGTAAAACATGTCATCCGGTCTTGTCAAGCGTATGCTTGATTACGACAGTGAAGACAACTACAGCGTAGATCTCTTAGACCTCATTAACAACATTCTCAGCCGGTTTTCCCCGGTCAGTAAATCTCTTGATAAAACAATCAGATCTTTGTGTCAGTTCACATGGTTGACTTTGTCGCTTCTGTACGCCTTCACTTTTCCGTAGTTTTGCACAATTTCAGCATCAGTGTTTCTACTCAATTCCAGTTGTGTACTTATTTTTTTTATATCCAATCATCTTTCGTTGGGAATGAATAACACATTCCTCTAAAATATGACATAGTTCATTCCCATGTTAAGCCATTACTGAACTATACACTGACAAGTAGGATTTTATAAGAATTACTATCAATATTACGATCTTGGTTCATTTGAAAAATATTTCATTAACAAAGACAGTCGATAATTGTTTGAAAGATTATTTATATGTACAATGGAATAAACATCTTTTGTAGGGGTGAACTGATTTTCGGGAAGCAACATATTCATATTTTGGCAACGGTCTTTGGTTTAAAAAAAAAACTGATAAAATTCAGGCTCTTGTCCTAAATAAAAACTGATAATATTTGTTCTGATTTAGTAATGTTCCACTGAGAAAATTATATCCCTCTATGTTCTGTTTTGGATAGAGGCAGCTTTCTATAGATAATATTTTTTTAAAAAGTGTGGATGTTCTCATGGGCAATACTGTGATCTACTCTTATGACGATGAAATAATTCATCTGTGAATATTAATCTCAAAACTTGGATTGAATTGCAACTAATACATATATATCAGATGTTTAAATGTTGTATGGTTACGTACAAACATACATACAGACAAAAATACCTACCAACAAGCAAACAAACAAACATACATACATACATACATACATATTCCCATACACACATTCTCACATACACACACAGGTTCACACAGGTTCACACACACAAATACGTAAACACATGTACGGACACAAAGATGATAACAAGAGAGTGAAAGAGCAAGAGAGAAAGAGAGAGAACGAAGGAGAGGGAAAGAGAGAGGATGAATAAGCATGGTGGGTCAGAAAATAATGCAAAGGAAAAATGGTGAAGCTGGACGTCAGAATTTCTCTGAATAAAAAAAAATTGGAGTCGTGTATTATTGTTGTTTTTTCTCCTTTTCTGTGGCTCATGCTTTAAGAAAGATAAATTGTCAATAATGAAATATAAAGTCCATTAAAAATACATTTTCAAACAAAATTAAGCGAAACTTGTTTTTTGGGGAATCGGTGGATTATCATATCGATATATTCCCAATGGCATTAAGTGCACTTATCCATAGAACCAATTACATTCAAGAACACTGAGGATGGAAAATGTATTGCCATTAATGGGTATTGTGTATTAGAAACATTAAAAAAAAACTAAGTAAAAACAGGTTATGTTTTAGATGGATAGACAAAGAAAATTAAAGGCATATCTTTATTTATTTTATTGGTACGTTATTAAAATGTAAAGGAAAAAAATTAAAAGCAATTCACATGAATATTTGAACGAAAGACGCAAAATATCGTCAAGAATATGGAGAGATAAAACATTTTTAAGATAACATCAACTGATACTGTAGGGAAAATGTATAAGAAAGTATAAATATGATAGATAGATAGATAGATAGATAAATATATGAATACATATATAGATGCATGCATACTTAAATATATGTATGCTTACATTAATAGACGAACTACACGCGTATCCATTAAGGATTGCACTCGATCGTGGCTTCTAAAGATATACCATTCTTGAATTGATTGAAGTAATCACTATTCGATGCCACTGATGACCAACTATTAGTTTCCTTATACCATAACTTCGTCGACAAGACTAGATAATCCTTGGATCATCTGTTAAAATCCCTTCGAAGATCTAAATAGTTTGTGCTCCGCCATCAAATAATTAATCATTCCGAATAGTGACAATTCTGAAGCCTCAATATGAGTCATTATCATTAATCTTTCTTGTACTTCTTCAGACTAGTTTTCGTCTTTTAGTTTCAGCTCTAATTACAGGAATATTACAATTTATATTGTTTAGTGACGCTGATTGTTGCATGATTCTTTCTGATATAAAATGTAAAGGAAACACACACACATTCTTACAAACACACACACATTCTTACAAACACACACACATACATATATATATATATACGTATAAAGTGAGAGAGAGAGAAATGCACGCGTAATTATGAATGAAATTCATTGTGGTTTGATTGATTGAATGATACAGAAAAATAGAGGGTTGCAGATAAGAGTAAATTCTTGAATTGTAAGTAAAAAATAGCTAGATAATTGTGTAAAGATGTACATCTTGACTGCATACATCTACATACATATATAGAAGGGTGGGTGCATCTATGTTGATGAGCAAATCTGGTTGGTGCTATGAACAGATGAATATTGAATAAGGAACGAAATTGATATATTATGCATAGGCTCACAAAAACACACTCACACACACACACAGACACACACATATATTTATATGTATATATATATATATATATATATATATATATATATATATATATATATATTTATACATATATATTTATGGTATGGATCAGGTTAGCAATATAGCATAATCTAAAACAACGTCTGATATGTTATGGATTATTTTCATTGAGTGTGCAATACATTCAACTGTATTCTATGAAAGTCAAGTTGCTGTAGAGTAGAGCTGGGAATGAATTAATAACAGGATGTCGATTTGCTACACTAAGTAATTCATGTTTCTGACCCCTCTTAGCCTCATCGGGCAATTGAAGGGGCTTAAACTGCTTCTTTAATGGATAAGAATCACATATACACAATACACTGCAACACTAACATACAAGGAATTGGCTATCAGCCAAAAGTTCATTTAAGAATCAGCACACATTAAAAAAAAGAACTTTCAAACTCAATCAACCAAAAAGATTAATACGGAAAACAACACATCAACACCTTTACATGAAATGATTGACACACCTCCCATTTGAAAAAACAAAAACAGAAAACAAACACTTCCCTAACAACTAACTATTTTTTTAACCCCCTCCTTCCATGTCGAAGACAAGCCTGATACCACAAAGACAAAAAAACAACACACCCTCCGACCCCCACTCCTTATATCAGACCATTTGCATTTCAGACTCGATTCTCACCTTCGTAGATAAGAAATGCATCTCCAGTCTCTCTTACTACAAAACAAAACAACATGAAAATATCCCCATTTCTCCCCAACCTACATGTAACAGCACAAAATTTTCTTTGTGCTGCTGCAAGTTTTTCTCTAGAAAAGATGGCTGGTGCACGTCAAAATGTATCGGGACATATCAACATGATATAACTTTCTTCGGAATACAACACCTGCTTTCTCTTGAGTGTTTTTCTCATCACTTTTCAGTAGTCAGATATATCCAAATTATTCTCCATCCTTTCACATCCAAAATAAAAGCATATATATATATATATATATATATATATATATATATACATATATATATACATATATATATACATATATATATATATATATATATATATATATATATATATATATATATATATATATGCACATGTGATTATGCACACGCACATTTAAACAATACCGATCAAAATACAAGAACTATTTATGCAGTTGTAACTTTTACTGGGGAGCGATGGGCCATGCCCTGCCACGCTGGCCCATGACGTTTTGGGGGGGGGTCTCGTGAATTGTCCACTGCTGATGTGGGTCAATGGCCTAAGAGCTTCACCGGCTCTTGATAGTTCGAAGCACTGAAAAAAAAAATTAAAATATAATTCTCCCTTATTTTTCGATTATCATTATGTCGATTCTGTGGGAAGAGATCTCTTTGTCTCTCTCTCCTACCTGATGGGGTCATATATATATATATATATATATATATATATATATATATATATATATATATATATAGTTTTTAATTAGTTAAAGTTCACGGACGTTAGAATTTAAAAACTTAATTGCAGCAGCATAGCCGTCCTGGGGACTTCATTTTGGCTGTTGAAAAAGTTTGAATTTTAGCTGAGAGTGCCACCTGATCTTGACATGTAAGAAATCTAAGCTTCTCTCACATACTTCAGGCCTTAATCAAAAGGGGGTTTCGAAAAAAATGATTTTGAGGAAAAACTGTAATAGAAACAAAAGACACTGGACAAAATAAGAGAACTGCTTTTTTTGGGAGGGGGGGGTCGTCATTTTCTAGCAATTTTTCTCACAGAAATATGTCAATATTTACCTCAGAAGAAATTTTTTTTTCAAGTCGTACAATTGTATAATACTGCTCGAGGGCAGAGTAATTTGAACGAATGTCATGGATGATCCTATTCATAATGCAGCCGGAAGTCTATAGCAAATCAAAACTGATTTCGACAAGTTAGGTGATGCGCTGTAAAGTTTACCGATGATTGAATGTATCTGCATAGAACGACTGTTCTACTCAACCTATCTTAAGGGAAAAAGAACGAGAAGGCTATGCTTGAATATGCAAATAAGACCGCTGTTTGTAAGGTTGAAAATTGGTCTTAAGTTCATTTAAGCGATGAAATTGGATTTTATTTTATTAGATCTGACGTCGTATTGGCTACCGAATATATATATATATATATATATATACAGATATATATATATATATATATATATATATATATATATATATATATATATATATATATATATATATATATATATATATATATATATATATATATATATATATATATATATATATATATATATATATATAAATACTCTAATTATTTCCTTACAGTAAATTTATTCAATGTAATATTTATTGAAATCATGAGATTAATAATTTATATTTTCTTTTTCTGGCCATGAGGTCTTTGCGTCCCGTGGTAGTTTGAAAATTACAAAACACTCTCTCTTACCTCAACTGAACTATACCTGTGAAAATATACAATATTCACCCACTAACTTCAGGAGGTAACCAATAGTGATATTAGCTTCCCTCGAAGATGCCATAAATCACAATAAAACAGAAATTGTAGTGCGTCAGCCATAGAATTGCAGTGACCGATATTCCTGTCTTTTGTAGTTAAAAGGTTAATAACTCTCAGTTCCCAATTCGGAAGTCCAGACAAAGTATATCAGCTACAATTGCAATTTACCTTATTCATGTGTGACTCATAAAGTCAGGTCAAATCGAGCAGACGTAAAATCATTGCATCGAATCAATATCTTGATGCAAGTTCTAAATACACAAACTTCATTTTTTGTACTAAAATATGTTTGCTACGTACAATAATACAGCACGTTTATCAATCTATTCTAAGCACACTATATAGTTAATTGTTCAGCGAATACTCTTAAACAATCATCAGAATATTTCAATGGTATTCATTGACTTCGCGTCAACTTCCATATTAAACTCCACTTTCTATTATGAAATAATAATTCTGATTTTGCTGAGTTGAATACTTCGTGATATTTTCGATAACTGGAAATAAATGCTGCCCCTGAGCAAATAGTATACGCCGCAAGGTAAGAAACAAGTGACAGTATGTAGGAGAATGGTTTGGAGATTTTGCTGCTTGAGGAAAAAAACATCGTATTTCAATAATAATAATAATAATAATAATAATAATAATAATAATAATAATGATGATAATAATAGATGTTCCTTATTTGTAGTTTGGGGACTGACGCTTTCAGCAAAATCACTATGGAAATTTCTTACACAAGGAAAATTACATACTGTCGTTGACACGAGACATTTGCCTGATGTAGTATTAAATGGTAACATTTTGTCGAGATCTGAGCATATCATGAGTACGAATTCTTTCGTAGATTCTGTTATCGTCTGGAAATTAGAGGATTTGGGGAATCTAATTTGTATTTTCTTCCTCGGCAATCTAAAAATGGAACTTTTAATTTTGTCTGTGGGTGTTCAGATAAAGATTCAAGCTCAACTTGGAACAAGCAGGACATAAATTGAATTATTTATAGGCATATAACATTATGTTACGTTATAATTCATTAAAAACAGATTGTGTTTGTATGCTAGTGTGCAGGAAAGCGATCGAGGATCTGAATATATATATATATATATATATATATATATATATATATATATATATGTGTATATATATATATATATATACATATATATATATATGTATAAATATATATGTATATATATATGTATATATATATATATATACATACATATATATATATATATATATATATATATATATATATATATCCCCATTCTAATCAGCAGTGCAATATGATATGATAAAATACCCGACGTATGAAGAATGAATTGTATAGAAAGAAAAACTATTCATATCATGAAATATGTATAAAATGTAGAGAAAAAAGATTGTTGGATGTTACAAACCTTAAATCATGAAAGTCAAATTCACGTTTTGTTTTGTTTTTAAATTGATGAAATAATGTCCATTAGTTACAGTGTATCAATAAATAGAATCTGTTAAATGAAATTAGACATGAAATAATAGATAAAAGCGGTAGTAATTAACAAGTGAAGTATGTTTCATGCATTAACACTGAGAAACGATATCTCTTCAAGTTTTTAATCTGATATAAATAATTTTTTGAAGAAATCACGAGCAAAATAATGATCAAGTGTTAGGTTCAGAGCACTGCTAATCTTTTCCTAGCTCATGAAGCCATGCAATGAATTCATTATTTTCTACGCAGCTCACTATTTAAATTGCACTGCATTATCAGTGGATTATTTTATGATTGTTTTTCTTTTGTCCTCCGGTATCGTTCATAAATGGGAAATCATGTTCTATTGTCAGATCAGACAGGAACAACGCCGTTTTAATATAACACGGTTATAATGTGAGTAAATGGGTGTAAACAAGCGTTGACTTGAAGACCTCTATAATTAAAACATCAAAGAGACACCGGAAATCTATAGAAATCCTTTTAACTTAAGTGAATAGATCATTAATTAGATTTGACTAGAAAGTGGGATTCGGTTCTTGAAAACATCTTTATATTCCAACATAAGGAAAAAGTATTATAGATTCTTTTGCCTGCTCCTTTAGGCTGGCTACTTAGCTTTGTAACTTTCATTGTGCCATAGTTCATTAATGCGCTGCATTTATCTCATATATATATATATATATATATATATATATATATATATATATATATATATATATATATATATATATATATATATATATATATGCCATACATTAATAGAATACCCTAACCACAATAACAAACTATGTGTAGTATGAGTAGCTGAATGGGACATGGTGTTCAATTAACACTACAGGGGAATCATCTTGATATAATTTTTTTTTCAAATCCCTGAAACGGTTACACGATGAACAAATAAGGATATCAGTATTAGGGATTTATATATGGTTTAATATTATCAAGTTTTATGTAAATCATGGAAAACACAGAATAAAGTTACAGAAATCACGTTGGCAGATGTACGTAGTTGATCAACTGAAATGACACATATTTCCTATATATTCAGCGTTTAAGCTCTAAAATATTCTACACACACACGCACACACACACACACTATATATATATATATATATATATATATATATATATATATATATATATATATATATATATATATATATATATATATATATATATATATGTCTGTGTCGGTGTGTCTGAGTGTGTTTCCCTTGTTAGAATGAATATTATCATAACGTTCCGTTTGTTTAATTATTCATAACGATGATATAAAACTGTTCCCTTCGTTGACCACACTTATAATTGATTTATTTCTTTTGGCTGTCTAGACACAGTCCTACACCAATTTAGAAAGAGTAGTATATTACTATATCCACTTGTATGTCTGCCTGTATATCAGAATCAACATAATGTTAGGAAATGGACAGACACATCACCAAATGAAATAACATCAGTTTGACAGTACACAGATGTATTATGATATATTCATCTTTTTAGACCAGTGATCCTCTTTGTCTTGTAACCCAACTGCTGAAATACCACTGGGATATAGTTTTGTTTGGGAGTTTTTGCTTTATTCAATACGTTGATTGGGTAAAGCACAAGAGGTTAAACGGAGGCATGAGGTTTCTTCATCTGTTACACAAGTAACATATTTCGTCTGACCATCCCAGACTGTACAGAGGACAGCAAAACTGGTTGAAACCACATAAAAACATAAATACACGAACATGAATACGTAAAACGTGACCTGATAAAACTTTATTATTCAACCACGTTTTAGACCATAGCCTTTGGCGTAAAACAACTTTGCTGAATTTATATTAGAATATACCTAAGCATGGGCATTCATGTCCCCCCATGTACGGAAAATAGCACACAAAAACGACTGGGAATAATAGAACCCAACTGGTATTATGTTGTTCATCTGGTTCTCATGCCATTGCTTACATTGACATTAATGAGAATCTCGTGCAAATACAAACCATCAGCAATATCAAGATAAAAGGTTGAAACGACCGAAATGAATACACCCAATCGACCCCCTTCCAAAAAAAGGATATGTATAGAGATACAAAAGCATCGAAACAATGCTGAGAATGGAAGTGGTTTCAAAGTTATCAACAAGGCTCCTGATGCATGAATGGAACAATAACTAATGAGCTGGAAGATAATAGACATTGAATAACGGATAGGAATCGTGTTGTCGAACGTGCCCAAGAATTCGACAAAAACTTCTATTTCTCCAAACAAGGAACAAAGGAATGAACAGAATATACAAATCACAAGCATTTTGCGAAGATACTCCAAGAGAGCTAAAGCAAGCCATCAAATAAACGAACCAAGAACCCCACGGCTCTGAACAAGATATTTTCACCATTGACCTACTCAAATGAGCTGGTGAACTCACCACTTCCGAGGAGGTTAGCCATCCTATCAATGTTTTGCCTCCATTAAAGCACGATTCTAGGAAATTAGATTACTGCAATCATAATGCTTTCATATAAAAGAAGGGGACTTTAGAGATCTCAATAGCTCTAAGCCAATAAGCTGAACATCAACTGAATCACAAAAACACTCGATGAAAACTACCTACGGTATCAAGAGGGTTTGAAAAGGAGCTACCAAACCAGTGATCAGCTTCCTTCGGTGAATCAATTTAAAAAGATAAATGAATAAAACAATGGGGTACCAGCTCTTCCAAACTCTTCACATCTTGCCTTGTGATGATATTCCGGAATGTAGAATAAAGGAATCAAAATAGACGGCAGATATCTAAGCAATCTCAAATTTGCAGTCGATATTGTTCTTTTTGCAGAGAACTTTCATGGCCTCCAAGTAATGCTAGACAAATCAAATAAAGATTGGAAAAAAGTTGGTCTGTACATGAAATCTGATAGGACAAGCGTCATGAATAATGAACTTCTAGGAGACAAATATTCAACTATCAAAATCGAAAAAGAAGAACCAAAAGAAGTATTTCAAGGAATCTCTGTGAAATCCTCGAAAAAAGTTGGAATCAAGTAAAGAATCACTCATCAATGGCAAGCTTCTGGCAGGGCAAAATCAACATTCAAAAATAATTGTTGAAACAAAGTTATACAACCGACTCAGAACTTTACAAACATATCGGCACTAAGACTGAAAATTATGAAACGCACATAAGAGGGAATCATGTCGACATCAAATTGGGAGTCCATAAGACAACACACTATATTAGAGTGAAAGTGTTCAAGATACCATGATAGAGAATAACAAAAAATCGATGGACATCACAACTCAAAACATAGATCGTAGGAAATCACATGGTAAACTGGTACCGACAAAATTGAAGATGGCATGGCAACTTGAATAATATGAGAAAGTATTGGCTCTTTGATAAATAGGGGAGGTTTGTGTCCAACGACTGATGCTTTACGGGGATGATTAGGAGAGGACATTTCTCTACAAATAAACAGTTAAATATACGTCTATGAAGTTTTTCTTCGCTCTTTCTTTATGTTTTCATCGTCATAGTTGGTTTTGCAAATTCTGATGAAGTTGTGTGAGCTTTCAAGATCATAAGCGACCAAGAAGAAATCGATTCTTTGAAGGAGACACACTATGATTTATAAAAACCCGCTGTCCCAGGAAATGATCATAGATTAATGAAAATATAAATTCCATTGTTTTCAGTCGGCAAATATGCTTGCAATTACATAGGTCATTTCAAGTAAAATAAATTTAAGAGTGAGAATACATCAGAAAAAATCCAGGCATATCGGTTTGGCTGGGAGCATGAAGACCAACAAATGTATTTTATTACCTGCCAGGATGCGACCCTATGAAGGTGAGAGAAGAGTTTCTTTTCCAAAAGTCAGAAACCTATTTTTTGAGAGAGGGGATAGATGAATACTGATGACGTTCTTAAAGTGTATAGATTTACCGTCCAGAATCACACAAGAACTGAAACGAATCCATCCATCACAAGAAGGTCCTAGAAATGTATGACTGGGGGCAATTAAATAAGCAAACGAGCAAGCTCATAAACGAACAATCTTATATAAAAAAAAAGGACTCTTCACCATCTATGATGGCTATGGTTGTTCTATAGGAGTTTATCGAACCCGTTTTCATCCCTTGTACAATTTATCGTTCTAAGCTCGTTCTATTTTTAAAACCCTCTCTTTTTCAAAAGTACCAAATATAATCATATAGCTCTGGCGTTATAGATAATTCAATAAACCATACAAGTTTACTTATGACAAAAACTCAAGGCGTGGAAAAAAATCAGTTGATGTTTCGTTTATATTGTGAGAAATCGAATAAAGAGGTTTCAACAATTATATCAACTTAAAATATTATCCCAGATTGCCATGTTAAACAGTTGCTATATGACAATAGTAAGCAAGATGATTTTGCGAAAATGACGTGTCATGAGTTCAATCTATACTGAGGCGATGTCAAACTTACTACGACGTGCTACACTTTACTAAATCTACTATCAATCCATATCATAGAATTAAGGAATGTTCAACGTAACGATGATCGAATTGCTTATGGGTTCAACCCTACCATAGAGTTTTACTTGGTCTGTCACAGGAAACATCAAGAATACGAAAGTGTCGTGCCGGGAGGGGGGCGAGATTTAGCGTTGTTAATATATTAGCTCCTTAACACGTGTAAATAACCAGAATCGACCAAAGGAGATGATTCCTAGTTGGTAGCGTGCTCGTTGCTTAAGCACAAAAACAAGGTTTACATACAGTTAGTTGGATCGTTAACAAAACGAAGAAATAAAAACAAATGAAGAAGTAAACAACCGTGCCAGGTTTAATTTATGAGTGAATTAAAATAAATAAGGACTGGAATTTCTGCCGAAACGAATATGTGGAGAGATCTACCAGGATAAAAGATGTAGTGATGGGAAGATGAAGGGAAAATAATGTCACTAAGTAAATGTTAGACGGAGTCTATAGAATGTCCGTCTGTATGGTCATCCTAGTCGTAGCCACTATGAAGTTATCTTAGGAAGTCCGAACTAACTACTATGATTGTGCTTAACTTGGTTGGGATGTTTTTTTGAGATGAATATATGATGATGCGTGTGTAAGAACAAAGTGTGTATAAAAACTATACTAACTATCCTAACTAAAGAGAAAAAGGAGAAGAGACAAGCCTACCTCGATGCCGTTCGAACACAGAGAGAGAGGGAAAGAGAGAGAGAGAGGGAGAGAGAGAGGGGGAGAGAGAGAGATTTGCCGCTACAGTTTAAATATCGTAAAGATAAGAATCTGCTATCTGATTGGCAGTCCTCAGTGACGTCAAAAAAGGGAACAAGGCACTTACTGTTTGTACAGAGATATAGGGATTAGAAGTAGATTCTTTCCAAAGGGCAGATAACTCTGTATAAGAATAATTTACTTTAGCTGGAAAGGTGGGCACTACAAAAGCTTTGGAGATGGCAATGACAATGTTTCCCGTCTATGTGTCCTTTAAAAGAAACATAAACAAATTATTCAATTCAGAAATTCATTCACTTGTCAAAAGAAAAATATCAACGAGAACGTGAAATGAATTTAGCCATAAATACAGTAATAACATTGAACAATGCAACTTTTGTACACTTGATATGTTTTTGTATCCTTACGAAAATCGATTAACCATCCAGCAAGTGTAGATATATTTCTTTTTATAACAACAAATGCATAAAACATTTACTCAAGGAAAATGTCTATTTTCTATCTTCCATGAAGAATTCATCATATATTTTCATTGACTAAGGACGCCAGTTCTACTGATAACGTGAGGTCGAATCTAAAGAAAAGGAAATTTGTTTCAGTCTCGTCTTTTTAGTTTTCCGACCTCAAAATTTAATATTGTTAAACATTGTCAATCTTAGAAGTAAACAATAAAGACAAAAAGCAAAACGGAAACACAAAATGAAGTGAATTTGCACTCAAAAAATGTATGGAATACTTTTTAGTAATAATAACAATAGAAAACAAACGAGCATATTATTTTATACGTTTTTTTCTCCTATGACTCATATTCTTACACAGTGGGAAAATGATTATATATTTGTGTTTTCTGCCAATTTTACTGACACTCCACTGATGCTGTTTGGGGGATAAAGATCACCATATCTGTATTCAAAAAAGACGGACGGGAGATTGCATCATATTCCTTAATCTTTTCCCTTCGCCAACAGGTTAACTTGGTAGCGTGCTCGTTAACTACTACATAGAAAATCAAGATATTAAGCCATGTGTCAGGCTATTTCCTTCCACGTAGGTTGTTCCATGTATGTTCTCTGCATAGTTTGTTATAATTTGCTGCATAAGCCAGAAATGTATCTGCTAAAATGCTTCAATGAAACAGATGAAAGATAAAAGTACTAGTCAGAATATACTGTGAAATGATAAAAGAAATAATTGTAATATGGCTTTCAAACATCTATGCTCATGTCATTTTCTCTTATCCACGTTGTTTCCATTCCTTGATTCTTATATATTAGGAGCATCGAGCAACAAGAAGTAAAAGAAATACAAGAAGCGGTATTTGATCATGTAAATTGTTGTTTCCACGGAAAACATTCTTTCCTCCCACATAGGGATTTGGTCTATTTTATCAAAAGATTACTTAATATGTTACCGTGAACGATCAGATGAAATAAATCATTATCTACCAGAGATGTGACAAAAATATAGAATTAATGATATCCTCCTATTTCTCTCGTACTCATTCACATATGTTCAGTATAATTATAACACTTCCCTAACAACTGACCATATTTCCCTGACCCCCATCTTTCACGTCAAAGACATGTCCAAAAACATGGAGACAAAATAGAACACCATCTGGATCCTCCTATAACAGACCATTCATATTTCAGAGCAAACTCGATTCTCACCTTCGTTAATACAAATGCATCTCCTGTCTCTCCTAAAACAAAACAAAACAACACGAAAATATTCCCACTTTTCCTCAACTTACCACATGCAAATAGCACGAAATCATGTAACAGCACAGAATTTTCTTTGTGCCACTGCATGTTTTTCTCTTGAAAAGATGGCTGGCGCACGTCAAAATGCATTGGAGCATGCCAACTGATAATATCTTTTTTCAGATATAACACCTACTTTCTCTTGAGTGCTTTTGTCTTCACTTTCCGAAAGTCACTTTCTTTCAAATTTTCCGTGGCCACTTCACATCCACAATAAAAACGTACACACACACACACATATATGTATATATATATAATTATTAATTGTATCATCCATAGACAGTTGTTTCGTTGTATTACGACTTTTCGGTGTTGCTATAGACAATCCAACATCCCCTCCAGTACCGCTGATGACCCAGAGGCAGATATTCTATTCTTACTCTATGCAGAACTCGACAGTCAGTGGGATCAGATTAAGTGATAGATTCACTTATGCATAATCCCCCATCTACCAGATTGCTCGATTCCAGAGTTGGGAGACCATTTTTATTGTAGCTTATAGTAGACGAATGCTCTACCTAACAGTGCTCAAATCATGGATATAAAGTTTCGTCTGGGGAGAATAACTTCATATATAAAAAAAAGGATTAAATTTTGTAAAGTTTTCAAAGAATTTACGTTTCGATCAATCATTTCTGCACTGTCCCATGTAAAGATTAAAACTGAAGCTACTTTGCAAATAAAAGCCTATTCTACGATATTTTTCCGTCACAGCAGATTTTAAAATTATTTTTCTTGGCAACGACAGGGATTACTATTACTATTACCAGATTACTACTATTTCATAAAGTTAAAAAAATGCATGAATGCAACACGAGAAGATATTGTAAGGATATTTTTTAATGCCTGATAATAAAAAATTAAATAAAAATCTTATGGGGCACTGTATATACTTAATTATTAAAAGTCTTCTTGGAGACAAATTCCCAAAGACTATTATTTCTTAACATATTTCTGTGAATTTCATAGGAAATGAGTCGCCTTCCTTACATTTATTTCGATAAAAGTTAGAAATAACTTCTGATACACTTGAATGATCCCTGACACTCACCTTGCATAGATCATCACATGTGCTATGAAGAAATGTGCTAATACGCCAAATAGCAGCTTACTGAGTGCAAACTTTTGTCTTACAGTTGCTCGGATGGACTGAAATGTTTAGATATAATCCCTGATGACTTTGATGACCCCTTAGTTAGATTCCTCATTGTGCATGACCTTTGCTGAAGAATGTTGTGCCTCTGTCTTAAACTTCAGCTTCAAGGGGGCAAATTATAGCTTATAATTGCTTCAATTGGCTAGAAATGACTGGGTATTAACTCTGTTGATCTTGATTGACATTTTAAGCCGGAACAACATGTCCTCTGATGTTAGGGATGCAAAATTACTTTCAGGATATGTCAGACAAAAATTCTTGGTAAATTACATCGTAAAAAAGTGCCCCTGTCTAACCTTTCTAAGCATAATTCTTTCGAATTCCTCTCCCGTGAAACGATGCACCGCTATGCAGAAGTTTGGCTTCCTACAAAATTGTGGTGTTCAAAGTGGAACAGATAGTCACATGGATGAAAAGTTATTTTGCTTTAATCCATTATTTATATTCTTTTTCCAATATAAGCTATTTAAGTAATTTGCAAAAAACTTCAAACAGTGAAATTTATGTTACTTGTATTCTCATCATAACAATAGTTTCACCTACAGAAATAATTTGCAATTTGCTAATATAGCTAGTAATATGATGGAAAAGAATATATATATATATGTATATAATTTTTGTCTTCTTTATTCCTCTTTCTGCCTATATATATATATATATATAAATATATATATATATATATATATATATATATATATATATATATATATATATATATATGAAAGAAATTGGGAGAGAAGGGAGAAATAGAAGTAGCGTGTATGGATGGATAGAATGTCTAGGTTTGTGTAAAGGTTAACAGCAAGGAAGTTCATTTTCGACGGAAGCTACTTCAATCCACTTTGCACTAAATGTCATGGGGAAGCCAGGATATCAATGCTTGCAACGTTCTACCTATTAACCAGATATCTTGATAAATTTAGCGTCGATGACATGCCACAGTGGTCAACGAAAGAACACTTTAAAGAATCATTCTCCTATAAGCATTTCATTCTCACATCTGAGAGAACAAGATGCACACAGCTAAGACGGGTGAGTATTGAGTCTTTAGAAGAAGTTGACGCATACCTATACGCAAGTCCGTAAACTAACAGAGAGAGTCCATGAAAATAGAATCAAACAACATAGAACAGTTGACTTGTATGAAAAGAAACATATTGAAGAACATCTGAGAGAACAAGATGCACACAGCTAAGACGGGTGAGTATTGAGTCTTTAGAAGAAGTTGACGCATACATATACGCAAGTCCGTAAACTAAAAGAGAGAGAGTCCATGAAAATAGAATCAAACAACATGGAACTGTTGACTTGTATGAAAAGAAACATATTGAGGATCGTCTCGATAATATGCGTGAAACGTAAAGTGTGCAATAGATACTAGCTTTCAATATCAGTTGCAAAACCTAGAAATTGACAAAACGAGCTGAGAATTACCTTAAAATCGTAAGGAGAGCCATACAAAGAGAAACATTAAGCGACACTGAAAGAGACAAAATAAGTCCAACATGAATTCGAGTGAGTATCAAGACAAGAACATTATACAAATATTCAAGCAATAACCATGGAGATGGAGAGGATACTTTGCAAGGGATGACGGCTGGTGGATCAAAAAGTTCATCGATTTGCATCCATGGGACAATAAAACGCAGTAAGGTCACCTTAGGCACAAGTTGAGGATATCATATACATCGGCTTGCCGGTGAGACATGGTGGAGATCAGCAAATGTCCGTAGAAATGTTGCTCCCATTAGAATTGATCAATTGCATTCAATTTTTCTCCTCTTTACTTATAGCATTTTGTGAAATTCTTAATGATATTAAATATACCCATATCTTTTTCCTAATATGGAAGATGAAAATATAAAACAATTCCGCCCCTAATCTATAATAATAAATCATCATTTTTTAAAATCAAAATAGTATTTTTCACCAAGAATATTACACGTCAGTAAAACTCGGAGTGTAATGTAATAACCATATTCGTTATCCATTATGAACAGTGAAAACATCTCATCTTATCCGTAATAACACTTCTTGTCTCCAAAAACATCCACTGAACGATTCATTCGAGTACATTGGAGATTTGGAGTTCCAAGCAAAATAACCTTCCCACTTATGAAACGTCTGATATGATTTTTCAAGAAATAATAGTAAAGCAAGGGCATGACAATTCGTAGAAGTTTCTTGATTACGTAGAATTGTTAGATTGAAAGTAATCATGAGCAGCAAAATGTCAGGACAAGCCTTTAGAATTGGTGAACTTGCGTAATCAAATATTCATGATTTATTTCATTGATTGACGTCACTGGAAGGAAGCACTATGGACTTACCAGTTGAAACAATGAGAATATAAGTCCAGTCGATTACAATGACAATGACACCGACAACAATATTGACGAGGACGACGATGAAAATAACCATAATATTGATGATGATGATGATGATGATGATGATGATGATGATGATGATGATGATGATGATGATGATGATGATGATGATGATACTAATAAAACCAGGGTAGTACCGGTCACAGTGGGCGCACTAGGAACTGTACCCAAAACGCTGAGGGAGAGACTGGAGGAGATCGGGATTAGGGGAAGGATAGAGACCGTACAGACCACAGCACTACTGGGAACTGCACGGATACTGGGGAAGGTGCTAGAGATATAAGTACTGCTCTGTCATGATATGCGAAAGAGAGAGGAGACGTTAGCTGAAGACCTGAGGAGACTTATTGTCACTCAGCCTTCAGCGATAACCACTGGGCAACCGGTGTGAAACTGTAAATCGTAGAATTACTGCAACCTATGAGTACTAGGAGAGGAGGGCTGGAGACTTGAGGAGACTTGCTGTCACTCAAACTCCAGCGGTTACCACCAGGCAACTGGTGTGAGCTTCCAAATAATAATAATAATAAAAATAATAACAACAACAACAACAACAACAACAACAATAATAATAATAATAATAATAATAATAATAATAATAATAATAATAATAATAATAATAATAATAATAATAATCGACTAAAAGATCTCAAAAGAAGTAAGAAAAAGGAAGAAGAACATTTGGATGAATGGACTATGGAGAGGCATATGACAAGGTTCCACCCGGAAGGATACTCGAATCCCTAAAGATTTTCAACATCAGTGAGCCAGTGGTGAGATTCATTGTCAATGGAAAACTCGAGGGTAGACCTGACAACCACAGGAGGAAATTTAGCTGAGGTATGTATAACAAGTGGAATCTTCCAGGGAGACCCCCTGTCGCCATTACTATTTGTTCTATCTATAATACTACACAATAGAATCCTTAAAAATAGCATAGAATACTAATCCTCCAAAACACAAGGAAAAGCCAACCATTTTATGTACATATACGATATTGAATTATATGAAAAACAGAGGAAAACTTGAATGGCTGTTCCACAAATTGAGTTCGAAATAGAAAAATGTGCAATCATGGAAATGCCCGAGGGGAGGCTTGCAGCAACAAAAAATCGAACCCTAGGACAGTAGGAAAATAAGAGCACATAAGATTGATACAAGTACCTGCGTGTTCTCGAATGTAACATGATGAAACGGGAAGAATGAAGGGGAAAATAAAAATAAAATACCTCTGGAGGTTTGAAAAAATATTGGAGACAAAACTAAACAGTAGAAACTTTATGAAAGGAATTAATGCATGGGCCGTATCGGTATAGAAATACACAGGACCATTTCTTGGATGGACAAAAGGAAAATTCCAGCCTATGAACTGATTAACAAGGGAGCTAACGAAAATGCATAAAGCCTTCAACCCTAGGGTTGACATGGATAGATTGAATGTGAAAAAAAAGAAGGTGGCAGAGGGATCATCAGCATTGAGAACTTTCTACAGAGGGCCAAAGCAGGTCTTGAAAAGTATCTGCAAGCAAACATGAAGACATCATAAAGAGTACCCTAAGCAGTGCAACGTACAAAAAAAGTAGAACAAATATGGAACAGCACAGCAAACAAGGAAACAAAAATGGAAACAGAAGAAACTATACGAATGTTTTAAAAGACAGATTCAGGATGGGACAGATGAGATATCATGGACATGGCTACGAAAAAAAAATGAACAGAGAAACAGAATCGCTCATCATGGCAGCCCCCCAAAATATGCAACACAGCGTATATCAAAACAGAAATCGACGGGTCACAGACAAACAGCAGCTGCCACCTATGTGGTTGAAGAAAGCAACAATGATACACTTGCAGCTGAGTGAACTAACAGGATTTAACCATGCGGAAAAGTCGCACCAGCACAAACCAATGACAAACCTGGAGGATAAAAACCACAGATTACTTTGGGATTTTGTTATCAAAACGGACCATCTCATCCAAGCAGACCAAGTAATCGTATACAAAGGGGGAAAAATCCTGCCAAATAACCGACGTAGCCGTACCTGCAAACCAGTGAGTAAAGTAGAAAGAAAGTGAAAAATTGGAAAAATACCAGGATCTGGCAAGAAAACCGAAGAAGATGTGGAACATGAAAGTCAGGGGTAGAGCCAGTAATAATAGGTGTACCAGAAACACTGAAGGCGAGATCACAAGAACGTTGGAAGGAAAGTTTGAAACTGTCCATAACACAGCACTGCGAGGATCTGCACGAATACTGAGGAAAGTGCTAGGAATAAGATATACAACTCCAGCTTTTAGCAGTGGCCAAACGGAAGAAGAAGAGGACACACGAATGGTGGTGGAGTGATAGATTAAGGAGAGACAAGATGATATGTGAGAAGGGCTGAAAACCTGAGGGGTCTTACCATCACTCAGCTTTCAACGATAACTGCAGGACATCTCTTATAATAATAATAATAATAATAATAATAATAATAATAATAATAATAATGGTGGTGGTGGTGTTGATGATGATGATGATGATGATGGTGATGATGATGTTGTTAATGATGGTGATGATGATGATGATGTTGTTAATAATAATAATGATGGTGGTATTACTGATGATGATGTTAATGATAATAATAATAAGAAGAACAAGAAGATGAAGAACAAAAAGATGAACAAGAAGAAGAAGAAAAAAAGAAAAAGAAGAACAACAAGAACAAGAAGAAAAAAAGAAAAAGAAGGAGAAGAACAGGAACAAGAAGAAAGAAAGAAAAAGAAGGAGAAGAACTAGAACAAGAAGAACAAGACCAAGAAGAAGTTGTGCTCTCCAAACCGTATCAGAGACTCTGAAAACGAAGTTGGAGGAGTTTGAGATAAAAGATTGATACAATGCATACCATGGCACTCACTGGGGAGTGTTCTGGGGAAATGAGAGCTATGACATCGAGTCGTCAGCAATGGCCGAACAGCTACAATGAAAAAAAAAACATGGTTGCAGCAATACAAGGCAACGCACTACTGACATATATGAGTAAGATCAGAAGAGGTTTGTAGACCTGAAGTGACAGGTTTCAATCACTGGACGACTTGTGTGAAACTGCAAACCGCAGTACTGCAGACTGTGACAGCGTGGAGAGGAAGGCTGACTTCTTGACGAGATTTGTTGTCAATCAGTCTTCAGCGATGACCACCAAGCAACTGGTGTGTACAAAAAACAACGATGGGAACAGAAATATGATAGACATGGCTGCGTAAAGGAGACAGAAATAGAACCATCGTCATGACAGCCTAAAACTACTGCTCAGGACTGACTATTTAAAGGCAGAGATCGACATGATGGAAACAATTAGTAAATGCCACCACTGTGGAGAAAAGGAATTGAACATTGTAACCTAACCAAGAATGAGTACTGAAAACGACCCGGGAAGGTAGCAACAGTTATACACAGGGGACCAAGCAAACCACAGGGATTAAACCACGTGGAAGAATGTTATAAGTATGAACGATGATGAAAAAAAAATATTGGACAATGCAAACTATTCACCAACTGGGATATGCAAAAGAGTCCGAAGAGAGCTGGAGACCTGAGGAGATCTACTGTTTCAACCTCCCGCGACAACCATTGGGTAACTAGTGTGGAACTTCAAATCACAACACAGCTTCGGATTGTGAGAGGGTTGAGAAGAGGACTGGAGTTTTAAAAGAAACTATGTAGGCCCCAATGATAATATCTTTCGTTCATCTATGCTGTTTAGACACACACTAAACAGTCGTATTGGTCTGTAACATATTTCATTATTTTCATCAGTTGGTAGGGAATACGGATCCATTTCTAATAGAAGCCAGGAATTCATATGTCATATACAATAAAAACAGGCTCCAGACACTTCAAGCCCTACTGTTTGACGTGTCAATTCGTATGTGAGCTGCATCGGAATAACTTTGGGGATGTCAACGGAAACTAACAGATGTTTTATTATGAAGTTATCTTTTTCCGGCAAGTAAAATCAAAATCAACGTACTTTTTATTATTTTGATTGACTTTCCTCCCCCATCCAGATTAACTGTAAGCTATCAAATGTTTTAAAACATTTTTGTTTACCATTTAATTCAGTTAATGTTATTTGTCACCTGTCTTTCATGATTTTTTATGGTTTTTGTAAATAAAGAATTGTGCTTGCTAAAGCAATATTTCCAGAACAAAGTCCAACTATTCCGACTTGTTTGTGACTCCTAGCGCTGAACATGGAATCCTTCTCTGAATGGAATGATTATCCGATGATCTCCACCAAGAAATACTATTTCATTGATACAACTCAGTTGTTGTGCATAATGTGCATTGAAAACCGAATGGAAATCATTAATAAGGTTATGTTCTTCGATGAGTATCATATGAAATAGCATAAAATCTAGCTGAAGAAATCAGTTTCCTTACGCAACACAGTAAATTAAAAATTATCAACGGCATATCGCAAAAATGAGTACACCCGTACCACTTATAAAAAATTCGTCTCCTTTAAACCAACTATAGTCTATTACTATATTTTATAGTTAAATATTCCACGATCAAAACAGACATTATCAGGTATCATTTATAACCAAGATCAACAGATATTAAACTCTGAAGTCTTAAAGATGAATATGTTGTCCTTCAGAAACATGTACATTGTACAAAGACGCCCATGCAATTCAATATGATGAATGACTGTCCTTTTGTAACATGGAAGTAATGAAATTCATTTATCAACTTTGTGCATACATCATTGCAGCTTTTCGCCATCAACTTCAAGCAATATATTCAAGAATAAAAGATAGTTATTGCAATTTTGCCAAATAGGAATAAGTTAATTTATCCAGAAAGCATAGAATTCTGAGAGTGAGCTCGGTGAGTTCTATAGTTTACCAAGTTCAATTTCTGCAGGAACATCCACGCAACAGGCTTTTAACTAACCAATATTGGACGTAAACGTTGCGATACTTATCTGGCAAACCCTCTTTACTGCAATTGTATACGATGATTCCATTTTCTGACCATCAAAAAGTCATTGTAATATTCCTTTGATGCAACTTTGGTTTGGGGAGATGTTCTGGTGCTACATCTCTATTCCGCCACAGCGGGAAACTCCGTTGATTACTGTAAAAAATCTTTGTGTCATTATACATCACTATGCAACCAATGAATGGATCGTTCTTACTGTACAAAAAGAGGTACATAGCGGACTTCGTAAGGGTGATCTTTTGAATTTTGTTCAGCTACTCTGGCACCCGTTTATCGAGCTTTTTGGCTTTTCCAGTTTTGTGTAAATGTCAAACATCTGTTAAATACCATTACGTTTCTCTACCAACTCTTTTGAATTAGTCAGCCTAAATAATTATCCTCAAATAGATATCTACGCTCACTGGAGGAAATCACCGACATTTCTCATCTTGGAAGCCGTCGTCGTTATTTCAATGTTTGAGGAAAACATGTTGACCTTTGTTGACAGTCAATGGGCGAAATAATTGTTTCTACTGTTTAATGCTTGATTTTTAACTAATAATTATGAGAGTTCGGAATTGCTTTTTTTCTATCTTTAATTGTGAAGGAAATGAAAATTTTCAGCTCATATAGACGGAACAATATTCACGCCTTAAAATGCTTAATTCTATTTGAATAATACGGTATTTTAAGATAATGATCGGCATTCAAAATAGCAAATATCGCAATTATTCATGCAAAAACATAATATAAATAGTGAACACAATGTTTAAATAGTTATTAGGAAGTCATTGTTTTCAGTGTACAGATGCTTAGTTCAGGATTGGCTCTGCAAGGGAAAGAACTCTACTCGTATTTGATAAAACTTGGCCGGATGATGCCGGAGAATATATGTATTCTCAGGATTTTATTTGATGAAGACCTGGAAGAATCACCAGCACAAGTTGCTAATTAAGTAAAAGAAATGCATATTATGGATGTTTGTAATACAACAATCAAACGTACTCTGAACAACACCAGACCGACAGCCACAACAGAAATCTCTACTGAAATCAAGACACAAAATTGCCTGTTCGAAACTTGAGCAAGGAAGTAAAGATGATTGGTTTGGTGTTGTCATGGCGAGACATGCAGGGGCAGCCGTTTGGTAGCAATATTTGGACATGGGGCCAAAATTAGCCTGGTTTAGGGTTGCATGAGCTTTAGTGGCTTGGTGAGATTGAATACATAATAATGAATGCTGAAAACTACATCAATATATTGAAATGGAACATAAATGAAACATGTTGGCGTCACTCAAATGATTTGAGAAGGAGGAACATGGCGATGATTAAAAAATCTGCTAAGAAAACAGCAGAATTTTCGGAGAATCAGAAAGTAAAAGTATTCCAAAATATTGTTGAATTCTGATCAAATTGAGTAAGTAAGTACATCAACGACCATTTTTGAAGACATAAATAAAAAATACATACCTTGTGAAAACTTAATGAAAACAATGTTGCTAAGACTACTGACCGTGATTGAAAGAAGGCCGTCGCAGCAAATGTGGGAGTGTACCCATTTTTGGATAGCAACATATCCTGGTTTTAGTAATAGAATTTCTATGATATAAAATGAGGTCGTGAGAAATACCTTATGATGTTTTGATTGTGTAATGTCCAACTAAAAATGATATTATCCAGTCATGTTCAATTCAGACGAGAATTAACATTCTATCAAAAGAGAGAAGTAAGGGTTTATTCTATTACGGACTAAAAGTGTAAATAGAGAGAATTTCGAAATCAATCAACTTATAAATCACTTACTGATCTAATCTATCAAGGTTGCAGCACAAGGCAACAACACTGATACAGCAGCCAGTGATATAAGTTGCACTTCACTTATAAAACAGGGTATTA
Source organism: Thysanoteuthis rhombus (assembly GCA_963457665.1). Taxonomy (NCBI): domain Eukaryota; kingdom Metazoa; phylum Mollusca; class Cephalopoda; order Oegopsida; family Thysanoteuthidae; genus Thysanoteuthis; species Thysanoteuthis major. The sequence continues at coordinate 17,557,185 of OY735211.1, forward strand.
CTTTTTATTACTTACTTTGGAATCCAGAGTATTATCGGAGCCCCAACTACAGCTCCCAATTGTGGAGTGTAGATCCAATTTGAATTCCAGAGATTTATCGCTAACACCATCCGAAGTCAGAGGATGGTGCTGAATTCCTGAATAAAATGCGTTATCTTCATTTTCAATTTGGCAAAACTCTTGAATGATTGAGGCAAGCGGAAGGAAATGTACGATTGTTTTATTGATAGAAATCGGAAGAGAAAATTGTATATTTCTATGATTTATTTATATCAAAAAAAGATTTCTTATAATCTAGCTATTCTGCTTTTTATGAAATAGGATTGGAGAGAAATAAAACTAATTGTGAATATCTGTTCAGATCAAAATAAATCACATTCACATAAAATATGCTCCTCCAATTTAATTGAACTTAATTCTGGCGATTTTATCATGAAGCCGTGTCTTTCAAAACACCCGAATAGGGGAATTGATTGATTTTTCTTGCACTTTATATATTGTCCTTTTGTTTCACACGCATGCTGTTATTCGTACAGTCCCGTTCATGCATACATATATCAAAATATCTACAGAGTAGAAATGAAAAAGCATTTTTCATGTCAATATTCTTAATCCAGTGACAAAAGTTAATATAGTTTGCTGTAAACTTCCAAGGTAGGAATGCATTTGATAAGTACGTGCGAGGCTACTCATTCATTGATTAACCCTGCTGTTTATGTGTATGCATATACACGAATCATGGGGGGTATTTCCTGGGAAAAGCATATAAATCCTTATCATCTATACTATTAAGTAAGAAAGTCATCAGAACAATGCTTGAAGCGTCATTTATCTTTTCCGAAAATGATAAAAAATCATGCTGGCATGAGAACTGACTCTAGTTGGAATGAAAATCGGTTTTATTCAACTATTTTTACGTAAAAATGGATCCCAAAAAACGGTCCAGTGAGACAGTATATTTAAATTATAAATTGAATATCTCTATTCCTGAGGAAGATGGACACGAAATAAGAGTCTCATGGTGCATTTTACGCACATTACAGACTTATGCATGTTTTGACCAAATAAATGATACGACATTCATCACCTGATATCAGGACAGCATTCTCTTTCAAAATTATGTGGTCAACAGACGCCAGCTAAATATAACAAAGAATGCATATACACAATATCAATCACAATCTGATAAATGGAAATTACCAAGCTGTAGGGACATTTTCAAACTGATTCGATCAGTATACACTATAAATGCAATATCTATACATTGATTTTATTTTTATATCAGAAACACGCACGCAGATCGACAGAATATATATATATATATATATATATATATATATATACATATATATATAATTATGTCATTCACTGATAGCTGTTTTGTTGTATTACAACTCTTCAGTGTGGCTATAGACTATCCATTATCTCATTCAGTACCAGGATGTAAGATCGAAACCTTCGCTCCAGACCCAGAAGCTGTCAACTCTCTCTGCTCTATGCAATATCTATACATTGATTTTATTTTTATATCAGAAACACGCACGCAGATCGACAGAATATATATATATATATATATATATATATATATATATATATATATGTCATTCACTGATAGCTGTTTTGTTGTATTACAACTCTTCAGTGTGGCTATAGACTATCCATCATCCCATTCAGTACCAAGATGTAAGATCGAAACCTTCGCTCCAGACCCAGAAGCTGTCAACTCTCTCTGCTCTATGCATAACTGGGCAGTCATACATACATTTGTAAATCCATAAATAAGTTACTAAAAGATGGGAAAGCATTCATTTTGCACAGAAAACTTTTCGATGCACTGGAACTTTTAGGTAAAAATGTACATGCTCGGTAGCAAACCGATTGATGTATTGTTGAATATTCGTTTTTTTCTGACTCCTGGAATAATGTTCTCTAAGAGTTGTCCTCTGTGAGAGATGTCTTGTAATATTTTGAGGTGCTCAGCAAAACCAAAGATTTTTAATCACATATTCAAGAAGAGGAATCACGTTACTCTAAGTCACTCAAAGATCGCCGTATACGACACATATATGGAGAAGGTTGGAAAGTCAATAAACAGCAGTCAGAAAAATCCGTCAAGAAACCGTGCATCTCAATGCTCCAGGTAATAATCAGTGACAGAAGACAGGTAACAATCAAAAAAGAAAATGAAGTTGACAGATGGAGTCAACCAAAGGGAGCTTTACAGGGTTCATTGCAGGACTTTATTGGGAACGGATCCTGAGTTATGGTCTCCTTCTAATGGAACAGAACTGGCTGTCTCCAATCAAAATCGACAGTAGAAAGATTGACTTCTCTTGGGGTTCGAACAGAACACACTTAGAATACACATTTCTCACAGTGAATAAGCAAGTCGATGATGTATTTATATGTTTAAGTGCATATGTGGTGGGTGCAGAAAGGGAACAAGTTTCGAACATTCAATTTGAATTAGTCTAATAGCTAAAAAATGCAGGGAAATAGGCTCCACTCTAAAAAATCATAGGTTCACTCAATATATATATATCTATACAACTCATGCATCTATGTTTATGCTAAATGTGATTTATTTATCTTCCAAGAATGGTTTATCTTGTTTCTTACTGTACACATGAAACAAATGACGGACATTACAAGGGTGTTGCCTCGAAATAAACGATTTGAAAGTAAGTTTTTGTGTATGCAAACATTGTTCTGTGCAATTTGAGACCAAATGAATTGGAAGGTATCTCTCAGTCATTGTTTTGGGTTTATTCGCAAACGATTGAAAAACAGAGATGAATTGATCGTGTCAATTTATGTGGAATCCAAGAATAAAACTACAAACAATTCAATTCACTCTTATGGGACATCTTTGATATTATTTGTGCAATGGAACTGAAATTTATATGGATGAGGACTGTTTTTATTGATTTGTTTCTTTTTTTCTTTGCTGGAAATTGATACAAAAACGGGATGGTTTTTATTTTTTAAGGACGATAATAGAAATGAAATACGTTATATTGTTTTACTATGTTTGCAAACGTAACTAATGCTCGGGTTTATTGGTTTGTTATTACAGGCATTTTGTAGATCACTGGCTGTAGCAACTCTGTTGCAGTGTTAGTAACATAGCTATAAGTACATAGTCCCAAAATATAGTAACTTATTTTTTCTATAATTCAATGTCAATCTTTCTCCCTCTCCCTCTTCCCCTCACTCTCCGTCTCTATTTAGATTTATTTCCGTCTATATATATATATATATATATATGAAATATACACATTTATGCAATAATAAATATATGTGTATATAATCCTAATTTGTCTCATACTGTATTGGAAATCTATTTGAAATGATCACTTGTTATTTTACAATAAATGTGTCATTTGGCCTAAACAACGTAAATAGGGAAAACAATCAAAGAATGTAGGTTTGCTTTTGTTGGAATAAGATTCAAAAATTAGATTTTTAGTGTATATATATATATATATATATATATATATATATAGAGAGAGAGAGAGAGAGAGAGAGAGAGTGAGAGTATCATCCAAAATGAGAATATCATCCATATATATATATATATATATATATATATATATATATAATTCTGCATAGTTGTCTTATGTAGATGTAGTGATCTACTTTGTGTAGTTCTGTGTCCTTGATTTTGATCTTAGTGTTTTTATCTCCGATGTGGTTGTTTGGCATTAATCCTAAAAAGAAGGGTGTATAACCCATGCGTTCTCCCAATAGTCACTTATGGAGCTGAAAAATGGAACATAACCAAGAGACAGATCTGCAAATTGAGAACCTCAGCCTAACATGGGGAGACCACAAGACAGCACAGTACATCTTGGAGAAGACAAAAGTCAGGGACAACATAGAATCCATTAAAAATCTTAGATGACAGTGGACTGGCCATGTGGCAAGAATGGTGGACAACCGATGGACATCACGACTCACAACGTGGATCCCCCGAGATCACATGCGCAACCAAGACCGACAGAATATTAGATGGAGAGACGAGCTTGACAAATTCAGAAAGTAATGGCTCTGTGACATCAATGATAGAGAAGTGTGGCAAATCCTTGGGAAGGCTGGTGTTCAACGACGGACGTTAAAAGACAGATGATGATGTAAAATATGATGTGTTGTTAACTAATTCTTGGGACACACTCATCCATCAATTTGTTGAATACTCTCTCATATTTGATATATATTTCTCACCATGTTATGAATTGAACCACTCTTCTTTTTTTTTTTTGATCATTCTCTCCGTCATGGTGATTTTTCATGTATATTTTATTTCTGTCTTAAACTGCCCGCTATTCATGGCTAGGTTATATTATTCTTTCATATTGCTGAAAAATACACACTCATAGATACATGCATATAGGTACAGAACTCGATTATTCACATTTCTTTATAGTAAATGCTCCCTTATTCAGGCTTGAGCACTCTTTAAGTAAGGTAACTTGTTCATCACAAGCTCAAGCAATCCTCTTCGAATTTTAGAATTGAGCACTTTGATGGATGGAAAATTGTGCGTAAATGAATGAATCGATTAAAGTCAGTCTTACTGACCTTTCTGCATAGAGCAGAGAAGCAAATGTTTTGATCCTACCTCGTGGTATTGAATCAAGTGTTCATTTACCGACCCACCACAGCATAATGTGACACAAGGTCGAGATTAACGTAGGGAGAATAAAACCATCCAGCTCCTTTAAGTGCAATGAAGAAGTGCTTCCCCGGGGCAACGGATCCCCCGCAGATGGGCCGAGTAAAAACAGGAGAACGCAAGGACGAGTCCAAAGGCCTCCAATGCACGTAGCAGTATGCAGCCTCAGTAAAACCAAATTGGCTGACGCATAGCTCCGGTGCACTCAGTCTTGATGCAAGGCAAGTGTCAGTACTGGCGCCTCAATCTTTACTGGGTAACAGATACTACACTTCAATCCGGCTAGAAAGGCTAGAAAAAAGGGAAGCTGGTCGGATAGGGGATAGTTTATAACCACACTGGAGAGTTGTAATACAACGAAATCATTATCTGTGAATGACTCCATCATTCAATTATTTTTTTAATTATATATATATATATATATATATATATATATATATATATATATATATATATATATATATATATATATGTATATATATATCGTGTTTTTGAGGTTTCCACGGATGTAATAAACCTGGAAATATTGAATATATTTATTCGATCACTTGAGCATTTTCTCAATTGCTGTAAATTCAGAAAACCAGGAATAATTGATTGTGATCTGTCAGCTTTTTTCTCTTCTCATTACCTCCAGAATTCTATTACAGTAAGAATTGAAATGAATATCCATATATATAGCTGCTATAAATGCCAATGACTGATATTACGTTGTTGATTACAAGGCATCGACATGACATATCAATGGAATGCAATATTACTTTCCAAACATCCCAATACTTGTTCCAGTGTCATGATCACAGACTTCATAACCGATTTCCGATGCTGACCATTACAACTGAACCAGTCCCCGCAGTGTGTCTCACTAGTAGGGTCTTGTATGCAACTCAAGTATGTCTAGTAAATATTAGAAAATTTTACTTGAGTATTTACGATGTCTTAGCAACTTAATTTGACACAAGGCAACAGTATTTGGACAGCCAGTGAAGATTAAACTAATGGCAGTAGTCAATTGCATTATTGATGGTCAGCAGTAGGAATTTTTGAACACAAACACACGCAAACACACACACATTCACACACACACACACACATACACACACACGTGTATTCGATTTAATCCGTTTTTTATTCCTTTATGTACTCTTACAAATGAGAAAACAATCTGGACCATATCTATATACTAATCATACGATTAAGCACTTCATATCCCGTTATATTCATATTCTTTCGCTATTTTCTTCCGACATAACTCAAACATTGTTTCTTGCATACTATATTTTATAAGACCACTATGTATTTCATTGTTACGCAAAATAACGAATAATCTCAGACCGAAATGGGATTCAAGGACTCAGTCCTGTGATTGTTCTTTGCATCATTTCCATACAGCTAATATATAGTTAGGAAAAGGTGAAAAACATTTAGAAAATCTGAACAAAACATATATATACCTACAAGTTCGTCTTTGAAAACATTCAAGAACTCAAGAATCCTGCCAAATAAAAGGATTCTCCTTGTAAAGCAGGTGTAGTAGAAAACGTTTACTGAAAAGCTGAATGAGAGAAGAAAAAATCTCACAATCAATCATATGTTGATTTAGATGTTTTTTCTGCTCCGTTGTATCAACACATTTCCTTTTATACTTGCGTTATTCTGTTGTTGACTACATTATGGTAGTGTTCCAGAGATGGCGCCACAATCGCAAATAAAATCCGAATGCAGACGATCAACTTGATAATGGTTAAGTTGAAAAAAATACCTCGTGATCTCAGTTGCTTCCTACCGATTAGCAAACTGCCGAGAATGCAAAAGGCACCTTGGCGATAAGGGAAAAAATGTGAAGGAAATTTCAGGAAACAACTTGCATTGTCATCAACAAAAAAAAAGTCACGAAAAGTTTACCGAATCAGAATCATTCCTACCTGATATGATCTCCTCAAAAGTATTACCCATCGAGGAGATACCTCTTTCTATCAATTTCTTAACTTTGAGATAATTCGGCTACTGAGGTTCGCAAAGTGGCTGCAATAGTTAGAAAATTTCTCACTTTTGCCTGGGATTTGTGTTAAGGCACAGTTGAAACGGGAATTCTAATCATTATCCTCTAAGCAAAGATGCACTTGGAAATCCAAGGAATGGCATAATGCAATATCCTTCCTTCTACCTACTGTTTATGGTCTTGTGATATTGGAACTGTTTTTGTTACTTATTTATACACCAATGGTTTGTTTATTTTTATATATTGTCAGTAATTCTATTTTATGATTAGTGTTATCTATAATTTAAAAGTCCATCAATATTGCCAGTCGCAGTTATCAGCTGAATTTCTATCTATTATATCCACTGAATAATATTCCAGTTATGTAATTGATTTAAAAGCATCAGATGAAACGCTATGTCAAGGGAGGATAATATATCAAAACTTGCTTACTTATGCTGTCGAAAATGACGGTATTTGTTGAATATATAGATACATGCTCCATCCATTGATTCTTACTTTTTGTTTGTTTTTTTAAATTTTTTTCAAATTTTATTACTATTCAAATTCAGCATTTTTATCGCATTATTATAATATGATTTGTTTTTACTAGGTTAATTGATTGAATCAAATTCTTATTTACTACCTCAAATACGCCCTTTGCTATGACAGGAGGCATTTGCATATTGCTAAGAATTTATAGTGCAGATAAGATATCGATTTTCTTTTATGGATTTTTTTTTTTCACTGTTAGACTCATCAGTTTACTGATATATATATACATGTACAACTATTATAATATCTTTGATATTTGGGTATTGAATACATGTTTCCTATAACTTATTTGCCTATGTGTCTATTTATATACGATTTATTTGCTATTCATTTACATGTTACTCACTGGATTTTTCAAACGACAGCAAAATATTCTGACTTTTTTATTCCAATCCTTAACTTCCGTTTGACAACACAGACAACTTAATCATCGAAGAATCCCGATGTTATTTAGAAAGACATTAAATAATTCATTCCAATTGTTTATATCAGACTGTTTACTTGCTTTCCCACCGCGGTAAATTTGTCAGCCAGTCGAATTTAGGGTGGAGTCGTGCTTGGCCGAGAATATGACTCATACCCCTGCAATCCATGTCGATGGAGATATTAGAGCTAGCTTGATGAGAATTCGGGGCAAGCCTGTCATAACTTGAGATGAACCATACAACGCATTCGTAAGCTTTCATTGGCATGACCCACATTGATCCCCTGGGATCATTTGCAAAACTGAAGCTAACAGAATACGAGATTGAGAGATGAACTAGACAATTCAGAGAATACTGGCTCCACGACACCCATGATAGACGATTGTAGTAAATCCAGAGAAAGGTCTATGTCCAACGACGGGCGGTAAAAGACTGATGATGATGATGATGATGATGATGATGATGATGATGATGATGATGATGATGATGATGATGATGATGATTTGGTGAGGAAACCGATACTGCCAAAAAACACCACTGCTTCGTTGAAATCCTGAAAAAGTAATATATCAAGGGATATTTTGAATTCTAACTACCCATTTTGAGTATAGTGGTCATTGCTCTCTGCTACATCAGGAACACAACAGTGATGGCTGCTGACTTCTTTCAGTGAAATTTATCCAGTGACACTGCCATCGTAAAATCATTACTGCAGTAGAATTCTGGAAGTGATCCTAGCTGGGATTGTACGTATCCAGAATCAACTCAGCTGATGCTTGATCGATCAAAACATTATTGTTATCAGGACATTCATTGGATGAGCATTCTTCAAACGCTTTTTGCATCCGTGATCAAATTGACTCCAATCGCTTACTCAACCAATGGAAAGGATTTATTGTACAAAATCTAAAACGTGTACGTATCATTAAGTTAGTAATTTTATTGCTCATGTCATCGTCCAATTCTAGATCGTTGTTCACCAACCTTTGTAAAAGAACGGAAGCGAAGGAAATTAGTTCCATGAGAGACTGCAAGATCATACCTAGTCAGAAGATAATCATTTGGTGTTTTCGACCCACTGAGAAAAAATATAGATAGTTATTGACGATGAACAATACATCTATTATAATATATATATATATATATATATATATATATATATATATATATATATATATGTATATATATATATATATATATATCGATGAAAATGGTAGCTAAATCCTGCAATATGCATGGAAATGTCTCATGTGGAATAGAAGAATTTAGAACTAATTGTTACTGCAATACGTTATGTTGAGCAATTGGCTTGTTTAAATGGCAGATAGGATTACAAACTATCCTTTTGCTACTTTATACAACAATCGTTGTCTAGTCAGCATTTTGAAAAATATCAAGATATCAAAAATGTCTCTGAAATATTCATAAAATGAAAACAAAAATTGGTGTCTTCTCTTCCAGCTAGAAGCCATCAATACCTCAAGGACTGCATTATAAACCTTCAGATTTACGTGTGAAAGTTTGTGAAATACTACTTTAATCAGTTATATCAGCGTTATACGTTTTTTTTTTCATTTTCAGAATTTCCAACTTTTTTACTAGTTCAGTTTTCTTTAATGTTTTTAATCAGTGATGTGTAAAAGTCATTAGTTTGTTCCCCATTTTTAATTATCGCTGGACTGAATGCAGACACTGCTTCCCCATGCGAAATTCTCTGCCAAGACACGGGAGGGTTTTGCGTTGGCCTCGCCACAGAAGTAAACTGCCGTTATCTTGGCTCAGATTTTTATATTCTGACATTTCCAAGGATCACAGTGAAGAGTAGATATCCTTGTGCAAGGGAGTCTGAATAGAAAAGTGCTGGGATATGGTACATGATCATGATCAATAGAAAGGTTACTATTTCTATGCATAATTTTCAAGTCATTCTTATCAAGTCAGTTGTGTTTTCAATTCAATCTACTCTAGGTAAATGAAGGAATTGAAATAGACAGTGGATACCCATGTAATATCAGATTTGATAACAATTTGGATCTGTTTTACAAGGAACCCTCAAGACCCCTTGACAATGTCAGACAAACTGACTGATGAAAACAGGAAATATGAACGTCAGTGAAAAAAAAACTCATGTACCATAAACATGATATGGAGAAAAAAAACAAAATTCAGGATATAAAACGCAGGACTGAAAAAAAAAACACCACTACATAACTTATGACAACGAATTTGGCAATTCAAATAGCAAAAAAAAAGTTATATCAACATGGCTCCAAAACACTACTGATCAAACGAAACCTTTTTCAGCTATGAATGTGATACATACCTCTTTTCATTTCTACTGTTAGCTGGCATCCTGCTTTGTGTACTTCGTTCATAAAGACATCTCACTTCACTCTCATGAATGAAATGGAGAGGCTTTTTACTTTCCGATAGTCACGATAACATCTTCTAATTTTCCAAATTTTTGGAAACACGCACTTATAAAACTCTATGTTCACTGTCTTTCACAGTCTGTCCGTCGAGTGTCTATCAGCATCAAGTTCATGCGCATACATGGCAGTATGGCTCGCAAACTGAACCTGGTTTCCACGTATCCCTTGGTACAACCGAAGCCATGCTGATTCAGTTTAGTTTAGACATCTTTTTTTTGATTCCGACGCCAGTACTATCAAGGACAAGAAAGCTTCCACTTTTTGCCATCTCTTCCATTCTCATCTCTTTGTATAATCGATCAAATTTAAGATATCATTGTACGTACTCCACTTCCATTTGTCATCAATGTCATTGTTTTGAATAAACGTCTCAAATCGTCCATTGAAATCCTTGTATGGGCACTTTTTACTTTGCTTCGTCTGAACGTGTAAGTTCACACTTGGTGTGCATTCTCTTCGTACATATCCTTTCCTCCTCCACATCTCCAGTGATGCCACTACCAACATCGAACCACGAAGGGGAAAGAAAATCTCTTGTCTCTCCAAAATTCATCTTGCCATACTCTTTGAACTAAGGAAGATACTAACAAGATTGGTATCATGAAGTATCGTGTATGGATATGTTTCTATACTACACACCCTCTAAAATTGGGGGATCACAGGATTTTCTAACATAGCTTACCGCAAACACATATTTGTCGATGAGGGATAAATGAGTTGCGCAACATATGTGACTCAACTACTCGTTAGCGTACACTGATTTGAATATTAGATCTGATGTGTTTGTTATAATCTCAGACTGTGTGCAAACCAACTAATGATATCATATCCAAAAATACTAGTTACATAGGGAAACATTCTTGGGGTTGATTTAGCAACCGAAAATTCAACATCTTTTCAGCATCACGAATTTCATATTCAACATTACCGATCGTACACCATCTTGCTTCCATTAATATGATTTAATCTAAATTATCAAATATACTAATTTATATATATACAAATAAGACGAAACCAAGTGTAAATTATACCCCTCTTTTTTGTTACGTGATTCCCTTTATATAATTAGAAAATTATGTGAGTTAATATGCACTACCAATTTATCCTTTTTTTTTTACTCTAATATTTTTTCATTTTCGTTATTATTTCATGATAATAAATTTATAAATTTTGAATGGATTACGATGTGTAATGATGGCTGTATATATGTGTGTATGGGTGTATGCGTGTTGGGGCGTTCATGTCTCTGTGTGCGTGCGTATGGGTATGAGTGCATGCAATCATATGCATAACTCATATATATATATATATATACATACATACATATATATATATATATATATATATATATATATTTACTTATAAATATATATATATATATATATATATATATATTTATAAGTAAATTCAATAGACTGCAATTCTTACAAAAGCTTAGCAACTGACTCGGCTTCATCAACACATGTGGTTATTGTAAGAGAGCACTCAGCTTAGAATCGTCCCAAAAACCAAAATCGAAAAGTTTGGAGCATCGGAACAAAATGCCCCCACAAAACAAATGAGATAATACAAAGGGATAGACAGCTGCAGAATTTAAAATCCCTCATTATGACATTCGATGACTCAAAGAGGGCTTTTGACACGGTGAAATCCCCACCGAAATTGATTCTAACTTTCAAGAGGGCGAAGACCCCGTATATGTGAGAGTACTGCAACATATCTACCGAAATAGTAGGGATCAAAAAACAGCACAGTACATATCTAACGACAGGCCCAAAAATGCTATTGCTGCTGCTGCTGCTGATGATGATGATGATGAAGCTTAAATAGTGTCTTCAGTGGTCGGGTGCTGATCTCTACTCCCAATCAACCTGCAAAAACGAAATTAATGTCCTCTCGTGATCCTCAAAAGAGCTGAATAGGCCATAAATTGATTAACAGATGTGTATGTGTGTGTGTGTGTGTGTGTGTGTGTGTGTGTGTGTATGGGTGAATAAGTATGTGAATGAATGAGTGAGTTAGTGGGTCTGTGGAAAGGGCGATTTCAATTTAAGGTTAAACAATATTTTCCTATCTACAACGTAGAATCAGACTGGGCACCCATTTTATCGTATTGGCTTTTGCTATATACTCGATGAAAACCTTAAGAATTTACTTTGAAATTAATTTGGCATTAATTGTTTGTCCCTTTTTCCAAACTTTTCCTTAATAACTTCATGTAGTGGTTGTGCTGCTGCTGATGTTACGGTTTCAGACTTGCTTTAATTATTTTTAATTCGATTATCCTTACTGCTATCTTCTTCTTCTTCTTCTTCTTCTTCTTCTTCTTCTTCTTCTTCTTCTTCTTTTTCTTCTTCTTCTTCTTCTTCTTCTTCTTCTTCTTCTTCTTCTTCTTCTTCTTCTTCTTCTTCTTCTTCTTCTTCTCATGATTACTGTTGTTGTTGTATTTTCACACAAATTTCTAACGTTCAACGCTGAGTATGAAGAAGGACAAATCCAGTGACCTGCTCAATGATCTTGACGATCCCAAGAGCCGTCTTATCAGCACTGTTAATTTTTTTCCTGCAGCTCGAAACAATAATTTCCAGAACTCTTCTCATGCTGCAGATATTATGAGTACATTCTAGTCAATTCTTTTCCACAACAGTGATGATATCATAATCAGTATTATTGTCATTGATTATGCAAACATTCATGCAACTCATTTTTTGTGGCTATAGCTGGAGATCAAATCATTTGTTTGCCTGATGCATAAGCAATAGTAAATTGTCAAAATTCATTACAAAGTCTGGATTTCGCTTTGTTTGTCTACCGTAAAAACAAGAACAAGACAATATTCAACAGAATAAGGTATATAAAAGTGATATGTGGAACCCATATCCTCCGATCATAATTTTGATCCACGACCTGCTGATTGCTAGTGGGCTGTTACAGTAACTGAGATTATATGAAAAGTTTGTGATTCCCATGCAAATGTATCATATATATATACATACATATATATATATATATATATATATATATATATATATATATATATATGTATATATATATATATATATATATATATATATATATATATATATATATATATATATATATGTATGTATGTATGTATATGTATGTATGTATATTACATGTTCATATCTTTCAAATTCATTACGTATACAACAATAATAAAGTAATCATCTCCGGCAGAGAAGTTGGATTGGAGTTTGACCCAGCTCCCAGTCTTTTACGGATATTAACACAGCTGTGATGTTTTTGGTAAATTCATTAATAATAATAATAATAATAATAATAATAATAATAATAATAATAATTATTATCATCATCATTATTATTACTATTGTTATTATTATTATTATTATTATTATTATTATTATTATTATTATTATTATCATTATTATTATCATTATTATCAGCAGTAGCAGCAGCATTTCATAGGTAATCGATATTTGCTAAACTTCCCTGTCATGGTGTTTCTCCTGAAAAATTACTGTAAAAAGCAGTTACAGGATGTAGTTATCTCACATGGTTTCGGGCTATGATTTCCAAAGGGTTCAGTGTTTATCCAAGCTAAAGTTTGTACAAAATGTCGGGTTCAGATTGTTTGAGTATGGAAAACTTAGACCACTATATCGGACAGCATAATTCGGGCAGTGTCTACAATCACTCACTTTTGGGAAGGAGCTAAATTGGTGAAGGAAGGAAAAGATGTCTGAATAATCATAGAGATTGAACTCTGATTCAACAAACATATTGGTGAAAAAGTAAGAAAATCATGAAAATATAAGAATATACCAGAACCAGTACAGTTATTAGTTAAAACCAATCTAAAGTGTGCAAGTTCAGTCTGGTCTCCACACCAAACAAAACACGTTGACTTTAAAGAATGCATTCAAAGGAAAGCCTCGAGATAAGTGCTTGGAATGGAAAATCTAACATGAAAAGCGCCTACGTAAGCTGAAGCAACCAACTCTTGGCTATAGAAAAAGAAAGGAGAAACATATCAGAAGTATATAAGATCATGAATATATATTATGACGAGAAAGTTGGTAGCTTCATCAAAAGAGGGGAACAAGAAATTACAAAGACAACAAGAAAGATGGGAAACAAGCAGGAAATGTGCCAACAGCCTGGGTAAACCAAAGCATAGAATCAATATCCGTATAGTGTAGATATGGAATAGTCTTCTTAATGAAATACAGTATTCAAAAATTTTGAATTCTACCAGAAACAAACTTGATGAGCATCGGGATAAACAGGATATTCTATGCAACTACTATAAAAGCCGGCGATAAACACTCTGAAGTCATGTGAACATCTAAAATGAAGAGTCTGGAGAAAAACAAATCACCATAAAACATGTTCTAGAAACTACAACAAAGCTAAGCTAAGTTGTTTTTTTTTATCGATATTGAAATAACTAAAGTAAGCAAATCGAAATTGATATTCATTTCTTTTTACATTCACTAGGTTTTTTTCTCAAGAATTCATTTAAAATTACCTGAAATATGATCAGAAAGTATTTTCTCCCAGAATTGAAATGCTAACTAAACCTGTTTAATGTAATAAAAAAGGACAGTCCAATAAGAAATATAAGAGGGATATTCTAACACCAGCACAATTACTATTTAAAACCTAATGTGTTCAAAAGGAAGCAGCAAGGCAAGTTTACTTGGAAACATCTAATTTACTGTTAATTAACATGTTTTTTTCTTTTAGTTTCGTAGCTTTTTGATAGCTTAAAAGGCCTCTGGGTGGGTATTCAAGCAATATGGAGCATTCAACCGTCAAACTACGAAGTTATTCAATGTTTGACAACCGTAGGCTCAATATACCTTTGGATTGACGCCCGGAGGCTGGGTATTCCCAGCTATTAATAATCATAATAATAAGCTTTGCTGCTCATTTTGATGTTTCCCATTGTTTATGAGTAAGAAAAAGTTAAGATTTATTTTTACAATTTGGTAACCAAATTTTTGAGCTCAATGTTATGAGACATATTTCCAAAAATATATTATGAATCAATTTCATAAGTTGCAGATATATTGATGCAATGATTATCTGATACAATGATAATCTAATGCAGTGTTTTATTTTTTTACACTACTAACCCAGTGCAGGGTTTTCAGGACATCACCGATGTATTTTCATTATGATTGTGTCAATAGCAAAATCGCCTGAGAGAGACAATCCTGTTTCAAACTTGTTCGGAATCACAACTGTCCGTCTTTTTTATCGTTTGCCAACAATAGCTAGATGGGCCTTTTTATTTTCCATTGTCAGCTCGGGATCGAAATCGGCCTGCTAATTTTATCTCCGTGTTGTTGACTCGTTAGTTTTTTGGGTACCTTTTTGGGGGTAAATAACTAGTGACAAATGTAAATTACAAAGCTTGCGTCTATTTGAACTTCCTTTGTAACTCTGTGTTTTCATCCTTTGCTAATGTTTTTTGTCTCTTACGGTACGTAGAGCCTGGTGATGTGTCTCATTCAGAAAGTTGATTATTGTCTGCAATATCTGTCAATAAATAAGATATTTACGACTGCTTGTTCCTCAAATAACTTGGGATGGTTCTTGTCAGACGAACCAATTTCTCCTCTCTTTTGTTTTTTAATCCGCCAAAGTCACTAATTCAAATCGAGCTCAAAAAATGGTCTTTCAACAGACGACTAACGTTCCATCGTAGAATCTCTTCATTATCAAAGTGGTGTGATTGTTTTGTTTTGTTTTGATTTTTGTATTTTTTTTTGTTCTTTTCCAGATTTCGACTTATCATCAGCATAAAACAGAGAAAGATCTGATCGAGTTTCTGTCTGTCCTTAAATACTGTTTTTGGTCAGTGTTTATATGTATGTCAAAAATGACATTCGAGAAAAGACGTCACAAGGAATTATTAAATGTTTGTAAAGGCAGGCTTAAAACATCAGTGCTTCACTGACATTAAGGAAGTGTGTCGAAAAAAAATAACAAAACCAGTTGTGTCTGTCGACAAACAATAATTGCATCGTTCTAAAAAGATGGATTATCGTTAATTTATTTTGGCATTCAATGACACAGCAACAGTCGACTCATGATGAGTGATAATTTATCTGTATTTATACTGACAAGTATTTTCTTGTCTGTATCTCTACTTTGTTTTCTGTCTACCTCCCAGTCTCTCTCTCTGTCTCTCACTCGCTCATTTATTCAATCCGTCGCAATGCACCCACCCCTCTATTTTCCTTCCTCTAGTTATTCGCAAAAAAAAACATGATTAAAGCCACAAAAAATTGTGTTTTCTTGCGTAATGTCCGCGTTTGTAAATCTCAAAAACAAACAATTTGAAGCAAAATGACTGTTTGTTAGAATAAGGCTGACTCGTTAGCTTGCTCTCCCTCTATCCCCTCTTCCTAACTCTTTTTCGCTCTCTCTTCTCTCTCTCTCTCTCTCTCTCTCTCTCTCTATATATATATATATATATATATATATATATATATATCTATATATATATATATATATATATATATATATATATATATATATATATATGCATATATATATATATATACACACACTTAGTCACCTGAAATATACGCTTTCGTGTAAGAGCATTTTTAGTTCTATTGTAAAAACATGGATAGATATTTTTGCAATTTTTATATTTCGAATTTACGATTATGCTAGTTCAATCACTCGTGTATGCATAATACATTAATTCTCAGTGGCATTCATTGAATGCTAAACTCTTTCATCACATCTCTACTCAATTTCGAGAAGTAGCAAATGAAATCTGCCAACACCATATAGAACCGTACTCCGAAGCACTTTGAAGTGCCATTTATGCATCCCAAATCACAGTAGCTTTTTATCAACCTCCTGAGGTTTCCAACGTCTAATTTCCCTGGAAGTCCTTCCCGATTATCTTGCGCATCATCAAGGAGTCGGGGGGAAAAAGGAAGAAGAAAATAATCCCATATGAAACTTTTATGCATCTTTGATTTACATACCACGCATGAAATCTTTAAATATTTCCTCCCATGTTCCTTGTCATATATCAAGTGCAGAATATTAGTTTGATGGCTGGGGTATTTTTGTGCATGGCAACCGTATGTCTCTTTGTTAGGCTGATTTTTAACAAACGCATTAATAGCGGTCGTTCTGCAATTTATTTTTCAATCCTAATGTATTTTATTGGTCCCAAAATGGAATAATGGAGATAGCAGAGATAATGTTTTCTCGATTGCTGTACGACTGGAGTTGAGGAAGTACTGTAACTGCACCATATTAATCTCCGCTTGGTTGTTTTTTCCGTCCCTTTCATGTTTTCTATTATTCATGGTTATTTGTGGTAACTGAACAATTTTCAAATCGAACAAATTTATAGTGTGGGCTTTCATCTTCCCACATGTTAGTCACGTCCTCGCAATTTCCGTCAGCTTATTGAAATGCTTGTTTTTCAGAGATAGTAAATCGTTTCTACCTTACATATATACGTTACTATTCCCAGAGAGAAATGCAAATACTAATAATTAGATTGAGCAACGATTTGGACCCGAATGAGCTGTTTCTGTATTTACCGATGAGAGTACATAGTTGATATATGAAAAATGCAAAAAGAAAAAAACAATTGTAAACCCCAGTGTAAATTTTGATGAAAAAATCTCTAAAAAAAAAAAAGATGTTGAAACTATCTAGTTGGCCATTGTGGAAAAAACACGGTTTGAATATCAATAGGTCTAAATTTAATGAAATACGAGAATAATGTAACATCAGGCGTTGGCCAAAGATTTTTCTCGTTTCGTAAATGAAAATAAAAGTCTATTCCATTTTATCTCTAATATCAACTTCATTGTACGACGTACAGATTTGTCCAACGTATTTTACGATTTTCCAAGAATATTCATATGTTTTCATATATTCCAGCAAAGAAAATCGAAGAATCCAAATGCATTTTGCAATTTCCAAGGAACTTTCTTCCTTAATAGTAAACAGTAAAGACTGGTATAAATGGTACTGAGACCAATATATGTCCAATAAAATCGGCTGATGAGTGAAAGATCCTTAAGCCAGCGTGTGTTTAGTCGGAAAAATGTGTTCGAGCGTTGAGCTGATGTAGAATCACGAACAATCTATTCTAAAAAAAGAATTTAGCCCTTTAAATGTTTTGTTGAGAGTAAGGCACTGTTAAAATTGCAAAGCATATTCAAAAAAATACGAAGTTTTGAAGACACTTTCCATGATTCGATCATGTTATTGTTGGGGATTGACGGTAAATCAGATTTTAGCAATAATTTGTAATGATTACGTAATTTCGTGTACGTCACTTGCCACTTGCAAATGTTTTCAACCATGGTTTGCGAAAAATTTGGAATAATGGCTGGGAGTACAGCAAAAAGTATATTTTGATTCAGCAAATTGTATTTTGGGATAGAAATGTACATAAGTCATCCATTCTTTTACTTAAAATGAGAAGCCTTGACAAATCAAACATTATGGAATCAAGCAAAGATGAAATCAAAATATAAGTTTGTCATGTTATTTAGCTGGAATAGTAATTGCCGCAATTAGTGCTGTATGTCAAATTTGCTCAAGAAATATAGGAATAAAAATGTAGTGTATCCACGCTGTGGTCTCAAATAGCTTGGGTTATCTTGCTGAAAATCAACTCCTTGTCCACTTCAGGTCAAATGCTCAGATATGTTTCCTTTCTTTCTTAAACATGAGAAATGAGTACAGAAACTCACACATTAAATATGTGCCTACATCTTACGATGCATAAGAGAAACTTATCATTTTCCTGCTTTATATGCACTTATAAGAAAACAATTTAAATCAAAATTTATGTAAAGTATAGATATGCCATTTTCTTCTTAAAAAGACCAGTAAAATAATTTGGGAGGGAATTATCAGTCGATTCCTATTCTTGTTTATCTATTTTTATATTATTTCCACGGTATTTTAACTCAAATGAACCGGACTGACGACTGTATAATCTCTCTTGAATTGAGATCAGGAAAATAAGTATATATATATATATATATATATATATATATATATATATATATATATATATATATATATATATATATATATATATAAAGCGAGACAGACGGACAAAGACGAACAGGGACAGTTCCTGATATTTTCTTGAAATCGATGTTTGGTCAGTATTTTTTTTTTTGAGTGTCAATGGGGCAGGCAGGGTTGATTATGTATGGATTATGTATAGATCTGTTTTCTTGATTGAGCATAGTTCTGTTCCTTTTTTTCTGTTCAGTGAAATTTTCAGGTAATCTCTGAATAAATTGAGTTCAAAATCTAGTTAAATGGTGGTTGTTGTTATTATTATAATTATTATTATTATTATTATTATTATTATCATTATTATTATCATTATTATTATTATTATTATTATTATTATTATCATCATTATTATTATTATTATTATTATTATTATTATTATTATTATTATCATTATCATTATTATTATTATTATTATTATTATTATTATTATTATCATTATTTGGAATCTCACACCAGTTTATTATTATTATTGGGAATCTCACACCAGTTGCCTGGTGGTAACCGCTGGAGTTTGAGTGACAGCAAGTCTCCTCAAGTCTCCAGCCCTCCTCCCCCAGTACTCATAGGTCGCAGTGATTCTACGATTTACAGTTTCACACCGGTTGCCCAGTGGTTATCCCTGAAGGCTGAGTGACAATAAGTCTCCTCAGGTCTTCAGCTAACGTCTCCTCTCTTTTGCATATCATGACAGAGCTACAATTTGTTGCAGTACTCATATCTCTAGCACCTTCCTCAGTATCCGTGCAGTTCCCAATAGTGCTGTGGTCTGTACAGTCTCTATCCTTCCCCTAATCCCGATCTCCTCCAGTCTCTCCCTCAGCGTTTTGGGGACAGTTCTTAGTGCGCCCACTATGACCGGTACTACCCTGGTTTTCATGTTCCACATTTTCCTTAACTCCCTTGCTAGGTCCTGGTATTTTCCCCTTTTTTCACCCTCCTTCTTTTTTACTTTATCATCTGCAGGTACAGCAACGTCTACTATTTGGCAGGCCTTCCTTTTTTTGTCTACTATTACTAAGTCCAGTCTTCTTGCCTGGATGAGGTGGTCAGTTTGGATGTCAAAGTCCCAGAGTAGTTTGTGGTTATCATTCTCCAAAACTGCCTCTGGCTTGTGCTGATACCACTTTTCCCCATGGTTGAATCCCATTTGTTTGCTCAGTTCCTAGTGTATCATCGTTGCTACTCTATCGTGTCTATGCTTATACTCCTTCTGGGCGAGTTGACCACATTCACTAGTTCTGTGGTTTATTGTCTCATCTCTTTCACCGCACATGCGGCATTTGCTGTTTGTCTGTGTTATGTCGATTTTTGTTTTTATGTAGTTTGTCCTTATGCTTTTGTTTTGGGCTGCCATGATGAGCGATTCTGTTTCTCTCTTAAGGTTCCCCTTTCGTAACCACGTCCATGATTTCTCGTCTGCTATATCTTGTATCTGTCTCTTAAACTCGCCGGACAATTTTTTCCCTTCCAATCTTTCTTTTCTTGTTTGCTGTACTGTTCCATCGTTTTCTACTTTATTGCTTGTTGCATTATTTCTTGCGCTCTTTATGATTTCTTCACTATTTGTTTGCACATATCTTTCTAGGACTGTTTTAGCTCTCTGGACACAATCTTCTATGCTGATGAGCCCCCTGCCACCTTCTTTTCTCAGCGTATAGTCTATCTGTATCATCCCCAGGGTGTAATGCTTCATGCATCGTCATAAGTTCCCTTGTTCGCCTGTCCATTGATTGGAGCTTTTCCTTTGTCCATCCTAGGAATGGCCCTGTATACCTAACTCCTGACACAGCCCAGGTGTTCATTCCTTTTATTAGATTTCTGCTATTTAATTTGGTTTCTAATATTTTCCTTATCCTTCTGAGGTATTCTCTCTTAATTTTCTCCTTCATATCTTCCTGTTTTATCGTGTCACATTCAAGGACACCTAGGTACTTGTGTCGGTCTTGTGCGGTCAATGCCCTAATCTTGCTGTTGTCCGGGAGTTCGATTCCCTCAGTCATAGAAAGCCTTCCTTTGTGCATCACCATGATTGTGCATTTTTCTATCAAAAACTCCATTCCTATGTCCTCATTATATTCCCTTACTTCGTTGAACAGAGTCTCAAGCTCTCCCCTGTTTTTTGCGAACAATTTTATATCGTCCATGTACATTAGGTGGTTGACCTTTCCTTTTGTTTTAGAGAAGTGGTATCCTTTGCTGTTTTTCAGGATTCTGTTAAGCGGTATCATTGTTAGAACAAATAATAGTGGGGACAACGAGTCTCCTTGGACGATTCCCCTTTTTATCCCTACCTCGGCTAGTTTGTCCCCTGCGGCTGTCAAATCTACTTTCCAGTCTTCCATCGAATTACCAATGAATTTAACCACCGGTTCACTAATCTTGAACATTCTAAGGCATTCGAGTATCCAGCTATGTGGAATCATATCGTATGCTTTTTTGTAATCTATCCATCCCATTGCGATATTCTTACTCCTTTTCCTCACTTCTCTTAAGATCATCTGGTCTATGTAGAGTAAATCGTTTGCCCCTTTGGTTCCTATCTTACACCCTTTCTGTTCTTCTGGTAGTATTCCCCTTCTATCCATTGACATGTATATTATCTCTGCTATTTGCCCGGTCAGGATTTTCCACATAAGTGGTAAGCACGTGATTGGTCTATTGCTGCTTGCTATGTTCCCTTTTTCTGGGTCTTTTTGGATGAGGGTGGTTCTGCCTTTAGTCATCCATTCTGGTGCTTTGCCTTCGTTTAGACAATTTTGGAGTAGGTGAGTGAGTCTGCCGTATAACGTGGTGAAATTTTTGAACCAATACCCATGGATCCCGTCGGGACCCGATGCTTTCCAGTTGGCTACTTTCCTAAGAGTATGTTTCAATGTGGTTTCATTCAGTACTATTGGTTCTACCTTGTCTATATCCTCTAGTTCTTTTCTCATGTTTCCTAACCATTGTGGTGTTACGTTGTGTCTTTTTCGGTGCCCCCAAATGCTATTCCAATAGTTCTTGGCCTCTGTGGCATCTGGTTTCATGTCCTGCCCTCTTTCCCCATTTAAATCTTGGTAAAACTTCTTCTCATTGTTTTGGAATGTGCGGTTTTGTGTGTATTGGGCCGTTCTTAGTCTGTATCTTTTCAGTCTTGCCTCTTTGGCTAGTCTTTTCTGGTGTAACTCTTCGACTACAGTTGCGATGCCTTTTTGCGTTACCTTGTATTTGTTATAAAGTCTTACTCGTGGTCTGTCCGTGTGTGGTGTATTTCTAAGCAGTACTTCGTCTCTCTGTGGTTGGGAGATCTGCCTTTGTAATCTTCTCTCCCAGATGGGTTTCTCTTCCCTATTATTGCTCGGGTTCCTATCTTGTGTTGTGAAGCTTTGTGCTACCATTTTCGCCCCAGCGTAAATTAAGTAAAATGAGTTCTAGGAAGGTGTTTGTTTCTATGTGCTGTAAGAGGCAGTTGACCTGTTCGGTCACTTCTCCGACTTTCTTTCTGTCTTTGTCTCTTAAGGAGGAGAGTGTTGTTTTCTCTCCTCGCATGATCTCTTTCAAATTTATATTATTATTATTATTATCATTATTATCATCATTATTCTTATTTTTATTATCATTATTATCATCAATAATGAAGAATACCTGTATGGTTATCTAGATTAGCTATCCATTTGAAGTATTTTTTTAACATATATATATATATATAGAGAGAGAGAGAGAGAGAGACAGACAGACAGATAGACAGACAGACAGACAAACAGATTTATATAGTTATTCAAGCTATAGAGCTACGTACAGAAACTTTAAACAGGTTCAAGGTCATTAGTAGAGAGGGACATTTACCATTAGTAATGATGGGGGGGTTCATTTGCGGCAGTGATTAGGATTATTCTATTTGCATAAGGTTCGATGGTATATATGGAATGTAATTTTAGGATGATTTAATGTAGTAACTTAATTTCATTTTAAATCAATCAAAATCAGTAATTAGTAAGCCTCAATGGACTTTTCACACCCATGAGTGAGGCACTCGAGGGTTTCAGATAATAATAACGATATGAAGTGTTGTTATAAGTAAAGTTGGAGGATGAAATGATGTTCTATTTTTTGTTTGGGTTAAATTCAAATTTGATTAACATTGGTCAAATCGTCGTATGGTTTGGTAAATAAGCATTTGGGGTCGGACGAAGGGGGTTTAGATTTGATATAGGGGTAATTCGATTTGACGTGTAATTATATGTGATGTGCTTGCATATAAGTAGTGGCTGGTGCGTTTGTACTTCTAAATGGTATTGGCGATTGTGGTTTTGGATGGTTTGGAGAATGTAGTTCAATGTACCTATTCATATCTAAGGTTACAAAAATTGTACAGTATGAATTCGCCAAATCAAATCTTACAGTGTGTATGACAGGTAGCCCAATTTGGCCTGATGTTTACCGTTATGGAAAACTGATTTTGAGTAACGGTTGAGATTGCTCACGTTCACTTCGTCGTTTGAGGAAAACTTTGGTTCACTTTTCCTTGAATTTCGTGTAAATATGAGGACAGATGGAGCACTCTAGCTCTGTACGGCTTTTGAATGGGAAGGTTATTCGACAATCAGGTTTTTAGCTCGTGAATAAGACGAGTGGTTCACTTTGCCTCCAATCTTCAGCAATTCAAAAAATTGCAACCTTTGGAATCTTATTTGAACACTGAAGCCCATCATCTTGGATTGTCACTGCACGGTAAGCTCCTTGTTTGTGAAAACACATTTGTAGACAGGTCTTTACGGAATTCATTATGGATGATTAAGCAACTTGAAGTTCCCCTTTGTCAAAACACAACAAACTTGTAGTTTAGTTATTGATACAAACGTCCAGTTGCAGAGTAAGTGACCCAAAAGGTAATATTGGCTTAAGGGAGTTGAAATCTTCTAAGCAATATACAACCTGCATAATTTTCATTGGAGAGGCCGGCTAATATTTTTGTTCAACGGATGGGTCTTTGAGATGAATCCTCTCTAAATTACTGAGCAGGAATTTTTTCGTAGAACATTTTTTTAGCAAAGTAATCACAAAAGGAAATTATACTGTAATAAACTTAATACCTTTTTGTTTCAATGGATTCAAATCAACTTAGCTGAAACGGGAGAGCTACGTATATGCCTTCTGAGGGGCGTTGATTATGGACCTAGGAAAATGTACGCTTTTTGGACATATGTCTACTGAAATTGTTAGAGATTAACAAAATGCTTGGTGAAAAGGCAAAATTTATTTCTAGTATTTTCTGTATAAAAATAAATATATGGTGTACAGGCTCAGGTTCTCTCACACGCGCACACACACACACTAAAGACGCACATTCGGCAGAAAGAGACTGAAGGGGGAAACATGAATACGTTTTTAAAGAAAATATATTATATTTAAAGCTTTACTCTGAAAAACTTGATGTTCAATGAATCGATCATTTTATGGAATAAACGTACACATACCTGATATTGTATGATAGTATTCCTTAAGATTCATTATTTAATATATATATATGTGTGTGTGTGTGTGTGTGTGTGTGTGTATAATCATATATAAACATATATATATATAATTATATATATATATATACATATATATATATATATATATATATATATATATATATATATATATATATATATATAAACATTCTTTAAAAAGTTCTTAATCTTTTATTGTACTTATGAATGGATCATCTTGCTTTTATGAAACCTTATGTCATGCTCATTCAAAGAGGGCTGTTTTATAAAATCCTTTCTCGATATCATAAGAGAAAACAACGTTAAATGACCGAGGTATGCATTCCGTATTCTTCTATTGCCAAAAACAAACGATTTCAATCCGTAGGTTTTAATTTTGTGCTTTTTAAAATCTCTTTCTTTACTACCCTTATATGAATTTATTCTAGGAAATAGTTTTTTATATTTATACATACATATATATATATATATACATATATATATATATATATATATATATATATATATATATATATATAAATGTATATATATGTATATGTATATGTATATATATATACGTATATGTATATATATATATATGTATATGTATATATGTGTGTATATATATATATATACATATATATATACATATTTATATACATATATTCATATTATATATTATAAATCTTTTTCTCTACTAACCTTATATGAATTTATTCTAGGAAATAGTCTTTTATATTTACATATATATATATATGTATATATATATATATATATATATATATATATATATATATATATATATATATATATCCATATCTATCTATCTATATATATATATATATATATATATATATATATATATAAGTATATTTATATATATACATATATATTTATATATATACATTCATACATACATACATACATACATATATATATATATATATATATATATATAGATATATATATATATAAATATATATATATATATATATATATATATATATATATATATATATATATATATATATATATATATATAAAGAGAAAGCCACACAGACAAATAGACAGAGAGTCTTGAAAGCATTAAATTTTTTTATCATTACGATCACTTATTTCTCTAAATCTGTAGATGAATTCATGTGATATTTCCTATGGTTCCTCCCGGCCTGATTCCAGATTTCCTCTGTTAGTATGGTACGATGTGTGACTTTTCTGGTCTAAGGATCATCGGTTGTTTTCTCATTTAACTGTTCCAGAATTTTAAAAAACAAAAATCATAATAATTGGGCATCCCAGCAATATCGATCAAGCACCACCTCTCTCCCAAGTAGGATTTTAACACATACGTACACACACACACACACACATGCACACACACACACATATATATATATATATATATATATATATATATATATATATATATATATATATGTGTGTGTGTGTGTGTGTGTTTATATATATATTGGCGTTACTGGCTATTTGGAGGTTTTCGTTCACTGACAACACATCAATGTGTCCTACAAATATTCTGCACAAACTTTGTGGGGACAATAAAATACTTCATTTCAATAAAATGAACTAAGGAAAAACTATAAATAGATACAGTAGGTATGGAATTGGATTAATATATACAAATGAGGAAATAGAAACAAATCATTATTCACAAAAAAAACAGAGGAAAAGTCATAATACTTTGATAACTTTTTTTTAACAATGTGCATTACTATGAAGAAACACAACTAAGACGTAACCACATCAGCACAGCAATAATACAGCTAACTTGCTGCCGTTTCATTCAATAGCTTCCGTCATTAACAACACCTACTAAATAAATTTCCAGTAAGTTACTATAGCATTGGGAGGTGGAAATTAGATTATCAGTTTAATGGGCAGCTGCTTAAGACGAAGAAAATGTAAGTGGTAGTTGCTGTCTGCGAAATCTGAGTTTGGTATGATTTTCTCCTCTAACAAATAATCTCATTCTTAAACCTGTTTTTCATTAAGCTGTTCAAGAAACAAATTGCTGTTGAGGTTTAGAATTGGGGATTTATCTCTCACTGATGTAAAAATTACGTTAAAAGCCAATGAAAACTTAGCACAGCGTGTTTTGTAACAGCATGCAGTACAATAAAAACGAGCACAACAGCGATGTAAACATATCAACACAACAATGATATACAGCATAAAGTCTATTATCGGTTTAACAGGTAGCTGCTGATGACAAAATATATGTTAGACCAAGTGGCCCTCTGCAATATCCGCGTCTTCCATTCTCTGCTTTGGTGTTTAGCCGAGATTCATTTGTCTACATTTAATCCCCGCAAAGCTGTTAGTATGGTCATCATAAGACAGCTTGGGCGAGTTCTGCAACTGAAGGCATGAATGTTATGAAAAATTTATATTTTGAAGAAAATTTTGCTCAGAGGCAACTGTAACTGAATAAATTTTGGCAGGTTTCTCCCGATCGGTTCTCAAGCAGAAATGCTAGCATCTCAAGGCAGTTGTCCGTTGTGAGAGTTATCAGAGTTCCATGGGATACATACATCAAGTTTCTATTTTGGAGTCAGCGTATTCAACATTTCGATGGAAGTCCTCCGTGGACATTCCTGTAACTTTAATCAACTCAAGCAAGGATTATCTACGTAATATTTTAACACATTTGAAGATTTAGAGAACTAATCAGTCACGTATTTATGCAATTCAGTTCTTGGCCACAGAACTCTCTTATTTTCGTTATTTTTTCCTTTGAATTCTAACCCCCATCCTCGCTAATACTGAACATCAGTGCTGTAGAGTTTATACAACCGAAAGATAGAGAATTACAGATCTGACTAATTATAATAAGTACCGATTCTGAAGTAATGGAAATTGCAGGACCAATCAACTAATTTTTAAAAACTCAAGGATATTATTTTCATTTTGTTAGGACACAGTGTAAATACAGATCAAATAAATAAAAATTCTGAAATACCTAGGGATATAGATTTTCTGATTGTTCATACTTATATGTTGTTAATATACTGTTATGATATAAGAACAAACTTCACAGCTACTGGCCAATAAAGTTACGCTATTCTATGTACAAACTTTTTACCACAATGATCACAAAAGAATCAACGAATGAAAACCAACCATGGGAAAAAGCTGGTTTCACCAGAAGCTACTCAACCATTGACAACCTCCATTCGGTAAATCAAGTGAAAGAGAACACAGAAGAATATTAAAGCCACTCTCTAAAGCATTTGTTGACCTCAAGAAAGCTTTCAACTCAGTGAAAATCCACAGGGTTATTGATACTCTCATTCAACAAGGCGTGGACCCAGTATATATCAGAGTATTGCAACATGTAAACCGACACATCAGTCCCTTAAGCAGGTTAAAAAAAGATATAAAATCCTTCACTTCGTCAAAGGGTAAGATTAGGAGATATGATACCGCCAAAACTCTTCCCAGCTTGCTTCGAGATAATGTTGTGGGAGCTTAAACAGAAAATAACAAAGAAGGTAAATAGCAAAGTAATCTGAAATTTGCTGACGACATCTCCCTCTTTGCTTAATTCACGGATGAACTCAAAAAAATGCTGGATGGATTAAATGTAAAAAACAAGGAAACTTTGACTTCACATAAACTTCAGCA
Organism: Thysanoteuthis rhombus; assembly: GCA_963457665.1. Taxonomy (NCBI): domain Eukaryota; kingdom Metazoa; phylum Mollusca; class Cephalopoda; order Oegopsida; family Thysanoteuthidae; genus Thysanoteuthis; species Thysanoteuthis major. The sequence continues at coordinate 17,585,420 of OY735211.1, forward strand.
AAGCAAATCCTGGTCAAGAAAGTCCAACCGGTGATAACAGAAAATCACCATTAGTTTTGGAAAGAAAGTTTTCAACCAATGCATCCTCCAGATAGTCACGTATAGAGCTGAAACATGGGACGTTCGGTTGAAAGAATGTCATGTACAAGAAACATGTAGACAACAAATCTCCATGAAAAGTCAAGCAAAGATTCATGGTAGTTTGGTAAGCTACTTGCAGGTTAAACTCGACCTTCAAAAAACATGAAAATTCCTTTTGTGCATGAAGAAAGGGTTTGAAGCCATTTCATTTTCCTGATAGTCCCCTATGAGACTGAAACAAGGAACTTAAGAAAAAGAATAACCCTTGAACTGAGAATTATACGGCGTGCATTAAAGAGATGTAATATGGAGATATAATAAGACAGCGAAATATATCACGGAAAAAACAAGAGTCCAAGATATCATAAAATCTATCGGGGAAACTCAATTCGAAATGGTTTAGTCATGTTGTGAGAATGGTAAACTATTGCTGGACATGAAAACTCACGATGTCAATCCGAAGAGATCACATCCGACATTACAGGCAACAAAATATAAGACTGCGTGATTAACAAGACGAAATCAGGAAGTACGACCACGATAGAGAGTTCATGTGACTCTTTGGTCCAACGACAGACGCTAAAAAGCTGTTGCTGAAATTGATTATAGTTTAGACCAGTGGTCCCTAACCATCAGGTCACAACGCTTCCGTTACTTGGCTGCGAGGAAATGATATTATTTGGCAATTGAATAAAAATGAATTGATTATTTTGGATCGTAATTATAAATTCATTAGACAAACCCTGTTATGAACAAATGTCTTTTAGCTTGTGACTTTGTGTCAGGCATTCATAAAGTTAATCTTAGAGGAAGTGAAATTAGTCTATCTATTCAATTTCTCAAAAGGAAGGTGTCAACATTTTGGGGGGATGTTGATTATGAAAAAAAAGCTTTTACGAGATTTCCTTAACTCCATTTCAAACCTTCTTTGCCAATACATTCAGAAATAAATATATGATAGCACACCTGCAAGCAATGCACAGGCACCATGTTCTTTTCTCTCTTCGCTGCCATTGACCCTTGCTGCTTTTTTCGCCTCATGTTTCCAAGACCTTCCACCGTGTTTGTTACATAAATGTCACCCGACCTTATAACGGACAAGGTGAGTTTGGAAGCTGGTACAGAGAGGAGCAAAAACAGAGAGTACAATGTACGCGATCAGAGAGCTCTGACATGAAAGTTCATTTTCATTATTCAAGGGAATCATGTATATCCGTCTTTACCTGCCAATAAATATCTTACAGTGCGTATTGAAATTCAAGATCATTTTTTTCTTTCAATAAGGCAGCTTTAATTCCCTCCCCTGCACGTGTAGCACGTTATATGCATATGCCTAGCGCCAGTTATATATATATATATATATATATATATATTTATATATATTTGAGTGTGTGTGTGTGTGTGTGTGTGTTTATATAAATATATACATATATATATTTATATATATGTGAGTGTGTGTTTGTATGTATATATATATACAAATATATATATATATATACATATATATATATACATATATATATATGTACATATATATATATATATATATATATATATATATATATATATATATATATATATATATATATATAACTAGATGTTCAGCACTTCAAAAATGTAAGCCAAATATTCACATAGCATGAAGATCAGAACATGCATTAATGAAAAAAAATAATTGCCACCACCATACTTAAATTTATTGATGACTGCTTTTTTCTCATTCCCTAGTCTGTGCAAAGACTTCATTAGATGTTTCGAAAGACACTGTACGTATCTATCATGTTCAACTGGAGTACAAAATATAAAGCTATGGGGCAAGTGGAAGCGATGTCTCAATGTGAAACATCTTTTGCAGAAGAATATATCATCGCAATGACAATCATCTATTGACTTGAAGAAACATTGGGAAATTGAAGAAAAAACTATGAATAATCTTAAAAAAATCATGATTTCGATTCTGTATTGTCAGGATAGTTTTTATAACGACAGATTTATAGCAGTCAAATCATAGGAAAATGTATGTGAGCGTGTGTGTGTGTACACTTGTGTGTGCACTCTTATGCATTCAAGTGTGATTGGGTATGTTTTTGTGTATGTGTGGGGGCTCATGTGTGGGTCCAAGAAATAGTTGTATTTCACAAAAACATATTTCTGGATATACATCTATAATGGACATATTGCAAGTTAAGTGGTTTAATCTCATAAATCATTTATGTATATGTATCAATTCACTTTTTATTCCTATCTATGATTAATAAATATGGTCCTGTGCCAAAAAAGAGTGAAGGGAAAATTTCCACGAATATACGTGTGTGTTTGCGTATTTGTGTGTGTGTGTGTGTGTCTGTGTGTGTGTGTCTGTCTGTCTGTCTGTTTGAGCACACTATTTTTGAATATTTATGTACTATTTTTGAACATTGCAATTGCTGAAAAGTTGAATTGATATATATATATATATATATATGTATATATATATATATATATATATGTATATATATATATATATATATATATATATATATATATATAATCGAATAGATTTTCTTTAAGTAACAAACATAAAAATTGACAGATTTAATTCAGACTCAAGATATCACCGATTTTCAAGAAATATAACTCATGCTTATTTATGAGATGCTTCTAATTCCTTCTGAAACTATAATATGCTTTTGAAATATTCAAAACTCTTACGATCCAAAGTTTTAATACTTGATTGCTCGAGTCACGTTCCAGATCTTAAATTCGAAGCTATTCTGAGAGTTAAATGTAAAAGAATTGCGTTTCAGTCTCAATTTATTTGTTCATTGTTTCGAAAGTTGTTCTTAATCAAATTACTGTTTGCTATGTGGGCTTTACCAATAGAATTTCTCCTATTATAAAGAATATCTGACCTTTTTTACACTCCTCTCATGCGAATTATTTGGCCTTTCTCCCATACATGTTGGTTCTCTATATCGTACTCCTAAAATTTTTCTTACCAAATGTACAAACTAACAAACGCACAAGTTATCATGGAAAAAATCACTTTTTCTGACGTTAATTCTGACATTATTTACATCATAAATGGACTTCATATAATGTTAGATATATTCAATCTGATAGTTACATTAGCATGGATAACCAACTGAACAGGTGATTTCCATGAGGTCGCAACACTCATATCATGACATACCACAAACATGATCTACCAGCTCACTACACGCATTACCCATCATTAATTTAATTACAAGTATAAAAACACTTTGTTTTTTCATTTATAATACTTCAATTTCTCAACAAAGCTCAGAATAGGAGGGAGGTTGAAACAAAAGGTCATTTGTCTTGAACAGTCTTCCGGTATTGTCATTTTATTTTACATACTTCCAGATTAACCATTATGTCTTAATAAAATAGTCAGCACTCAAATACACAAACACATGCTAACATGCATACATATATATATATATATATACATATATATATATATATATATATATGTGTGTGTGTGTGTGTGTGTGTGTGTGTGTGTGTGTGTGTAAGTTTGCCAATGAAGAAAAATAGGTAAAATCAAATTCATTCGAATGACATGTTTCATTTTTGGACTGATCAAGGTAGCAACTTCATCATTGATCAAGCCGAAAGATAAAACTTGTTGACGGAATATATATATATATATATATATATATATATATATATATATATATATATATATATATTGTATTTATTCGTTGAATTTTGATATGGCGATTTCACTTTATTATTTTTCATCTATATGATTACGTATATATCTGCATCAATCACACTTGAAACTTATGCTCCGTTTGTTGGGAAAGTTGATTATAATTCTGATCAAGGTAGGGCCAAAATAAAGAAAATATTCATCATAGTTATATAATTCCATTTGCTTGCCTGATAAAAATCTCTCCTGAATTTTTCTATAGGTTGTATGTAGTAAGTATTCTATGTAAATCATACGGAAGTAATAACATGTATCATGTAATCATGTTGGGCGTTAATGAATCGTTACCATGGTATCAGATACTTAAAACGTGATTGCTGTTATCGAATAGGGTACTATTGCATTCACAAATCCCAATTACCTGTAGTTTTACATCAGACTCATGAGATTTCACCCATTTTCAACATATTTAGGCGCAATTTTCTATATTGTCGACGGTTGGTATAGCAACAGTTCCTCAAACAAATGATTATTATTGATGACACAATTTTATTTGCAGACTGAAATTTTTGGAGATCAGTTTTTTTTTTAGTATTTCTAACGTTTTGGCAAAATAAGCTCAACTTACAAAAATAAGTGCCTATTAATCCTGAAAAGAAGTGTGTATAACCAATGCATCCTCCCAATAGTCACTTATGGAGCTGAAACTCGGAAACTAACCAAGAGACAGATCCGCAAATTGAGAACCATGCAACGTGCACATGGAATAATAATGCTGGGCCTCACACGGAGAGACCACAAGACAGCACAGTACATCTAAAAAAAGACAAGACTCAGGGACATCATAGAATCCATTGAAAATCTCAAATCGCAGTAGGCTGCCCATGTTGCAAGAATGGTGGACGACCGATGGACATCACGACTCACGACCAGGATCACCCAAGATCACATGCGCAACCGAGGCCGACAGAATATTAAATGGACAGACGAGCTAGACAAATTCAGAGAGTACTGGCTCTGCATCGCCCATGATAGTGAAGTGTGGCAAATCCAAGGGGAGGTCTATGTCCAACGATGGACATTGAAAGACTAATGATGATGATTGTAATGTCCTTAAAACAGTTGCTAGTTATGAGCTCAGGTGCATAGGAGCTTGAATTATTTGATATAACCTAATGCATCAGATCTGATGAAGAGAATTTAGTCTGGATATGTTGAAAGTAGGGATTATGTTTTGACTCGACAATAGACGGAGAGATAGGTGGCCAGAATTGTGAGTCAAACCTTGGGGTGGAAAATGGACATTTCACTGATTGAGATATGGAAGAATTATTGTTTTGTCATCATCATCATCATTATCATCATTATTATCATCATCATTATCATCATCATCAGTTTTTTTAACTTCCGTCGTTGGACATAGATATTCCCGAGTATTCGCCAAACATCTCTATCATGAGCGTCGTGGAGCCAGTATTTTCTAAATTTGTCCATTTCATCTGTCCATCTTGTATTCTGTAGACCTTGGTTTCTCATATGATCCCTGGGGATCCATGTTGTGTGTCGTGATATCAATCGGTTGTCTTTCATTCTTGCAACATGGCCTGCCCATTGCCGTCTGAGTTTTTATAATATTTTCCATGATGTGATGGACTCCCGTTATCTCCCTAATATACTGTGCAATCTTGTGATCTCTCTGTAAGGTTGAGCATGATTCTTCTCAATTTGAAGGCGTGTCTCTTGGTAAGGTTCCATGTTTCAGCTCCATTATTGACTAACGCAGAGAATACATTGGTTGTATACTCTTCTTTTTAGGATTATTGGGATCATCCGTATTTTTTAAAGTAGAGCTTCCTCTGCCGAAGGTTTACCATCCTAGAGTGATTCTTCACGTGATTCCCTCCTCTTTTGAGGATCTCATGGATATGTGTTTTCCTAGGGTAGATTTAGCGGTTTACTTTGCCAACTTTTGCATCTATCTTGACAGTTATGTTTTTATTCTCAATATGAGTGTTGTACATTATTTTCGTTTTACTGAAGTTCATGTATAGGCCCACTTTTTTTTTCCCGTTTAGTTCAATTAATATCACTTGGTTGTCGTGTAGGTTCACTGCAAAAAGCACGATGTCGTCTGCAAATCTAAAGTTGCTCAGATATTTGCCATATATTTTGATTCTTCTACTAAAACTGTTTATCTACACGGATGAAATGGATTTTTTTCGATTCAAATGGAGTTTCATTGAGTTGTTTATGCATTAATGTTTCTTTGAGAGAAGCAGGATTTATACCAACAGAAGATGTGCATTTGCATTTGCAATGGGGAAAAGTGAGTTGCTTTCGAGTGCTCGAATATTTGGGGAGGTAAATTGAACATGCATCTTTTGAATTATTGAAAAGCGGAATTTAAAAGATTATATACAATTTATGGTTGTTGATACACCCAATTTTTATCAATGTACGAATATTTAATGGTTAGAATAGGTGGATTTGCATAAACTGAGTAAGATAAACAAACACATGGAAATAAGCACACACATACACACATATATGATTTGATGATTTTTCTAAGGGTAGAGTTAGCTATGAATATGCATTTCAAATTTGGGATGGAACATATTTAAATTGGTATACATAATCCGTAGTGTTCCTTATACATAGGGCAGTATACACTATATATAGGGAGCACTCCAGCAGAACTGACAATTCCACTTGCATGAAACTGGAGATATATATATATATATATATATATATATATATATAGATATATATATATATCACAAAACACGAACTTTATGTAACATAAAGCCATATCAGATATGCGATGCGATTATTTCATGAAGGGCTCGTGACATTCAACATTAAATGTTGGGTCAAGTTAGAGAAGAGCTTGAGATATTAGTAAGCATGAACCGCAGCATCAAACAACGCCTACAACTATGCCAAATGGATAAACACAAACAATGCCATGACCTGGTCTTGTAACATACATCGAAAGAAAAACACCTGTGCATTTGTACGTTTTGACATTACAGACTTTTACCTTACAATATCGAAAGAAAACAACGAAAGAGCCATGGAAATCGCAAATATTCACATAAACATTTACAATGATGGTATAGAAATAACCATTGCTGTAAACAGACGGTGGAGTTAAAAAAAAAAAAAGAAAAGAAGGCAAGAACAATGGATTGAAAAATTAACATCAGCGGTTTTGATGTTTCTATGCGTAGACTTGATTCAGTGAAAAAATCGGACTTGATTGGTCATTTTATTTCGTATAGCCCAACGAATAAATTGAACTCAAAAATGTTGGACCTTCTGTGGATGATAGCCAGCCGAAAATAGAAAATAGCGATGCACTAAAACGCAGGGAAAAAATTAGAAAAAAAAAAAATGAATTCTAATAGTAGAAATTGAAGTCAACGTGAAGATTCTTTGGTTTTTCAGATGCTGCTCGCAATGTAAATGGGAAATCCAATCAAACACATAGGAAAGAAATTCGGAAATTATATATATTTACACAAAATCCAACCACTGAACAAAAACCGTTGAACAGATCTCTAATTCAATATTGACTAGGCTAAAATATATTTTCCTAACAGAATAATATCCAGCAATAAACATAATACACAAAAGCCTTAAAAGATAGGGGTTTTACCGAAACTACCTTTCAACCAATGAAAAAGAAAAATCCTATGAAGTGAAACATGGAAATAACAAAAAAGTTATTCGACCAACTAGTGGTAGGGGAAAATATTCTTCCAACTAAAAGAACCCTTTCCCCAATGTGTAAAATATGTAACAAAAACAAAATTAAAATTTGTTATAATAGCATGGATGATTCTAATAGTTGCTTTGGAAGTATAGACTAATATTGATAATGTTACTGGTGAAAAAATTAAAAAAAAACAGATAGCAATGATACAAACAGCAACAGATGTCCTTTGCAAAACAAAGGCCTCTAATCAAATGTCGTATATCAAGCTGAATTATCCAATAAAAGGAACCTTTGGAATCGGAACATTATTTAGGAATATCTAAAACACTTTCTAAGATTAGCCTGCTATATATCATCGTCTGCGAACGAAAAATACGATATCAGCATTTGCTGTCAAAATGTTACCAGAGATTAACAGAAAACAACTTCACATCCACAGTAGAATGAAAAAATATTAAAACCGAAAAATATATAGTAGAACATTAAATGCTTATGTTATCTATGCCTGAATGTGAAATTTGGAATCGTCACCTTTGCCTATAAAGAAAAGAAAACGTAACACAAGCAAAAAACAGAATCATTTGAAAAATTAAGTATCGTTATAATGCTTGAAAAGCTCAGGATTCCTATTTTTAAAAAAATCATTTAACACCAAACATAAAGATAGTGAAAAATTAACCGCCATAACCATCTTTTCCATTTCGTTATGATTATCAATATTAGTAGCTGCATCACTATCACAGTTTGCAGTATTATTATTTCATACTCCCAGTCACTTCAAGAACAACCCAATCACCTTTTCAAATCTTTATATAGAAACAAATCAAACCTAGAATGTATAAGAGAATTAGAAATAACTAAAGTTATGTAAAAGTGAACATCAATACTGGAAAGCAGATAAAAGTAAAAATACTTCCTGGGAGGGAACATACCAAAAGAAACTGATAGTTTAAAAACACATCCAATAAAATGAGTGTCTACAGCATCCCCTATTAATTCATAACCATCTGACGATAATTTATCTCGACTCTGCAAGAAAAAAAGAGAATTGACCACCAGGTAAACAAGGAAAAGGAAAAAAGAGGAAAGAAGTGAAATGAAAGTCCTCCAAAATATAACGAATCATTCACCTGGAGAAGTCAAACCAGGAAAAAAAAACATGGCAGTGTTTGTATAGCAAACATTTTATTTTATGATATATTCATAATGGCATCAGTAGAAAAAAATGGTATCAGGAATGATGAACAAACTCAACAATTACATTGAAAGTGAAAAAGAAAACTTGTAAACAAACACATACACACGACTTATATGTATATATATATATATATGTGTGTGTGTAATACTATATTAATTCTGATATCGATTTACTCTTGCACACACACGCACACATGTGTGCATGTATGATTGTATTTGCAGGAATGAATTGATTTTAGAATGGACAGAGTATTAGTCTTGACCACTGATGGCATAGGCCGGTCAATGTTAGGTGAATTCAGACGTTTTCTCGTGTAAGATGGATGCTTGCAACTTATGTGGTGCATACATATCAACAGAGCTGAATGATTCCAGTATGAATATAGGGTAAGTCGATATCACTTCCAGTGACCCAAAACAGTCAATTTGAGTTGAAGTTTTGCATTGAGACGGGTACACCGAACGAGCTACAACTTTGTATATGAGGTTGATTTGACCCTAGGATAGAGAGAGGATAAGTGGTGCTAACATCAGAGATCTATAAAATTTAGAATCTGATGATTTTTTTCTCTTTTGAAACGGAGGGGAAAACTGCACCTGACTGGTCAAGAGTGATTTGATCCAAGTATGATTATAGATTAGGTCGCACTGACCTTTAAGCATTTTTAAATCTAATAAAGACAAATGTTCAGGTCATTTCCGATTTACAGGACTATATATATATAAGGGAAGTTTTGCTCTATATGCATGTGTGTGTGTGTGTGTGTGCGTGGGTGTGTGTGTGGGTGTGTGTGTCTAAGCCCGACTCAAGGTAGGTGACAGGCTTAAAAGTAAAGAGTGTTAGCGAAGGCCATCATTCAATTAATTTCATGACATTTCCGTAAGATGTAATTTGTAATGTAATTTGTTATTCTGTGTGTTTGTATTTTAATTGTTCTCCACTGATGCCCGGTGCCGGAAGAGGTCATGGGGTTCATTCAACCATTTCAATCTCTGTCAACCACCCTGACATGCCAATGACTGAAGAGTTTTCAAGAAAGCAAGCAATCGGGAGAAGTGTGGTTAGGAGTTGATTTCACGCTTCTTTCAGAAGTGAACAAACGTCAACTCTTTTTAAAGTCATATTTGGCTATATGGATCTGATTTCTTCTTTTCGTTAAATTTTTATATTATAGGGCACATGTATGTGTGTGTGTGTGCGTGTGTGTGTGTTTGTGTGTGTGTGTGTGTTTGAGTGTGTGCACGCACTTGTGTGCATATATGTGGGTTTGCATGTATAAATATCTCTTCAGGTAGCCACATTTATAGTCATTGATATGACAGAAATATGTGTATGTGTGTATCTGTGTTTGTGCGTTTATGTGTGTTGATGAAAGTTACAATCGAAAGATGAAAGAGAAAAGCGAATGGTACATCTGGAAATATTTTCTTAGCAGGTTTCACTAAACAATCCATTTCAGAGAAATATCCAATTTTTTTCTCAACCTCAAATATAGAGGCGGCACACAATTTTCTCTGGATTGTTGTAAGTCACTCTGAAAAAAAGAATGCTGGTGCTCGTCGAAATGCATCGAATTGTGATAATATTTTTTCTAGAAGTGGCATCTACTTTCCATTGAATTTCTTTTTATCTTAAGCCTACGATTGTCACTTTTATTAAAATTCTGTTGAATCATCTTGCATCCACGAACAAACCTATGTGTGTTTAAGTGTTAGTGTGCATGGTAAGTCAGTATATATGTATGTATGCATATGAATATACATTTATACGTGATATCATAGCCATATCTTGATGTCTAGAGTGTAAAATCCTTTTCCCGATTGTGATGAGTTTTTAAGGGATGGCCTAAAGTTTATCCATGCAAAAGATGAAAACAGTGAAATGTATTCGATTTCCACTGAGGCATGAACCACCATTCGTCTTTGCTCGGTAACAAAACCCGTTATCTTAACTGACTGAATATAATGTCATATACATTCACTAATGCTTGATGGAATTTTTTTTTGTATTCCAACAAACTGTAATTGTTGACATAACATCGTTATAACTGCAGTTCAAAAATATGGTTTAATAAAGAGTCAGTATAGAACAGGACATTGGGATATACAAGGGAAAAAAATCAAGCCGAGAATAATACAAGCTTTTCGTAGACCAAACCCAACATTTAGGAACGAGGATATGCAATAAATTTGAAAAACGGTCTACTATCAATGCAGTCTCTCGATGGTCACCTATGGAGCTGAGATATAGAACATGACCAGAATATTTACTGTCAAAATGGAAACCATGCAAGGTGCACATGAGAAAGTCTTGTTCAGCATCAGATGGAGAAATATCAAAACAGTACAATTTAATATTGTAACAAAGAATAGTCAGAAATATCATGGAATCAATTAGAAAATTTATATTGCAATAGGTTGATCATGTGGCAAATATGATGGGCAACTGTTTAGAATCATGATTCACAACGTTGATCCCCAGAGATCATATGCAAGACTGTGACCTGGAAAATAGAAGATTACATGACGGACTAGACAAGTTCAGAAAGTATTGGTTCTGGGACCCCCATTATAGAGATGCCTGGCAAATCCTCAAGAAGGTCTATGTTCAACGACGGACGTTAAAAGGATGATGATGATGATGATGATGATGATGATGATGATGATGATGATGATGATGATGATGCATCTAGCTGAGGAAGACTTTTCTTTGGGTAATTACAGATATTTAATATCAATGTATGCATTGATATGCTGGGACTCTTCTCAAGTCATGTAGATATTAAGTAAACATCGTAAAGACAAACACGCAATTGATATCCATTTTTATGAGTATTAATTCAACGTTATATCCATTGATTCATTAGAGAATCTCCGATCGTCTATGTAGATTTATAAATTGAGTCAAAATTAGAGAAAAATGAAAAAAGATTGGTGCGGGAGTCATTCAAAATGGCCATGCACAAAACGCCATTCATTGAAATACGTCGCATTTCACACACCCAATTATATTGAGTGAGCTTTTGACTGATTTCGTTTTTTGAATTTTTAATGTTTTACAGAGTCAAATAGTATTCTGATGGATAACAATGAATCCCCTCTCAATGCCTGTCCAAAATGTCTCTGTTAACAATATATCCCCAGAGCTAGCACTATAAACAAGAGATACCGTATAAAAACCTCTCAGCTAATGCACTTCGTAGATGTATCTTGCCGCTGGCGATTACAACCTGGTTACACGGAAGTGGCTGCAAAAATCAGCAGCACAAAGAAGGCTGTAATTGAAGAAAGAATGTAGTCGCACAAAGAAGACAGAAAATGATGGAAGATTACAAGCATAGGTTGTTGTCTTCCTGATCGATCATGAACGCGACTTGAAATTGCATTTCGACTTATTCTTTTCTGAACTACTTGTCATGTCTCAGGTTTTCGTTGTTACTTACTTCGCCTATCAGAATGTGACTGGATGTCAAACAACTGCAGGCTGACGACGCAATTGATGGAATCGTTTCGGCGAGAAAAATAACTTTTGACACGTTTCATCGATTTAATAAAAACGTAGCTATTGCTAACAGTGCTGTTAAGCAAAAGCTATTTCCGACTGGGATAACTAATATTCTAATGTGACATATGTAAAGTGTATACCTGACTCCCTATCAACCAACTTTTGTCTATCAGCATCCATCATGAAAATTGTAAAATGATTTGGAGGAATCATCTGCTCACAAGACTGAAAACGATTACTATGGATATGTCTGCAAATATACGAACCCATTTTTAATATATCAGTTAGTTCTCTTATTTATCTCAGTATCTATCTATGTCAGTTTGTCAGACTCTTTCTCTCTCTCTCTCTCTCTCTTTCTCTATCTATCTATCTATCTATCTATCTATCTAACTATCTAACTATCTCTATCTCTCCTTATGTGTGTGTGTGTGTGTGTGCACAAAAATCATTCCCAGACCATTTTTGAACCTCTAAATTTAATTGTGTTTGCATTTTAGAGACAGCGCTTCAGTGGAAAAAATAATTACTTGATATCATTGATACAAACCTATGTTTTACCTATCCTTCATCTAGTTGTTAAAAGTGATATTTGAAATATCTGATGAGACACATACATGCTTGTTTAGTGGACGATTAGATAATGTGACAATCTTTTTAAATTTTTTGAACTACAGGCAAAGACAACGTATCCCAATGGAATCATAATAAGAAAAAAATAAGCAGATAATCACCTTGGGCTGACATGTCTCAAGCCGAACAAGTCCAGTATTCTAGAACAAGAATATCCCATCGGTATATAAAAAGAACATTTTACCACCAATGCGTACGCAGTTAAATCATGGATTTTAGCGAAGAAATTGTCTTTCAAACTGAGGTCCATATAACCGGCACAAGATTAAAAATGCTGGAAAGATCACAGATGAGCAGAATATATCAGAGCTAAAGAAAAGTTGTCAGGGCTGTCCTGAAATCTATTATCAAACTTAAGAATCAGAGGGCAGGCTGAGTTCCTGGTATATCGGACTCCCTCTGGACATAGTCACTCACAACTCACAATGGTGTCAAAATCGGGGCTGGCACAAAATGAAGTTGCAGGATGATCTAACCCTAAAGTATTGACAACGTGACGCTCAAAATAGACAGAAAATTGGCAGATAATGGATAAGGCTTATGTCCAAAAAATGACTATCAGTGGCTGATAACGATATTGATGGAAACAGGCTGAACTAATGGGATGCAAACTCTAGCTTGGATAGCCTATATTCACTAAGCACCAAATGATATATCGTTTTTTTAATCGTATCGTCAATAGCATTGATTTTGCAAATAGGCACTCAGTCAAAAGTTCAAGGTATGCCTTAAAATATACCGAAAAATATGGAAGGAATCTTTCATCCTCTAGCTAAACATATGATGGACAAACAATGAACCAAAATGTACCATTTATTGAAGTACCAAAGTTAAATCTAAGTTTGACTGTATTACACAATACTATTTTCGAATATAATGGTTTTCTGTATCAACTCTCATGATATTACTCTTCTCAATCGAATGAGCACATTTCACTACACTATCCATAAAGCTTTGAATAAATGTTTACATTCAGATATTTGTTAAGGTCAGTTTAGCATGGGTAGAGTCTGCCTACTCTGGAAATCAGCATTCAAAATCATAGATTGTAGCTGATCACTTATATTGACCGCTTGCACCGGTGGTAACTCTTGATTATATTGAGCTTACACACTCAAAAGGGTGGTAGTGGACTATGCCTAACATCAGTATCCAGAAAATTACGACATTTTAATGACTATTCAGGAGACAAACTATTATTCCAGCACCAATATTCTGGGTGCTGCCAGCTTGACAATCAGCATTGAACACCTGCTAATTTTGTTGATCGTAATTGGGTTGGCTGGCGTCGGTGACACATTTGTCAATCGGCTTATTTTCCTGAAAATAGGATGATAAGAACTATGTATACACACATGCATCCACATGTATTTATGTGTCCGTAAGCATGTATGTATTTGCGCTTATATATATATATATATATATATATATATATATATATATATATATATATACATATATATATATATATATATATATATATATATATATATATATATATATATATATATATATATGTATATATATATCGTGTGTGTGTGTGTGTGTGTGTTTGTGTTTATTTCAGGTATTTTAAGCTACATTGAGAGACATTAAGTGCAGATATGGACCATGAATGAGCAAGATGAGATTTGGGTATAAATCATAAATTATTCGTACCAGCTAGTTTTGATTGTTTATTTCATTTATGCTATGCAAGGTAAATGCCTTATGAAAATGGGATATCAGTACAAACAGAGTTTCAACAAATGCAGCATGGCATTCAGTTTTAAAAGCAAGAAGCCTTCAAGTGAACAGCAGAATAATATGACTGAGTAAATGTTTTGGATCCATGGACATTGTCCAAATGTTAAATGTCCCTTTTAAGTACTGAATGTGCCGTTGGATCCAATATCCTGGAGTTTAGCACCACCGGAAAAATTCCTTGAATCAGCACTCCATAGAGATTTAGTCAAAGAAAAACATGAAAAATGTTGAGAGACAACGAAGATTCAATGGGAACTAGAAAGTAGCTCAGTGATGATTCAAGAACAGCCGCATTACCAGTTACTATTAGTGTTTAACTGCATAAGAATAGTTTGAAACCATGTACTCCAGGGAGAACTCCTTAGATGACAGAAATTCCATAGTATTTGCAGATTAAAACTCTTCGCGGGCACTTGGAGGAGCCTATAACTTTTTGAAAAAATTTTTTTCTTAATCCATCAAAACAAAACTGAACTACCCAGCCATTAATGTATGGAGAAAACATGGGTGCGCGTATGATCGAACAAAACTGGGACTATGATAGTCTGTGAGTCTTTTTTCTGTCAGTGATACAAGATGAACCTCGTGATTGAAGGAAAGACGAGTGGAAAGATGCATCATAATCTTTCGGAAACTAATTTGATTTTTTTGGTGCATCGGTTACTGTTCAAAATACCCGAAGCATACAGTCAGAATACCACGTGAATGGTTTGTCGTTAACAGTGTAAGAGTGCTTCCGTGGCTTAGTCAATCTCCTGACTTGAATTCAGTCGACAATCTGTGGCGTAGCTTGAATGATCGAATCTATTACAAGGACACCAGGCACATTATTGCTCAGCAGATGAATTCTGAGGGAGAGTTGGCAAAGTTTGGGGAAAAATATTGCAAAATAATTGTAGAAGTTTACGAAATACAATTCCACGTAGTAATTACAAATTGGAATATAAGACTAATGTATCTGAATATTTTTATGCGGTTATTTTCTTATGATATTGTATTTTGTATTGTATGTTCGGGAATACATATATATTTATGAGAAATTGTTAATTGTATATGAAAATACATCACCTGTGTAAATGTTAAGTGGATGAAACATTCGGAAGTATATTAAATTGATATTTTGCAGGTGTCCAAGTTTTTCTTCTGATCTACTGTATACGTAGACCGTTCTCCTATTCTTACACATCTGCCAGGGGCCTATGTGCGTGATCAGGTAGAGAATGAAATCTTTAAAGTACGTAAGCTCTCGGTGTAAGAGTGAAAGAATCAAACTGTTCTTAGCTTGACAAAGTCATTTATTACAGTTTGATCAAAGCTCTCAATATGATTTTTGTCAACAATCAGTGAAGAAGTGTTAAATTGAGTGCATTGACACGGAAACAGCTTACTTTGTAGAATAAATAATTGTTGTATAAAACAAATCCTTTTCTCATCATCTGACTTCAGAATCGATGATATAACTACTTACGTGTAAGGCTGACCTGAGGCAATATACCTATTCTCATTTTTCTTGTAATGGCCTGAGTTAAGTCAGCTAAGTATTTGCATAAATACAACATACAAGGTACGTAGTTGCAATGTGATGATTTACAAAATAATTTATGCGTGGTAATGCTTATGGGTTCAGTCTTCAGTAACTTGCCTCAAATCGTTCTCTATTTCTCTCTCTCTCTCTCTCTCTCTCTCTATATATATATATATATATATATGTGTGTGTGTGTGTGTGTGTGTGTAAGAAAATGTAAGTTGACATTGCAGGTTGTGAAAATATCTATGTTTTTTAGAATTGCACGACTACTATTTATTTGCAGTACAGAAAGAGACACATTTATTTTTTATAAGACCAATCTCTTACGAGAAATCGAGAGATTAATCTTAATGGCCGGATCGAAACAATGGCACAAAGCCAAATGTATTATCCGTCTCCATTTGTTGTATATTCATTGCAGTTTCATTTCTTTATAGTTTCTGATTGCTCGTCTACCTTTGATTGTTCTACCGCCATTTTTTATTCAATAATGGAAATTAATGTAATTCTTCGGCTGTTCTCTCGTATTTGGCGACTGAATTTCGTATAATATTCTGCTTGTGACAGTTAAAAAGAGAACAATGTGAAACTACCGTGGCTGCTCCGTAATTAAGTACAAATAACACTCTTTCAATCTAGAATTTTCTATTGTGTTACTTGAGACACAGACTTTTAATGACATTTGAACAGATCGCTGCTATTGTTAAATGCAGTGTATGCAGCAAGGTTTTGTTGAACAAAATTGAATTGATACCCGTGCGGTGAGAAAATATTCCGTTGTTAATACGTCATACAAACTTTTAAATGGAAGGGTGTGTTATAATGACGGAATTTCAGGTTTTTGTTGCTAGGTGGTGAACCACAACGTGATCTTGGCCTGTTCATTGGTTTTATTATTTATATAATCATTCTGCTTAATGCTTAGAATGCATGGTGGTGTAGCCCTTTTCAGCATCAGAGCTGAGTTAGAGTTCCAGTCGATTTTTCTTTATTATTCAGGCTATGCCTTTAACAATGGTCGAATGGGAATACATAACATCAAGGGAAAATCGTGTATTTTGTGGTTTTTGCTATTTGATTTGGCATGATGGTAGATATCACCTTAACATTGACAAAGATCACGGCAAAAAAGCTGGTGACAACTTGTGATGACCTGTGTGTACAATCCAATACGCCCACCAGAGGAAACCATAGATTATCGCATCATATCTCAATATACATGTATCCTGTTATGGCAAATCAATATTCAAAACTTCCTACTTTAGGATCAGACGTCACATTCTAATATGTTTTCATTTAAATCATCATAGCTTGTGATTTGACTATTTTGTTCAATTAATCTTTGTACAAACAGATAAATTCTTATAAACGGATAGTTAAATTGGGAATCTATTATGCATATCAAGTATCTACTATAAGCTGGATAAGGCCTTCATGCCATTGCATTTGCTGTTTTCTCTATTTAATCCCTGTTGTTAAAAAATTTTGGTAGTATCAGGAGAGTGGATTGTGTAGAAAAAGTAGCAGGAACACACACGCCACCACAGGTTGAAGTCGACTTGCTTGCAATGATTTTTGTAAATGTTATTATCAAAGAAATTCCAGCCTTACTGAGTGCCTTACAGTTGGGCCCTCAGTCAAATTGAAGTAAGTTTACTGCATATGCAGGAAGTATTGCTGTAGTAGAATGGTTCGCAAGTTATTCCCTTCAATGATTTTGAGCAAGTCTAATCTCTCTTAAGAGTGTGAAGATGTGGATTTCAGTGTCCATCTACAACACTTTCTAAATATAGAAGGATATATGTTATAAATCATCCTTGCAGGCTTCTGATATTAATGTCCGTCATCGTTGTGTGTCTCAATCATGTAACAAAGTATCACACTGTGGTCTTTCCATCGATGGTTATTCTACCGTTCTGCAAAGTTATACAAGCTGTGATAGCTTGCAAACAATGTTGAAGAATTTAAACAGCCCTCGTGTATGACATGTTTCTTCTTGGATACTTTTCTACGGTATATTCTTTCTTGCAAATGACCAGTACGTTTATATACCAAAATCATCAATACTTATTACTATCTACAATACATTTATATATATATATATATATATATATATATATATATATATATATATATATATATATATATATATATATATATATATATATGTGTGTGTGTCTGTCTGTCTGTCTATCTGTCTGTGTCTGTGTGTCTGTGTGCGTGTGTTATTCGATCTAACACAGAACATGAGTTTTTACACAACGTGGAATATAGATTTTTATCGTGTCCTTTCTGGTCATGTAACGAGTTCATCTCAAAATCTACCGGTTATCAATTAAAATAAAGTAACCAACTAAAATCATAGTGAGGGACAAGCAAAGACATGTGCAGTTTTTAAAGTATCTGATAGAAATTTGAAATCCATTTGATTATACCGCTGATGGCTGATTCCGATGTTGCATGATTGTTTCAGGGGGGCTACTTCTGCGAGATATTTTATCAATCATGGTGTTGATGCTAATTATATCTTTTACGTTTTTAGGGCTGTGATAGGAAAGTTCACAGAGATTGAGAATGATTTCATTGAATTCTGGTTTCATTAATTGTACGTCTCATCCATTTTCAATTATTCGTAACTGTGGTGTGATTGTGGAATGTAGTTACAAGGGATAGGCAGAACAATGTATTTTTGTTATGAACGGCAATGCGCTTGTTTTGTGCATACAGATGACCAAAATGTCAAAACAGATCACTGATGGATCACATACTTTTATTCTACCGTTGTAGATGATACCGGCATATGCATGAACTAAGTGAGAGAGGGATTAGATCATACTAGGCAGGTACACAATATACTTGACTATTTTGCACCTTACTTCCAACCCATCGCAGTTCTGATGGGAGTCTTTTTCCGGATTTCAACTTTGACTAACCAAGACGCCCTGGGCCCACTACAAATCTCTTCATCCTGTTTTGACTTTTTTCTCTTGGCTAGCTACTATGTAGATGGACTATTTTCAACATTCACTTTTGTATACTAAACTCAACTCTAAGGTTCTTCTTATACCCTCTTTTACTTAGAGTCATTGATGCTGATGCCCCATTCCATTCACCCTTCTCTTCCAAACGGATAACTGAAAATTCTTAACACCCTTGATTCCAACTTATATTTTTCCATCAACCTATCTGCATGTTGTACTAAATTTATCAATATTTTATCAGCGAGTACGAGTATTTTTCTTGTCGAAAGTTTGTATGAAATTACCATTGCGTTTCTTTAGTTCTCTAGATTTGGATTTGATTCTTCCAATTCTAAGCACCTGTGAATCAGGTAAGATTTCTTTAAGGTGTTCCGGATGGGCCGATTTGACACGTAGATAGCTGTGGGTATAGGTGGATATTGTACATAAAGTTGTTTGGAGTTGTCTATTATTATCTATGCATATCAAAGTGTCTAAGAAGGTGATGGATACTAATCAATATTCTCAATCAAATTTAAGTGTTGCATGTGAAGAATTTGGGTGTTTTAGGAAGTCATCTAGTTTAGATTCTCAGCATGTGTAAATGATGGGAATACCGTTGATTCATCCAATGTACGACGTAAAACAATTATTAATCTTAGGGTAGATGTACGTTTTCTTATATTTTCGCAAGAATAAACGAGACTGCGCTCATAGTACAAGTTTTAATTTGGAAGGAATCTGGGGATATGAATATTTTTGCTCTTTGCAACTTGATCAAGGAGAAAGTCTAACGTACTTAATTTTTCTTAGGTATTTTGGGGAGAAAGTAGAATCATGCAAGCTTTGCATTTATGAGTTTGCAAGTACAGAGGGTGTTTTTTTGTCAATGAAACCGTTTTGATGCTTTTCTTCTTGGGAGTATTTTGAGAAACTCATTATCATTCAGATGCTTATTTGCTACTCTAAAATATTTTCACTTCCCTAGATAACTATCACTTTACCTTTTTCAGCTTAGGTATTGAGATTGTAGTTTGATGAATGTCTCTCGATTTTATGTAATTAGATTGATGTGAGGTAAGAATAGGTTATTATAGTTATCAATTTGGTTTCTGATATCTTCTCTGGGTGTCAATTCAAACATTTGGATCGTTATGTAAGCGTTGGCAGGGATTAATGAGCAATTAACTTTCTTTAGTAATTCTATGATGTCTTATTGTTTATTATCCCATATTGGACCCCGATTTGATTTCTTTTGAACTAAGTTTCCATTTTTAAATCTTTTATTTTTTCTAAGGGAGTTAGAGACGGACTTTTGTATTATATTTAAGAGTTCTATTGTATCTACATGGGGTACCCGGCGTTGCTTCGGAAGAATTCAAACAAAACAAATTAGGAGAGCTCATGATTTTCGATAAAGATTTCATGAGATAAATCAGACGTGTGCACAAAATTTAGAATTCAATTGCTTATTTTAGTACGTAAATAGTAGTAAGGAGATTTCCGTTGGTGCTTGAGCTCGGTCCAACAACTTTATTTTCCTTGCTTTTGATTATTTAGCAAATTATTTTTTCACTTCAATCCCAGAAATAAATACAACTTGAAATATAAACTTACAAATTACGATGGAAAGTAGTTATTAACACTACATTGGCTTTTACGGACCCCAGAAGTCAGCACAAATTATCCTGAGATATTATCATGGCGAAACTACCCTCGAAGGTGAAATTGCAGTCTCACAATTGCAGCTACTTTTGGGGTCTACACGATTCATACACGGGATCGAACAATAAAACAGACGATGGCCTTTAGGTATTTTAATGTATCAGAGCACTAGTTTGCTAGTCAATCTGTTATTTCTACTGCATGCACAGATATAAGTGCCAGTGTACCATTAGCGATCTTATTTAAAACTTGTCTATCACAAAGATATATGAGTGTGGGAATAAATAGTATATTTCTATGACTGAGAAAGAGGTAGTATAATAACTTTACAAACGTCATTCGTCTCTGATGTTGGCAACTTTCATTTCAACTTGATAAAACATGGAACCTTTGGGTTCCAAGTTGGTGCAATTCTCATCTTAGGTACTCCAAAGTTCCCCTAAGCATGGAAATGTTCATGTTCTCAGTGACTTTCAAACAGATTCGTCCATTCGACAACAAATGCCAGATCTCAGTGAAATATATGCAAAGAAGTCCATTAGTTAGTCACCATCATAGCCTGTGGGTTATAGTTTACTATTGCAAACAAAGATTTACTTAGTCAGGTCGAACTTCCCATCGGGGACTGATCAAAGTTTTAGATGATGACGATTGATAACGTTTCTACCCACTGGGAATTGAATAGATGAATCAATGTTTCTCTGATGAGAAAAAGTATTCGCACGGATGCTTACACAAGTGCATAAATACCCACAACACTCACATACACATACACCTACAGGCTAGTGCATGTGCATGTATGAATCTTCTAGTAAAAGTCAAAGTATATACCTTAGACGGGTCATTTATTACAAAATTGGATAGCCAATGGAGATAAAAACGACTAAACAAATATATATATATATATATGTATATATATATATATATATATATATATATATATATATATATATATATATATATATATATATATATATATATATATATATATATACGTAAATGAGAGTTGCTGCGTGAGGAAAGAAAGTTTGGTTGGTTTTAGTGGTAGTTCCAGAAATACTTTTTGACTGAAAGATATTTTCCCTCTTTTCCCCTGTATATTTTGGTATACGCTCGTAACAAACATCCCCAGAAGTTTTCAATAATTGTTTAGGCTTATGCAATCGAATTCAATAATATTCAGAAGCATGATGAATAGTACTAGTACCAAAAAGAATACCAATAATCTAAATGTCTTGGGGAGGATAGGCCAGCCATTGCATATAGGTGCATGCTTGTATATAATCATCTTCAGTCATATCAGGTTGACTGCTGGACCAAAGCCTCTCTTAACTCCTCTCATGTTGTATGTAATTTTTTTTTTTGTGAACGTAGCAGCCAATCAATTGCAACTTTTCTTTTTGGTACGCACTATAGATGCATTTATTTCTTTATCCCGTAACTACAACGTGCCAAAGTCGGAAATAGACTTCGTAATTCAAATAGAAAACCTTGCTACAGAGTCTACATTTTTAGTGCAATAGTAAGCTCATATTTCATTAGGGAAACTAGGTCAATAGGTATATAGGTTATTTTCATGTGCATCTAAGGATCAGTAAGTTTGTTACGAAAATTTTTTTTTTTGTAATTCGTTCTCGAAGGATTGATGAATTGTTTGTTTATTGAATGATCCGAATATTTATTTCTGAATTAACTTGGGCAATTTAATCAAAAAGACCCTAAAAAGTACAGTATATATATATATATATATATATATATATATATATATATATATATATATATATATATATATATATATATATATATATATATATATAACCTCCCCGTTCTTTTCTTTTTTATCATTTCAATAATTGATTTTGAAAAGGAATATGATAACTAAGTTTGGCGTAAATACGATTAAACTAACTCTATTCGTCTCTTGTTTATGAGTGTGTTGAACCTTCCTTTTCGGTTACGTCTGAAAGAAAATGATCAGCACATTCATGCCAGTCAACATCCATAGTGAGAAAATCCGGAAGAAATGATGGAGATGTTCAATCAAGAGGGATCAAAATACGTAGAGAATGGAATTTGTCTACAAAAATATACTGAAAAAATATTTCAGATCAAGATTTTGTTCTGAGCCCGTTGGATTTGGTCTTTTTTCTGGAAGTTCTCTCATTTTTGCAAAGGGTTGAAGGCGTTTGGTTTATAGGAAAAAAATGATTCCCCAACTTATGGAAAAATAAATTATTTTCAACACGTACCTTAAGCAAAGAAATAATTTTTAAATTCCAATCCTACGTTTTTTATATCTTTTTTTTTTTTGGAAGGGCTTTTATTGCACTTTGTGGAACCACACTCTTCACACACACACACACACGCACACATACAATCACACACTCGCATATATTTGTATATATATATATATATATATATATATATATATATATATATATATATATATATATATATGAGGGTTTCATGAACATAAACAGATTATTTTTGTAAATAGCAACTTAAAAAGAATCTATTGGATATTTTGAGCTCGTTAATTTCAATTAACATTTGCTGACATGAACTCCAAAAGACCCCAATCTACTCCACCATAGCAACAATATAGATTGTTTAGTGAACATTCTTGAAAATTCCGCCCTTGAAGCCTCACCAAAAGCCCAATCCCTCATATGCTTATGGAACAACTACGATAGTTTTATCAGAATTTTTCGTCAGAAGAGAACAAAACTCAACGAATCTTGTCAGTTCTTTTCATTATCAGTCCAAGAAATAGCTAAATATCCTTTCAACGAACTAAAGAAACGAAAGGTACCCCGTACGGGGCCCCCATGTATCTTTGGTTGCATCCTCTTTTCAGATGATTCACACATAATGTTGATATGCTTTTTCCTGATATGCAAGGTTAAGACATTCGAAAGATGTCGCACATTGCAATAACACGGTTTTTGTAATAATTCAACTCGTGAGATCATTTATTTTGTTGCGTCACAAAGAAGAAACGTCTTTGCCTTTTCCTGCTAATTGACTGTTGTAATACGTTGCAGATACAATTCTGTTTCCCCCTTGAATGCTAAACCAGGTCAGTCGCTGCTATATAAAAAGATTTATTGTTTGTGTCAATACCAACGAGATGGCATGCGGCTTTTCCACATAAGTAACACACAACTAATCTTATATCGACGTGACTGCCACTTAAAACCGCCTCTCCATCATACAACCAAAGACCATTCCATGCAAACAGCAGAGAATAAACAGTTTGCGTAACTTATTTCTGAAATATGCCGTTTCATACTGGATAATGGGCAACATTGTTCCAGTCGATGTGTAAACCATGAGTTGTCCAATTTAGTTGTCTGTTGTTTATGTTGAACAAAGTAAATGCGGCAGTGGAGCCTATATATTTGCAAGTCAGCCTTAAACTGTCTGGTATATATTTCAGTTCTATTGGCTATCCATGTCAATTAAGTTGTCCGTTAAATGAAGTAAAGTCATCTAGATTTGTACTGAGTAATTGAAAGGGTTTGTTGATGAGACTCAATATCATTTCAGCAAAGGCATGAATACGGGACTGTAATCAAATGTTTAAGTGGCTTACTAAATGTGTTTGTCAGTCAGATGATGTATATTTCGAACATAATCTTGCTCAATATCAGGATGACGGGAAATCAAAAGATGTTATTCGTTTAATAATTTTCTAAATGCTATTGATCACGGCATTGTTGAGTTTGAGTCATATGATGACATAACAAACGTGTGGACGTGCAAGCGAAATTTATCACTGCTCTAAATAGATCCATAAGTTGTTCTGAAAGTGAATTTTTTTTTGTAATATACGTATGTTTGTGTGTGTGTGTGTGTGTTATATATATATATATATATATATATATATATATATATATATATATATATATATATATATATATATATATATATATATACATATACACACATGAGTTTGTGAGTTTGTGAGAGTGTTTGTGTATCTGAAGACATGAGAATGGACCATACGTCATTTTCCTGATCCGCATTGATTAGGTGATTTTATATCTGAAATTTCCATTGTATAATATCTGATATATGTGGTCAATATTTCTATACACTTTTTTCGTGACAGGATGCTTTTCTATCGTTAGGCTGCAAAAAATATTGATATAACAATGTATCTATAAGCATGGTCAAGTATGGATTGAAGAACTGAGTCAAAATATAATTTGCTGACGATGGGAGGAAAGTTATGAGTTTAATCAATTTAATAATATAAAATTATATATATATATATATATATATATATATATATATATATATATATATGTATGTATGTATGTATGTATATATATATGTATATATATATATGTAATGTTTCCTCATGCACATAGAGACGCTCGAAAATCGGTATGTATGTGTGCACAGGAGTGTGTATGTGCACATTAGTGTGAATGTGTGAGCGTGTGTGTGTGAGAGAGAGAGAGAGAGGGAGAGAGAGAGAGAAAGAGAGAGTGCAAACTCCATAGTGTTTTTAGGTTTGTTTTTATTTTTTCCCCTAAGACTTATTTCTTCCAATTTCAATATCATGAACCAAGGTACCATTTTTTGCTGGAAAGCAATATACATTTTTTTTCAAATCACATATCACACAGACACAGACACAGACACAGACACACACACATATATATATATATATATATATATATATATATATATATATATATATATATATATATATATATATATATAGTCATGTGATAGTGTATGTGTATATGAATATGTGCATACACAGTGAAAAAAAAACAGCTTAGACCATGAATATAAATAGAAGACTGTATCAAGAATAGAGAGAAAGAATTTGGTACCGTCTAAAACGAATTATCTTCTGAAGCATAGACGAGATCTGAAGAAAGTGTTCTTTGAAGTATATTTGCAATTTAAACATTTATCACTTGTGTCTGTTTGGAATAGTTTCAATAGTTTCTTTTCGGGAAATTGAGCGTAGAATATTTAACAGACCAACTATATGAGTAAATATTCATGTAAATGAGATATTAATAGAGATGAGTGATTTTGTGAGACATGACTGACGGTATTCTGATCTTAGTCCTGTGTCAGACTACCAATATCCTTTAGTTTTCTTTTGAACAACACACTTATCATCTTGCATTTGGCGAATGTAATATTTTTAAGTTGTTTTAGAGGTAATTGTGCAGTTTGTTTTCCGGTATGAACCGATCTACAGGTATTTAAAATCGTGGAATTTGTGACTCAAAACTCACTTAGGGTTGAGCTATCACATTGATTCATTGCATACGTTTATTTCTCAGTAGTTGATAATTACGTATAAATCAGAGAAATATGATTCAAAATATGTCTGAGCTACGATCTTTTAATCGAGGAAAGTTAAGTTTAATGGCTGTCATTGTTGTAATGTCCAAATTAATTCGATCATATTTGTATTTTCGATAAAGATAGAGTAAATATCGTAGGAATGAGAGGAAATAGTCCCAGGAATGGCGCTGTCAGATAGACTGATAGCGTTGGTTTGCCGAGTCAGATTCAGTGGTAGCAGTTACTAGAAAACAGTTGGATACTAGTTAACTGATCAGTAAAAAATGAATTTTCATTAAATTAAAAAGATATGCAATATCAATTAGTATCTGTATATCTACCATCATTACTTAGTATGTATTCATACATCAGTCACACAATCATGACGCACAATAGTTTTAAATGTTTCGAAAAAAACGTAAAAATCTCAGGTTTATGAATAAATGGATGGATATATAGATAAATAGATAGATAGATAGATAGATTGGGACATCAAATGATATATTAGTGGCAAAATAAGAATCTTGTGCCACAATATATATATATATATATATATATATATATATATATATATATTTATATATATTTATACATATATATATATTTATACATGTATATACATACATACATATATGTATATATATATATATATATATATATATATATATATATATATATATATTCCAATTTCCTCATATAAGCAACATACACCAGTTTTAACGTCATTATACATGGATGGATCAATATTTGTAGTGTGAAAAGCTATAGCTGAATTCTAATATGTAATTTTTACTGTATGATGTTTGATATTGATAATCACTGAAAAAGCAGGATGTTTTGGGAATAGAAAAGAAGAGAAAATATGTTGAAATAAATATAGGTGGTGTACTAGGAGAAATGTGTATGAGTAGCCATCAGAATATTGATGCACTTTCAGACACATCCCTGTTTCTGTATATATTCATATAAGGATAGGTCAATGTTTTGCCACGACGGGTAATATTGCCAGTTTTAAAGGTTCTGGAATCACCGAAATCTCATCATGTAGGAATGGGCACCTGTTGAAATTTCCATATCTCAAAGACAGGAAAAAGTCTACCAGAGCTGTCAGCATAATTCAACACCGAAGGAAACAGAATTCTCCCGGGGATAAGCAGAATGTTATCCAATGCAGATTTACTACGTAAAAGATGTGTTAAAAAGCCATTTCTGTTGCGTAAAGTGATGGAGCAAGATTTAAGTTGCATAGTTATACTCTAGAGGTGTCTTCGAAGATCTTGTGAGAAATACAATAGTGAAAACATCTCTACCAAAGTTAAGCAAAGAGAAAGGGGTATCATTGTGTTGGGAGCTTTTTCAGCTGCTATTTCTCGTAAACTGCTTTACTACGAAATGTCAATTAATGCCTTTTTTGTGAGATGAACGATTAGATTTTCTTTCAAGAAGACAATGCCCCTACCCACACTGCAGAGGCTGCAAAAAATAAGCTTCAAGACAAATCAGACAGGCTCATCTTTTGGCCTCGTCAGAATTCAATAGGGAATATTGGGTGCCACATCAATATCGGCCTAATAGGGGAACAATTTGAATTGAATGTTCATATAGTCTAATTAGTTTTACAGCTTCGAACACTGAACATTGATTAGCTTTTTTATAATGTTTTTTTTTTTTCTGTCTCAATACAGTCATCTATTTCCCAAAATCTAGCAATGTAATTGATGTAATTAAGTCAGGTTTTTTCTCTGTTCTCCTACTTTGTGATTATGGTCCAATGCAATAATTGGCTCTTGTTTGAACCATTTGTTATACTATGTGACTGTTTCCGGGATTTTAACAACAAAACAGTTAAAAAGCATGGAACTCCAGCAGTGTAGATCAAACCCCACCTCCTTCATTTACTATTTAGTTCATATCATACATGTAGTTTGTCAAATCATTCCAGGTTTTATGCGTATTGCATATTGATAGTATTCTATACTGCATGTATATTTTTGAAGCAGGGATTGTTTACGGCAACCCAAAAATGTTTTCAAGGGATGAAGGATAGGTAAGTAAGTAAGTAAGTAAGTATATATGTATATATATGTATATATATATATATATATATATATATATATATATATATATATATATAGATATATATATATATATATATATATATATATATATATATATATATATATGTATGTATATATATATATATATATATATATATATATATATATATATATATATTTATATATATATGTGTGTGTGTGTGCGTGTGTGCGTGTATGTATATATAGAGAGAAAGAAAACAGAGACAGAAAGAGACATAGAAATAGAGAGACTGAGAAAGAGGAAACAGGGAGGAATCAAAATAAATGGCGGATATCTTAGCAAACTCATATTTGTAGAAGATATCGTCCATTTTGCAGAGAATCTATACAACTTTCAACTAATGCTAGATGAGCTAAACATAGAAAAAAGAATTGGCCTACACATGAACTGCAGTAAAACAAAAGTCATGCGTAACAATCACATCAAGAATAAGGATTCAAAAACTGGGGAAAGCTGACCACTACATCTAGTTGGAACCACGAATGAAATCCATAGAAGAAGAAGAAATCAAGCGGAGAATCATCCTAGGATGGCAAGCCTTTGGCAGAGCAAGTCCAACTTTCAAAACGAGAAATCCTAAAAAGAAAAGTATACAACCAATGTATCTTCCCAATAGTCACTTATGGAGCCGAAACATGGAGAGCCTAACAAATCTCACATGGAGAGATCATAACCTGAGAGAAGATTTATGCCCTGATTATATGGACATTTTTCCTCGTTATCTGAATTTTCAAGAGTTACTCAGTCAGATCTTAAACATTTTATATGTTAACAACATTTTCCAGAACACAGGAAACAATTCACCTCTTACGGAGGGGTTAAAAATGATATGGAGATGATATCATCATCATATTTGAAGCGAATGTTTCGATCCTACCACGTGGTACTGAATGGGGTAATGGATAGTGCATAACCACACTGAACAGTTGTAATACAACATAATAGCTGTCCGTGGAAGACACAATTATTCAATCGTATATGTGCGTGTGTGTGTGTGTGTGTATTCTGTGTCGCTTCAGTTACGTATTTTCTTATTTGTACGAAGTATATAGAATTACTTGTTTCTTTGGGTTTTTTTGGGATTGGGGTTCTGGTTTAAAATTTACTTTGTTATGCCCGTGCTCTATGTTGATCCTCCCTTGTTACAGTTTAAGGGATTTAATAAAAAAACACCAATATTAACAATGCACCCAGGCGGTGTTCATCAAGCACCATCTTCCTTCCAGCTATAACTGTAATAAATGAAATTTGTCTATACATAGTTTGTTATCTTATAATAATTTTTATCATCATAAAGCATCGTAGACGGGTGTTATTTTTATACTATACGTCCGTTGATTTTTTTTTTCAAAATTATAAATGTAGTTAACCTAGACATGAGTCGTTGTTTTTGTCAATATTATTGAATTTACACACAC
This sequence comes from Thysanoteuthis rhombus, assembly GCA_963457665.1. Taxonomy (NCBI): domain Eukaryota; kingdom Metazoa; phylum Mollusca; class Cephalopoda; order Oegopsida; family Thysanoteuthidae; genus Thysanoteuthis; species Thysanoteuthis major. Next base: position 17,614,948 of record OY735211.1, read on the forward strand.
ACACATACATACACACACATATATATATATGTATATATATGAATATATAAATATATGTATGTATGTATTTATGTATATACACATATATATATATATATATATATATGTATATACATATGTACACATATATATATACGTATATGTATATATATATATATATATATATATATATATATATATATATATATATATATATATATATATATATATGTATATACATAACTTCAAATTTATTAACACTTATTATTATCCAAAAATTTTTTTTTAAATAACTTCCTCACTTTTCTAGACACAATGTAACCTCAATACATACATTTTTTATATAGTACATGACCTTTATATCCATGCAGTCTCCTCATTAATTAATTTGATCTACCTTAATTGCAATACTTTTTGCTATTTTAAGTCAGTTCTTTGTATTTTATACATATATAATTAACCGTAGGGCTTTTTGATAATTCAATGACCTATTGATGCAATTTTTTCCATTCGATGGTAACAATTTCAGATAATAACATTTTGCCGACAATACTAAACAATGTGCTGTTCAATAGTTCATTTTCCTAAAAAAGCCATCTCATAAGAACTGAAATATATTCATGAAATTTCCCACGGGGGATGACTAGATATTTATTATTTGAATCTCTATGATCGAGCACTTGAATATATACATAAAAAGAAACACCTTTGTATTGTCTGTTTAATACTAAGCAGCAAAATACATGGAACAGTCAAAATATTTGAATTATTGTTACTCAAAAATGAAATAATGATGGAAAAAAAATGTATACAGAGCGAATGTTATCGAGCATGAACGTCATGAAATTTAATAAAATTCTGCTTTCAATTGTGTATTGCAAAATTACAGTGGCTGTACTTTTTTTTTCAAAAAAAGACATCTTTTCTATCAGCAACCTAGTTAATTTCTGTTTTCTAAGTCTATTTGGCAATCATGTATCTTCTCAGATTAGATCGGTTACCATGGACGAGGCTGATATTGCCGCCAATCAGAGGGGAAGGACAAATGCTGTGTTCATTGGTTGGGAAGGAGTTGGAACATTGTTACACACAAAATCACTTTCCTTTGAAAAAAGCCACATTTGCTGGATGAATTTCAATATATATATATATATATATATATATATATATATATATATATATATATATATATATATATATTCTGTCTCTCCCGATTAAAAAAAAACAATTGGCTGAATAAACAAAGATTATTTTCATCAAATTAAATGTACTTCATACAACTTCTTATTCGAGCCATCATTTCTTTGGTAACGGATAACCGCACTTGGTTATGAATAGTAGGCCTCAGGTGAATATCAAACTCACAACTTTTTTCCAATAACGCGAGAAAAAATGAAGAGGAAACCAAAAAAGGAAAACAGATGATTGCAGGAGACGGGACAAATGCTGTATTCAATGGGGGAGAAAGAGTCAGTAAATCGTTACATACAAAATCACTCCCCTTCGAATTGAGCCACATTTTTTTGATTGATTTAAATCCTACTATGCTATATAGGCTTCCTAAATTGCTATTTCTATATGTACAACCAACAGTTTTCTTCCAACCAAACCAAAACATAATCTCCCTGAACAACCCTTTATATAAATATATTCTTATTCTTCCCAAGAGCCCTACTTATATAATCTGGTCCCCACTTATAACGTTGATGTTACAAACTTATGTTAACCTATCTGAACTCAACTCCACAAGGATCATTACGACCACAGAAAATGCATTTCCCAACTGATACTCGATACATAACAAGGAACCCCTTTACCCAATATCCCAACTCCTTGATCACCACTACAGATACCCTCTACCCCATAGCCCATCACCAGAATACTCCCTAATGATTTCCAAAACTTCATCCCCATAACACGAAACTTACATCAAACACGTGGACAAATTTGTAATACACCCCAACCACCGATATCCACCAAGTGAGGTTACGTATCCACCTGTGAGGAATTCAACATGTAAACATGTACATGCAAGGACTCTACATAACCCTACTAAGTACCCAAATAGCTCAACACTGGCCAATGACCAGGAATCTCTACATATCCATGACAATCAATTCTTTGGAATGCTACCCCACTGGCTTGTACAACAAATAGAATATCCGTAGCTCCTGCAACTCCTTTGAACAAAAAATTCAACAGATTCCTTCAAATACATAAAACAGTCTTGACTCACCACAATGACTTACAACGAATCTTCATTTTCCGTCTTGCATTTTTCCTTTCAAAGCAAAATATCTAATGCTACATTTTTTTTCTCTGACCAAAACCTGACCTTCTAACCACTAGGATGGCTAGACTCCTCACCGAGCAATGTGTAGCATTCCAATTCATAAATCTATGAAATTTGATTAGATTACGAATGAAGTTTCCATATACTTTTACATAGAATCATTCACTTGTATTTGTTACCGGAAAACTGCTATATTTTAAACATATATCGATAAATAAGAAATCCTGGAAAAATATTAGCTTTCTCGATGACTGGTAAATCTTTTTGGGCGGAACGATTTTCATCAAGTTGGTTTGTCACCAGAAAACAAAATTTGTTTCTTTCCATGACTCAACTGAGTTGGGCATGCGACGCATCCTAACTGAGGTACCTACCCCATAAAAAGCTGTTCACATCCTGTACTCACGAGAGTACGCAAGCATGCAAGCTGCAAGTCGTTACTTCTACCCGGAGAGTAAAGTTCCCGCAGCACCTCAGCCAATCCTGCTGTTCTCTGCCTGTTTCCCTCGCCTTGTACTTTGCATCCACCATGTTGAATTTCAAGCTAAAAATATCTGAGTGTGATTTTCAGGGATGAATATGTTTGACTCAGTTAGTTTGAGGATGAAGTGAATCATGTCTCTACGTGTTACTCTTTTCAGACAATGGATTTGAAGTCACTTACTCCTAAAATGCACAAAAGTGACTTACCATCCAATCTGTTCACCAACATCGCTGGAGATATTCCAGGTCCCTATCTGTATTCGTTATCAGGAAATCAATACATAGTTAGCTTCATTGATTTATATAGTGAGTGGCCACAATGTTTACCAGTGCCAACAAGAGAACAGAAACAGTTGCACACTTGTTATTCGACAAATTTTTCCCACGTTTTGGGTCTTCATTACTGATAGTATCCGATAACAGTTCTGAAAATATCAATAGAGTTATGAAAGAAACACTAGCTAATCTTTGAATTACATTTATCATCATTTTATTTTTCCACCAGAACAGAAACAGCAGAGAGGAGATACTCCATCTAACAATGCCCAATATTTTAGACAAAGGGGTAACTGCTAATGCATTTGAGCCGAATTCTAGCAGTGATTAGATCCAATGAAAATGGAGCAGCCAAGTTTACTCCATTTAAATTAGTTTTAAACGGGGATATAGTGTTTCTAGTAGATGATATTTTGAAACTTAAACAATTGTATTACGAGGATGAAAGCTTTTAGAGAACAACATATGGTTTCCGTTAAAAGAGAAAAACGTTTGAAAAGCTAGAAAAACATTTAGAATACATGGATAATGAGACTACAGAGTGTGAACTTTGCACAGGGGAAACAGTTTATCAGAAAAATCATAGAATAAGAGACTCTAGATAAACGCTGAGATCCATACTGTTATGTCGTTGAGACAAGTCTAGTTTCATACAGAATTAAAAGTTAGTTCACAGGGGAGATCTCGAAGACGCATGCCATCGATCTTTGCAATGATAAGATCAACGAATGAAATATTTCAGATGATTATCATTGGTTGATGTTGAAGGCTACTTTGGCTGCAATATGTAGCGATAGTAATCCTTATGATTTGGGATCAGATAATGATCCACTGCAAGAACCATCTGATCGGCACAGAAAGCAGAGTTAAGACGCAAATGAAGAAGGTACAGTGCCACTCACTGGCTGATAACTCTTGAAATCAACCAAGCAATTTGAGAAAGATATGCTAAGATCAGAAACAGAATTAAAACAATGAAATGAAAAAAACAAAAAACTACGATGAACGTAGCCTGTATAACTTGAGAGTTCCTCTCAGTTATTTATCCCAGATAGTCGAATGGGGAAAAAAAGAAAACAGGTGTTTTTGAGTATAGAATATTTACTTAACAGTGCACGCAATCAAGTTTATGTTCGCAATCATTAATGGTGGCAAATAGTTTGTTGTTCTGTCGATTTCCCGAAACATACCCCTGTCGATAATAGTATTCGAGCTCACAATTTTGTGTTCAGACATACATTCGCACTGACTGAGTTCAATTTTCAAGTTTTTAATTTTTTTTTGTTTAAGGAATGAAAAATATCTTGTTTGGTAATTGTTTCGAACTGTTTCCATACTGACTTTATGTTTTTTCATGTTGTTAAGCAGGGAATTCGGTTGCAGTAAATTGCAGTGTACCTATCGGACGCAGTGAAGGTTCAATTCAGACTGATGCATAAGTATTAACAGAAGAAAAACTTATATTCAGATATTTCATGCGGGACGTAAGAAAATGCAGTTGTGTACTGCTCCAATTCAGAATGCTCAACAATGAGAGTTCCTCATTGGTGGATCAACTTTTTTGCAGATTGCACAATTCAAGTGATGTTCATCGACAATATTTCAAATATATCGATGAAGATCGTTACTCCAGATAATAATAAAAGTTTTTGATTAGCTGCTAGTTCTTCCAGACAAAATGAAGGTCCCCAAGTGAGGTTCGTCACTGGAAACAAAATTTGTTCGTTTCTATTGCTTAAATGTCTAGGACAAACAACTTAGCCGTTCTCCGAACGTTTTCCTCTCTTTGCAACTTACTTCTACCGTGTGGAATTTCCTGACATTATTCAGAGTCTGTAGAACCCCGTGGTTGACAACAGGGGAAAAGAAACTGATTATAACAACGGCATCTTTTTCGTCTCGCTCTTCACTACTTTTTACTTTTACCAAGGACACCCGAGTCGTAGGTTTTAGCTTTTACCTTCACTTCATTGGCCTCGGTAAATCATTATGCAACCCTTGTTGCTTCGTATTCCAAGCCAGGCAAAGGGACTCCTGATAAAATAGCCAGTGTAATTCATGCTTGCTAGTTACTCATTGTAATACCGTTCAATGGTTGATTATCTGGTCCTATATCCTCATATATATGTATACGTACACACAAACACACACACACATACACACTCACACATACACACACACACACACACACACACACGAATACACACACACACCTGCATATACACACACATATATAACTCATGTGTTGAGATATTGGTTGATTTTTCTTTCAATTTAGACGGATTCATCATCATTGTAGTATAGCTTTTCGTTCAATTAAACAGCAAATTGAAAATGGCTATTCTCGAGAAAAGATGTTTTCCTTAGCCGTATAGCAGCAACTAATACAAAACCCGTGTCTAAACATTGGTCTCTTTGTTTAGTTGTTGAAAGCTAGGATCATATTGAAAGAACTTGAGCGGTTTCCTTATTTTAAGATTGTTCAATCAGGATACAAGCTTGCCAGGAACATATTTGCATTGTCTAGGATATCCAATATTTTCAGATTGAACAATCTCACACTTAATTGTACAACATCAACAAGAAATAATATTACCAAACAATGTCTATTTAAATGTGCACATTATATCATATACCGTTGTTAATATATCCATAACAATCATTCGACGTCTTAACTTTATATAGCTAAGCTAATAATATATCCAGTATATTGTGTTAATGCCTTTCTCTCTCTCACACTCTCTCTCTTTCTCGCTATTTTTCTATCTATCTATCTATCTATCTCTCTCTCTCTCTCTCTCTCTCTATATATATATATATATATGTATGTGTGTGTGTGTGTGTATGTGTGAGTGTGAGTGTGTGTATGTGTGCATATATATCATCGTGTGTATCTATATATATGTATGATTATATATATAGATAAAGAAATATATATATATGGATGCTTATATACACACACACGCACACACACTCACACACACACGTACATATATATATATATATATATATATATATATATGTATATATATATATATATATATATTTGTGTGAGTATGTGAATGTGCATATGCGTTTGTATATGTGTGTTGCTATATTTCCCTCTGTCAGTTGTCCTTTCACATCATTCAAACATTGCAGAATATATCAATTTTACTCGATACGAATATCGAGAATTCAATGCTGAAGATCTCATTTTTTAGCGTCATTTCAGTGCATTTACAAAAGGAGTGAGTTGTCATAGTCTGTCGTCATTGGGTAATCACGCATTCGAAAAGTTTGTTGAACAAGAGAGATTATAAGCCAAACTGAAAGAAAGTTCGTTTTTGTTTTTTTGTTTTTTGTGTATACAACGAGAGGTACTTCTTTTCAGTGATAAGATATCTACTGACTAAAAACAAACAATTTGTTTCTTATCATTTTCGGTCGTTACAAAGACAGAATAACCCGATTACTTAAGAGCGAGATTTAGTCTAGCCAGATAACTTTTTGGGTTATCTTCTTTAATACCATTTATTGCTTTTTTCATGGCTTGAATTAGATGGAAAACGCATCATACCCACCAAAATCAGATAAATAGAAAGAGATAAGTTGTTTTTTTTAGCGAAAATGAAATAAATGTTACACATTTTATATAACTTCTTTTTCAGTGAAATTTGTAATCAATTTCAGAGAAAACCCGCTGGTTGAATTCATTGTCTTTCTATAGTAGTGAATTTACACATACAATATCTGTATGACTCAGAAACATAACATTTTCATCTCAAAATATACTTTCATTCGGTGTTGGAAGTTGAGCATAGCGTTGTACAACATCTTTAAACTAACTTTGATTATTCGCTATAAACACAATTTTACAGCATGGCCCATAATTGTGTAAACCAGTTCTTCATAAAAAGTTGGTTTTCATCTCCATCAAAGATGGCACAATTTTGATATTTTCAGTGAAACATTACATAATAAAAACCAATATATTTAGGTGTGATTCATGACTCGATCATCAATTTTAAATTAATTCGTTCGGTAGATTCCAGCTCAAACTTGGATTATTTCATATTCCTGATTTTTGCAACTGAGTTTCGATGGAGATTGCCTAATATCTGATGATATCTGTTCTGATCGTGTAATGACTATGAAACGATAAATTCCCGCTATGTTATGTTTAGAAGAAATATTACCCCTCTGTGAGGGAACTGGTCGGTATGCACTCATTTATGAACGACACTGAATATTCAATCATCGATAAAAACATTTTCAACTAAAATTATATAAGATGAATATCGACCTCCAAAATCAATAACTGAACAATCGAGCGTCAAAATTTGTAATAAGAAAGGGGGGATTACAACGAACAATGAATAAATATGTTCTATTCTTAACATCAGTGGCACTCTCCACGAAAAAACCTGATATAAAGTAAAGAGAAACTCCTGGGAACATAATCTCCTGTTATGCATTGGCAATGTATCACTATGGACAACATAAAAAATAAACAGGCAAAGAAAAATGCTGCTGCAGAAATCGAACGTGCCACCGATTGGGTTGCAACTTCAACTGAGCAATGCTGTAACGATTGACCTGATCAGCCGACAGTAATTTACAAGTCTACGATGGGTAACACATCAACTGTGTAATGACAGGAGATCATCGCAAATAAGTTTTTTTTTTGTAATAAAACGCAATTTATTATCATTCTGTCGGATAATATATATCCATGGTAAGAGCATTGCTGCGTTGAAGCGGGTGACCAATCGATGCAGGTTTGATCCTTGCAGCAGCACCATTTTAAAAATTGTTTATAGAAATAACGTAGTCTAGAGCCAGTGATACATAAAGGTACAATGACAGGAGATCATCAAAAATGAAATTTTATATGGTAAAACACAATTTATAATCAAATATACGTGTGTGTGTGTGTGTGTGTGTGTGTGTGTATGTATCTGGGTATATGTGTGAATACTAAGATTGAAAGATGGATGGAAAAACAAGAAATATTGACAGAATAGCATTCGTTACCAGATAATAAGGCATAAGATTATGCGTAATACAATCACGAATGACCATGTCTCCAAATTTTGTTTCAATATCGCATGTACGTGTAATTTCCCCGCACGACACATTCGATAATTATGCTATATTCACTGATAAATAATTCTTCATTTATGTATACATCGTTTTTCTTTCTTTCTGATATCGAAGAACGGTAGTCATCATCGAGTGATTGTTTATGACTAAGTCAAGTTGGTGTAAAACGACAACGTTTAAATACAAATATATAGTCTCTAAATACATTGTTTTCTTTTAGGCAATAATATCAGCTTAAGATTTTTCATGGAGATAGGAAGTGTTTAAAAGATGAGTGTGTAGATCCCGGTGATTGCTGAAGCATCAAATCTTTCAAGTGCACTAATTGAGCTTTCAGATTAATATAGTAACAGCCCGTAGCAATGTACAGATAAATACGGGTACACACATACGCATACATCTGTACATACGCATGCTAATTTTGAGAAGTGCACAAATACGTGAAAGCGTTTATACATAAATGTATAGTTAAAGAGAGAAGTTTCGAGGTATAAGATTGAAAAATTTCGTAATATTTATAGGTTTGTACTGATAATTCATTCCTATATGCTTCTATGAAAGAGGGAAAGAATTCTAACTCTGGAATCATGTAAGATAATGACTTTGATTGATAATAGCGTACACTGCAGGTTTGTGCACTGCAACAAGAACACAGTAGGATTGAATAAGAAATTTATATTCTAGCCTTGTTGATTTCTTCAGGTGGGTGAGAGAGAAAAGCGGGGCTGGAAAGCAAGGACAGTAAATAAGTGGGAAATTTAGCTTTGTCAAGGACCCTCGCCATCTGAAGAGATTAGCAAGTTTATAACTGAAATGACTTATTGTTTATCGATGTAAATTTGAAATAAAACAAAAAAAAAGGGGGTGAAAATCTACCCGGAACATGTATGTTCATCCCCTGCTTCCCAACAGAACTTATAAACAAATATATATATAGGGTCAGCTAACAAAAAAAAAGAAACATCATAGAATCTATTAGAAAATGGCAATGGGCAGGCCATGTTGCAAAAATGACAACCGATGGACATCACGATTCGCAACATGGATCCCCAGAGATTACATGCAAAACTGAGGTGGACAAAATACAAGATCCAGAGGCAAACTAGACAAATTCATAGAATACTGGCTCCGCGACGCCTATGATAGAGAATTGTGGCGAAACCTGGGGAAGGTCTATGTCCAACGACGGACGTTAAAAGACTGTCGATGATGATGATGATGATGATCATGATGATGATCATGATAATGATCATGATGATGATGATGAAAAATCCAAGACCATCCAAGTAAAGTTGAAAGGCATAGCGAGAATCTTTGACAAAGCAACGAATGGTTAAAGTCTAAAAACTTTGAACTATGACTGTTGTACGGAGAATCACACTTCCTTCAATTTGGAACCATAACTTGACGCAGATAAGTACTTTGTAAAAATTTAACTCTAAATTCTCTTCTTTGGCCAACCGAAAATACATAGTCTTCCACTGAAGACTCAATGAAACACTCACTCAGAGAGTGAGAGAGAGAAGGAGAGAGAGCTCGATATCTTTTTACTTGCTCGGTCTCTGGCCTGGCCCGTAAACCGTGGTACTCCCTGCTTGCCTGCTCTGTTCACTCTGCTTTATCTTGCCTCTGGTCACGCTGGTCTAGTCTGGTCTGGTCTGATTGACTGTCTAGGCATCGCCGCCTTTAAAGGAAACGGTCACTTTCTTTTTGCTATCTTTTTTATTAAATTACTCTACCCTCTCCTTTCACTGCATACCAAAGCTAAATGATCACCCACCGTTTACTTTTGTATTTTCCCCTTGCTTTCTTTGGTTTCTCTCAAAACTAAACTTAACAATCGATCGTTCTTACTTCCGCTGTTGCCATTAAGATCCTTATATACTATCCTTCTCTATACCCCCTTTTTCCTCCCTCTCTCAGAATGTATTTTAAATTAAGCGGCAGAGACTGGCTATCTATCTATCTACGGGGGTTCCATGCGACCACGCTTTATCTTAACCATAAATCTACTTATGATGATTCTATAGTCCTTTTTGGCGTCTGAAATGGGTTACTCTGTAACTTCTTATCTCTGATCAAATATCTTTGTATACTTTACTTTTACCGAAGCCAAAAATATCTAAAAATGCTTAAAAAAGAAGAATATAAAATCTAAGAATAATATCTTGTATTCGATTGAAGAGTCCCCTCAGCCCTCATATTGTGAGAACCATGTCGTAATTGACACTTTCAGAGATCCAAGCCTGAAGGGATGAAAGCTGATTTCCATCTACATAGTGGATTATCTGTGTATATGCGATATATAACTGTTAGGAAAGAGTATATATATATATATATATATATATATATATATATATATATATATATATATATATATATATATATATATATATGTGTGTGTGTGTGTGTGTGTGTATATATATATATGTGTGAGTGTGTGCATGTGTGTGCATTTGAAACTTGGCTATATATATACATATATTTGAAATGCTTCGATATATGTATTGAGATCGCGTTTGAAACTGTGTTGATATATATATATATATATATATATATATATATATATATATATATATATATGTGTGTGTGTGTGTGTGTGTATATATGATAGTCCAATCTAGTAATCAATCTTGAAATCCTATCCTTAAAAACACTCTAAAATTTAATTTAATTCTGTGATAACCTTAGGAATTTCCTTTTCTATCAGTGATTTCTGTTATCTCAAACTTGTGTTACACACTTGATGTAATATAATGTGAAGTTGTGACAACCCTTATCGACAAACAAACTTTCTTATCACTTCAAGATATTTAGATGAGGAGATGTCTACCTGAATGTATTGATACACGTGACAAATTCTGTATCCACCACAAATCCTGATTCATAAATATATACCGAATAGAAATAACGCTCAAACTGCAAGGTGTATGGGTGTAATTTACAAGAGGTCAATTAGTGACATAGGTGATTATCACCTTGGAGGTCATTCAAAGTTATCAGGGACCTTGTCTCTTAATTATCTGGTTTGAACTTTGGTCCTGAAAAATTTCATATCAAAATTTTCCTCAATCATTATACTTACGATTAACAATACCCTGTCTTACAATAAAATTAGTGACAGTTAATTCCGGTTTGGTCTCTCCTCAGACATTCACAGAAAATCATCGTGTAAATAATAGTAACGCACAGCCGTTGTCAAATTCTCTGAGCCCTTCCCAAGCTTTAAATACACGTATAAGCTTAAACTGTTGCAAAACTTAGCAGCCTTCTCGATTCTCTTTTCAAATGCACCAGCAAAAATAAGTTAGATTCTTTGAAAAATTTGAAAGTAATTAGAGTTGCGTAATGAACACATACCCCCCAAAACTAGATGAACTGAGCTTTATGAATACACAAACTTTACGATCTCGGGAACGAGACATTCACTGCAGAGCTTTCCAATCGTTTTGCATTGTTGAAACATCTGTTAGAAATAAATGGATTTGCTATGTATTACTTAAAATTTGTTTGATATACAAAATCCACTTAACTTTGCCCCACACGCCCAAAAGATTATTTTCGTGATACACAGTTAGGAATTATTTGATATATCAACAAACGTTGAATAAATCTGTAGTTATTTTATTACTTCTTTATTCTGGATTCTTTGTACCATCTTTGTTTTGATACTTAGGGATACTGAAGTTCTTATTTACTAAGCTAGGGACTGAATTTGAGAAAAATTCTCGAGGTCAGGGCACTGAATGATGATCAAAATCACCATTGGGTATCATGATCTGTTTGTCAAGCTTAGTAACCATTGCACTACGACATGAATCCCACTGCTTATCCTACTAATGATTGCTTGAAAGTTTACGATGGGAAGGTTTTCAATACTTTTTTTATTTTTATTAGAAGCGTCTTCTCTCTTACTAGTGTTTTTCTTTTCTTTAAAAACATCCATGCTAGGTAATTTTCTATGACCTGAAAGTGTACAATAAAGGAGTACCTACAGATAAGATTTGAATTTCTGCCACACTCCTTTCAATTGGCTACATCTTCTATTAGGAAAACCTTGGTTATACTTATGTTAATGGTAATAATGTCTTCTTATTGACACTGAAATAGTGAAAATACTTTATCAAAAGATTTTTGAAAAATAAATCAATGCAATGATATGACGATTAGATTGTGAGATTTTTTTCGCCATTATTAATATTGCTTTACTTACGATTTCCTCCATCTCAGAGAAATCATTTGGCATTGCAGTTACCACCTTGCTAGACCATTTTTAACATGTCTCACGGTGATATATTTCAAACCACTGCACAACTCTTTGAATAGACACCACAGAAGTAGAACACAATTTTCAATCCATGTGTTAGTTAAGAAAACAATGAAAACATTTTATTAGTGTGAAATACAGACGGATACAGAAATTGAAAAATTTATCGTCGGTAAATTACAATACCGAGATTCCATTACTGTCAGGAGTAGAAGGCAATGCACGACTGTGTTCTGTTTTGTATTCAACGGACTAAACCATTTATTTACGCGACTTTCAATGATACATTTCGAACCTATGCAAACTTCTTTGAATAGGCGGCATTGCAGAAAAAAATTTCGATGAATAAGCAACTGAGCCAGGAAATTGCAACGCTATCTCCAATCTGAGTCAGCCATGAAAACAATGAAGATTGGTATTAAAGCAAAATATGTACGGAAAAAAAGAGACTCAAAAAAACTCATTTTTAGTAATTTCAATACGGACATTCCATTACAGACAGTAGTGTGGGAAGATGCACAAAACCTTTATATACGAAATGAGTTTACGTATCCACGACCAAGTCTAAAATATTGAATAAGCTGGATGAATACGTCATCGGTTGTGAAACCATTGTCTTTGGCGACACAAATAATTTTCTTGAAGCAATCGTCTAGTTTCGTGGATATTTCCACCGATGAAAACGGTTGATGTGTAAAATTGACGAGTCTTTCGGGCGTCTTTTACATTAATGTGTTTCATATGTCGCCTATAATCCGTTTCCCTGGGGCAAATTTACTTCAGTACGAGTGGTATAGTTAGGGATCGGAGACTACGGGTTATCTGTTTCTATTCAACCGATCATAATTGCTTGAATTACCTCCCATCTTTTCTACACAGGAAGTAAATAAACATTACTTACAGATTAATGTAGAAGACATATGCCTCAAGATGTCCATTGGACAGCCATAAAACACGCCGATATAGGAACGATATAGGTATGTACTGTACTCTGTATAAGTCCAAAAGTTATTCAGACTGTTGAACCCTTTTTTGTTTTGCTTTTTTTTGTTCCAGCAACGTTCCAGCCTAGACACTCTACATCTTTCTCCTGGTTAAAAAGCCGTAGGCAACATAATGAATTGCTCTTCAGGAATACAAATATCGATTAGAGAATGGTGGCTAATATACCACACATCTTGATTTATTCTCACTAATGAAAACTCGTGGAAATATCATTAGCAACAAATAACAAACTGAAGGGGAGCAAAATAGAAAAAAAGTGAATATTGATAGTCTGAAGAATTGTTACGATACGTATAAACTCTGAGATGTAATAGAGTGTTAATTTATTTGATCTCTGATATAACTAGTGTTAATATCATTGTAATCATTCGGACTAACCTTGTTTGTGATTTTGGATATGTTTTTCTTCCCAATTTGACAATCATTACGATATGGACTAAAAAATTCTCAATTGTCATGTAATCAATTTTCCATAATTATCTTATGGGCATACTCAATATATACGAGTAGAAAGTATCCAATATTCCGGGACTTTTTGAAAGCTTTGGTGTTATCTGAGAATTTCAATTGACCTTACTGAGAAATAAGCTCCCAACAGGGAGAAAGATAAATCTCGGACACTTCATCTTTGAGCACGGTTGGCCGTCAGAAAGATGGACAGATCCTTAGAGTGTGACACAGTATAATTTTATCCGGCGAATATTTATTTCAATATATTTTCTGCCAACGGGTATAAGTCTGATAATTAACGCCGGTAACTTCGTTTGAATAACCTGCACCTTAATATCAAACAGTGAAAATTCCTTTAGTGGGGATTGAATTAAAGCACGGGGCATTCAAATCTTCTGGGATGATTTGAGAACACAAGTTCTGAAAAAAAAAGATTTTCATTCTACCGGTTGAATCTGTGCAAATATTCTCTGGTGCTTAATTTAGCAAAAACCATTTCTCTATGAAGGATCGATGTACATATCATACGTGAAAAGGTAATACGAAATTGCATATTAATAAAATCATTAAGCAATCATCTGATCAAGTTTTTTTCTCCTTTATATGGATTTTACTGTCAATTTTCTTCCCTGGACTGGTCAGTAGGAAGAATACCCTGAGAAAACCTTTATAAAATGTGACCATTGTTGGGTTTGAATGCTGTCGGGATGGATATCGCAATACAGGAGATAGCTTTATCTGATAATCCCGATGCCTGAAAGAGTGAAATTCGAGAAAGGCAAATTCACCAAATCTAGATTTGCATAATGAAATATTCTTACTAAGAAAAATCAGGAATTGAAAAAAAAACATTACGTTGGTTTTAATGTCATTATTTTAATTTGGTCTTTGTAACGCTGATCCCCAGATATACACTGAAATTAATTCTGACAAACTAATCTAAATTCATGAGTCCGATTCAGTGTAGAGAAAGATCTTTCTTTACTCTTTGAAAATATTCACTCATGTATACACATGCAATATATATATATATATATATATATATATATATATATATATATATATATATATATATATATATATATATATATATGCATCTATGAGCAGTAATACCTACTCGTATATGTGTGTGTGTGTGTGTGTGTGTGTGTGTGTGTGTGTGTGCGTGTGTAGCAATCTACCGTTGTTGATCACTCTGTAGTGGAATAAGGTCAATCCTAATTGGGATCCTCTGCGTAGTGGACATTTACCAGGTCAACATGAACTCAATATGGAAATGGAAATGCATCAAAATTCTTTTGAACCTTCAAGCCAGTGTTTACTATGTTTTAACAGAAAAAATTCCTCTTAATTTATTTGCAACTTTAGTTTTTGTTCCTACGTCTCTCCTTCACTTTTTTTTTTCTTCCTTGGAAGTATGTGATTTTAGCATTGTTCAACGAGTCCAAATTATTTTTTGTCATTTTGAGTAAATTAGGATTGTTGATAAACATTTTTTTTATCTTTGGACAATACGTATCAATATTTTTGGTCACGATTTAAAAGTGATTGGTTATACTGTGCGATAGATGTTAGCCTTAGTCCTCAGGCTAGCTAATTCTATTGCAATGATTTCTAGTGATGATGATGTACAAACTTGAAAGTTATGATGCAGGGAGCAGTAAGATATCAAACTCTACAAATATATGAAAAATAAGGGGAAAAGGGGAGAGTATGAATAGTGAAAAAGTAAAATTACAGAAGATAGAATAGTAAATAAAGAAACAGGATACTGTTTCAAGGAAAAGTGAAAATATGTTAAATGGAGAAAGTATTGAAAAAATCATTAGATGAAAAAAATTGAAGATAAAATGCAGCACAAATGAAAAATGAAAATGACGGCGAAGATATATTTTGGAGAGTAAGGAAAAAAAGTTAGAATTATGACTGTTTGAAAGAGAAGAAAAGAAGAAGAAGCGAGATCACCAGAAAATAGATAAAATGAAACGGAAGAAAATCGGGAAAGAAAAAATCAGAGACTGAGAAGATGACGGTGAAACTGAAAAAGGAAAGAGTAAAGAAGATCAAAGTGAACGAGAAGGATAAACATGTACGTAAAGAGACGAATGAAAGTAAAAAAGGTGGGGATGAGATTAAGAAAAAAATGGAAAATTTTTTTGGATGGAAAAATAGTGGGAGCAAGGAAAGACAATTTAGTAAGAGAATGAACAGTCAGTGTTGTAGAATACGAAAGAAGAAGAAGAAGAAAAACAAGAAGAAGAAGAAGAAGAAGAAGAAGAAGAAGAAGAAGAAGAAGAAGAAGAAGAACGAGAAGGAAGAGGAGAAGGAGAAGTTGATGACGAAGACGTAGAAAAATATTAACGGAAGAAAGGTAATGGTGTGGTGGATGCGAATTCGTAAAAGACGGAAAAGATGGTACAATGAGAAAAAGTGATTGGATATGTAGCTGAATAAATATCATGAATATTAGCAGGGAAGAAAAGAGGAAACAAAGACTTGGTCAACGAAAAAGTATTCGTAGAAGAGATAAACGTAAACAATTTGTTGTATGATAAGAAGAAAACGAAGAAATAGATGAAACAGAAGTAAAAGATATGTAATAAAAAGAAATCTTAGCGCTTGAAGACAAAAAAGAAGGAATAACTGAAATAATAAAAGGAACAATAGTCAGAAAATAAGAAGTATTAAAAGAAAGATAGCAAATAAGAGGAGGTGGGATGAAGGAAAATATCAACTATCGCCTAAGCAAGCTGATGTTACGTGATTTGGCGCCAATGATAAGCAAATATATGAGAAATAGAATTCGAATGAGATGTGTCAAAATGATGCCATTCACGAAGAAGGACATATTACTTGGTTTCATGGACATTACATCGGATGCGAATCGCCTGTAAATTGAATGCGACGTATGATCCGGACCCTGTCAAGATGGAGCCGTGCATCGACTTTGACATCGAAGTATTTGAGCATCACGCTAGCAAAGAACACAGTTTCGATTAGCAAAGTATTATGATTGATTTTTTTCGCCATTGGAAGCATCGTGTAGTGGTGATAAGCTACCCAAGCGGGGAAGAAAAAAAAACTCCTTACGTATTCTTCCAAGCGAAGTAATTTAGAGGTGAAATTTAAAACTTTTTACTTTTAATGTACTGTTCACTTAAGATGCTTTATGCCCTGAACACAGTTTACAAGATGAAGTGGAAACGATTTGTCTTTGGATCTACTAGATCATTCTAAATTTAAGCTGTGATTTGCCCAATACTACTGTAACTCTTCATCAATATCCAATAATCTGAAGCATATATATATATATATATATATATATATATATATATATATATATATATATATATATATATATATATATATATATATATAAATACATATATATATATATTACACGAGTATGTTCAAAAGCTTTTCCGAGCTGGCAATATTGTGGGAGGCCCCTTTATTTTCATGATAGCCAGCTCATGCAGATGTGAAAAGGCAACAATATGTTCGTGATTTCTGAATTTCCCAATCTTATTTCATGCGTCCAAACGTTTCTATGCAAGGTGTGACACAGAAGCTCGTTGTCTATCATATGTACATATTCTTCCTGTTTTTAGCCTGTCAATACTGCTGGATTTCATCGGAGGTCAGGTGATAGCAAATCTCTCGCGTACTCTATCAATTTCTCCCAGTATTTCACTGATTCAAGTTGGGCGGTCATTTGTATGGTATCGTCTCCTCCGATGTTCAATGTGTCCTGGCCTGTGAACAAGAATCTCAAGTGCTGTTGTATATACATTGAATTGATTCGGCCAATCGACAAATTCACATCCCGTAACTCTTCAATTACTCAGCAACTTCTTCAAAACTCTCCATTTATTCACTTACTTCTATAGAATGTATTCTGACTCTCAATCTCTCTCTCCCTCTCTCTCTCTCTCTCTACCCATCTATCTATCTATATATACATATATATATCTATCTATCTATATATATATATATATCTATCTATCTATCTATATATATATATATATATATATATATATATATATATATATATATATATATATATATATATATATATATATATATATATGTATATCTACACTATAATGGATTTTTTTACAGACTCCATGTTTTGATGCCGTATTCGTTCATTTTTTTACCCTCTTTTAAATTTGCAATAAATGTTTCAAGCTGTTATTGATGTTAATCGAGTGACAGAAAGTCTCTTCAAATTGACAGCAAGTCCCCCAGTGATCTTGCCTACATCAAGAGTGCCGTGTCTTTAATGATATTTGTGCAGGTCTCTTATACATTCACTCTTTCTATGGGGTATATTGTAGTATACTAAGTGCCATGAAGAATGTGAACACGACTCTCAATTTTCTATTCTTTTCCCCGTTCTTTTTCAGTTCTTGAGTAACCCTCTATTTTTTATTTATGTACATCAAATGCATTCCCAGGTCCAGGCCATATATTTCTCGGTTGTCACATTAGATTTGGTAAGAACAAGTCTCTTGAAGTCACTAGCATTTTTTTTTTTACTGTCCATGCATTTTGTGGCTTTGGTACTACTATTCTTACTCAAATGTCTTTTTTGTCCCACTTCGAATTTAGTTTTTGTTTGCTCAGTTCCAAGCTCAATAGTTACTATGGGTGCAACCTCACCATTCATGTTTTATAGTTTTTTTGTTTTTTTTTATTTTTGTTATTTTTGCAGTCTCTGGTTTGATCCTTATATTCTCAATTTTTCTATATTTCTTTATTATTCAGTCTTTCGCCTGTTACTCAGTGGTTGAGTTAGGCCTGACCTGATACACATATCATCCAGAAGTTTTCCTTGGTACATTCACTTATTTTAGCAAAAATGAGGCGAAAAGTGAAAACTTCGTTCAGTTTGTTTTTGTTCTTTAGCAAATCTTTAAAAAGGGGGTTCACACGGTATCCCTTTCTCTCCTATGTTCCTCCACCTCAGCCTTAACATATTATCATCACCATTTTTCTAGTCTATAACACTCAAAATATTTTTTATATAAAATTGACGGTAATTTGGTTTTAGTTTTAATTTTTTTCAGCTGACAGGTATTCATAGGAAGCTCTAATTTCAGAAAGTACAATGGACCTGTAGAAACTGTTAGAAAAAGGGGAAAATGTCTTCCAATATTGTTCTCTCTTTTCTCCTCTTTCCAAGTTTTTTCTCCCGGGTTCATTTATTTTCAATCAATATTTTTTCGCACAAAAACTATGCACCAAAAGTTCTTATTTTAATTAACTGATAATAAAGGAAAGCCGTTTTTCGTTATCGGTATCCTAGCATAAGGCCGCATCCCGGAGTAATGGAATATAAATCTCTTTCTCTCGCTACTATAATTATGTTTTTCTATCACCCTGGTGTATTTCGAGATCAAATTATCTTATGACCTAATCAACCGTTGGGTCATTCAGCGATCTCCTTTTCAAGTAACATGCAACGGGTTATACTTGCTTACATATCACCAGTGGCAAGGAATAATCACTGTGATTATCCATAGTTATAAGTTGGGTTCATCTCTATTAAATATAGATAATAATCTTTTCAGTGCCATTGCTGTCAAAGATGGCATCCGGCGATTTCCGTAACCATAGAAACATATCTGGAGGAGATGTTTCGGTGTAACAGTTAACAGACTATGAAAATGAAGTTCAAAGTCTGGCAACGGCAGTTTGTACTTTGAAAAGATTAACGCACTGGAGAAGTAAATGGACACTAATATGTAGATAAATACCACAGAGGACAATTTCAAGTATGAGTAAATGTTAAGATTCCGAATGATGAACACATAGGCAAGCAATCTGTAATTTCAAATATATAAACTATGCATTGGATAAGTAAAATTTAGCTGTTTAAGTTTACATTGAAAAAAAAAAAAAAATCAATAGCATCCAAAAATATTATTTTAATCACACATGATTTAAGTTTACTATGCTTGACCTAACGGCGAAAAATAACTATATTGGACCCCTAAAGGGTCGAAAGGATTAGACAGTATAGATAAGTGCATTTACTATCATTCCATCGCAAGCTTCCACCTCTAAGCAATGGATTATCACCTCCAACGCGTATTTCTTAGCTACCAGAACCTTGATCTAGTCAAGCAGAAAGTCTAGCATCAGTTTTGCTGCTAGAGCGACTGGTTTGCCGTCAAATTAGAACTTCCTTAAAGGGCCGATCCTTGATTTGGAATCGTCCTTTTCCAAGAGATGTTGCCTCCCCTGGCTTGATCAACTTATAAGCCTTACTATATCATCCAAAACTGGAGTGGTTTACACATACTTCTCCTAATGTAAATTGTGCAAGGCAGATATAAACAGCCCTGACCGGGGTACGACCATGGGTCGTCAATCCCATTGTCATGACCATTACTGACTACACAAATTTTGCCTCCAATCTTAACTTAATGCAAGAGTAATCCCACGTGTATAATCTCTTGTAAGGTTTTCAACGTGTAAAAGTTTGATATAGCGAAATAATAACGACAAAATCATGTTAGCTAAGGTACCTAGACATAGACAGTCACTTTATCCTGACAAAACGCAACAGGTTCTGTGCAATCAGTGAGAGTCGGCCAAACTATGATAATGAAAGTTGCCAGATAAGAGTGTTAACAACTGCTCAACAGCAATGTGGATGAATTATACATTTCGTTTGATTGTTGAAAGCTAGTGACTAGCCACAATTTTCTTCAGGTGAAGCTAGAATTATTACAGACTTGAATCTGAACATCTGAAAAATCATCGATTGTTTTTATTTCTTCTTTTCAACTCAACAAACGACTTGAATAACACTGAATTCATCGTATACTGATGTGCATCTTGAATGAAGTGTGCTGATGAATGCAGCTAAGAAGGGGACGTTAGTTTCAAACAAAGTATTAATTAAGTCATTTTAGTCATATATATATATATATATATATATATATATATATACATATATATATGTGTGTGTGTTTGTGTGCGTGCGTGCGTGCGTGTGTGCGTGCATGAGTAACAACATTTGAAAAAACGTGTTTTTATGTGTATATGTGTCTTTTTCACTCAGTCTCTCCGTATGTACCGCAATACCTTTCGATAACTGGTCATTTTACAAAGTTTACATTTGCGATATATATTAGTAAGTACTCACTGAAGTGCTGTGTCTTTGAAGTTGTTTGGTCAGCGGTTCTTGAGAAGTCAAAAAAATCTATAAATTGAACATTATAGATTTTTATCTATCTAAATAAAGTTACCGGCTCTTTCGTTCTCCTGGAATAAATGAGTGATGATATAAATATGTGAATTGTTTGCATTGGAAGGAGTCTACCAAAACACTTCCCTTCGACGGCCTAAAAATTATCATGACAGGCTAAGGTCTTGCCTAATCCAAACATGAACCTTTCTAACGAGTACTTCATTAGTTTTAATTATTTACTATCTGTTGGCACGGATGGTGGAGGTAAAAACTAAATCTTGTTGATTTTATTGTTTTTGAATGCTAGTTATTATATGTTGGAATATCATTTGAACTTTATCGTTCATGTGATGGTATACCAAACATAAAAATGATCAAATTGGGATAGTTCGCTACATTTATTCCATATCTGAGAAAGACGTTGCTCGATACAAAATATACACAGCTAATGGTTATGTTCTTTAAATAAAAGTAACAACGATATCCCATGAGAGGGTTACAACAATGGTCGAGAAATAAAGGCGGGCAATAAAGCCTGCTCGGAGAAACAAACTAAAACTATATATTTGATGAAGATATAAACTTTGACCATGATTATTTTTGAGAAATTATTTTTGGATCAGTGGAAATGTTTTGATGTACTTTACTCTTAATCAATAAGATACATAAGAATTTTGTGGCAATTTTCCAGAGTTCATGGAAGTTTGGTTTCAAATTTGAGGAATAAAATTAAAGATCACCTTCAGAGGCCATAGAATATACAGTTGCAATATTCAAAATTAGAATACACAAATATTTTTTTTTTATTTCCAACGAAGATCCAAACAATACTGTATGAAACACCTACCCTATAGCAATTGAACAGCAATTTTTTGAGAAGACGTAAGTAAGTGCATGGAGTTCAATTTTCCTTAGGTGCTGAATACGCTAGCCAGACAAAACTATGCAACATGTTTATCAATTTTCGTGCAAAAGGGGGCAAATTTTGCAGAGTAAAGTTTATTAGAGTGTTAACTGCTCTTTGAAAGTTGAGTGTTCAGATGAGAAATTTGGTGAGCTGGAGCGGCAAAGACGAAAAAAAAAAAAGGATCAAACATTGGTTTATTTGGGGATAACGAAATTTATTTGAGATATGTTTACGAGCACACAGGATCAGAATATATTTCTAAATCAGTTTATCGATTTAATCGAGTAATTTTAAGTCAATTTGCACAAATGAAATGCATGTAAACGTGTGTTTATGATATCTTTCTGATGAACATATAAATAGTTGTCTCTTTCTCTCCCTCTCTCTCCCCCTCTCTCTCTCTCTCTCTCTCTCTCTATATATATATATATATATATATATATATATATATATATATATATATATATATATATATATATATGAGAGAGAGAGAGAAAAGAAAAGGGAGGGAGAGAAAGAGGCAATGTTTAAACAACTTCTCTCTCTCTCTCTCTCTCTCTCTCTCTCTATATATATATATATATATATATATATATATATATATGTACAGAGAGAGAGAGTGGGTCGTTTATATATATATATATATATATATATATATATAAAGAGAGAGCAGGAATGGAAGAGAGAAAGAGAGACAAAATATTTATTTGTTGCACAAATATATATATATATATATATATATATATATATGTATATATATATATATATATATATTTATATATATATATGTATATATTTTGCATATATATATATATATATGTATGTATATATGCATGTGTGTTTTATGCGTATATACATATATATATATATATATATATATATATATACATATATATATATATATATATATATATATATATATATATATATATATATATATATATATATATATATATTGATAGGGAGAGAGAAAGAGAAAGAGAGACAGAAAGGGAAAGAGAGAGGGGGAGAAAGAGCCAGATGTTTATTTGTTATAGAAAATATTCCTCTAACGCTTTGCAGTAAATATTTTTTAAATAGCCTATATGTTGCAGATAAGATATGAATTGGTCTGTATTAATTTCTATGAATGCCTTGCACTAAATGACTGAATGTATCGTTTGCTTCACATAGTGATACCATATATTAGTTTTTCAGTTGGGAATTTTGATTTTAGTTGCTGTATATTTGAATACAAGTGTGCATGTACGTAAGTCTAACGAACAATGATACATACCGTTATATATATATATATATATATATATATATATATATATATATATATATATATATATATATATATATATATATATATATGTATATATATATATATGATAAAACAATTGATGATAACAATAATGAAATTACATGCTCACCATTAGGATCTAAACTTGAAAATTAGTAATGAAATCAAATTCTGTATAAAACACGGAAAACTTTGAACACCGTACATTAATCGCGATTAGGACTGACATGTATTATATTACTGGGTCGCATAAATCGGTTTAAAATTCATGAAATTCGAAATATTGCCGGAAAGTGGAAAGTTTATGTGACCATATATACATATATATGTGTGAGTGTGTGTGTAAATGTGTGTGTGTGTGTGTGTAGAGAGAGAGAGAGATGAGAGAGGGGAAGAAGGTGGAACCGGTGATCCTGTTTAACACAAACTAAAATCATAAATATCCATGCAAAAAATCTCTTTACTTTGTTTTACGAGCTCCCCCAAAAGTGCTCCCCTATTTTATGATTAAATCGAATTCAATATATCGTTATTTTTCTACATTTATTTCACTGTTTTTGATAACTTCATCTCTCCCATTTCATTCAAAGGAACGAAGTGTTTAAATTTTCATTCTTCTCTTCTCACTCTTCGGTCATTTTCTATCCAAACACTCTTCTCTGCTCTTTTAGTCCCCCGAATCCCTCTCTTTCATTGTCTTTCTGATGCTTTTAATCATCACTGCCGCTGTTTTTTCCATGAACTTCTTTTAAATATATATATATATATATATATATATATATATATATATATATATATAAGTGAGGTTTGGCTATACAAACATGTTTATGTTTCTGCCCTATTTGGGCTTTTTTTCATTCGCCTGAAGACGCCCAAACAGGGCAGAAACATTAACAGGTTCGTGTAGCTGTAACTTGACTTAATGTTATATACA
Source organism: Thysanoteuthis rhombus (assembly GCA_963457665.1). NCBI lineage: Eukaryota > Metazoa > Mollusca > Cephalopoda > Oegopsida > Thysanoteuthidae > Thysanoteuthis > Thysanoteuthis major. Next base: position 17,639,116 of record OY735211.1, read on the forward strand.
TTATTATACATCAGATTTTATATTAGATGGTAATACTTGAATATATAATTATAAAATGCAATATATTATATTGACGTCCAATTTACGAATGATATCCCGTGATGTACACAGAGGGTGTACAATTCGGCTTCGCAATGTGAACAGCGGACGGTAACAGGCATTAACGCCTTTGCATTACCAGTGTTTTTTCGAGTTCAATGACAAGAGTTAAGGAAAGTCACTGGTTCGATTCCTGCAGCGGCCCTAATCTCTTTAGTCTATTTACATTGTCTATGCCAAGTGATAAATTCACTTTGTATTGACAGGTGCTCATTTGAAATAAGAGTTCCAATATAATGTAACGCATTTATAATCATTCTGTTAGACTCTATATCCATTTCACACGCACACACACACACACATACACACACACACACACACATATATATATATATATATATATATATATATATATATATATATATATATATATATATGTATATATGTATATATATATACGTATGTATATGTATATACTCACAACAATTTTCTTATCACCTCTTTTTCTAATCCTCAATTTCACGCCGGCATCTATAGTTTCCTCCGTAATGATTCGTTTTAATCAAAACTTGCTTCTTTTTGTACTCGTCTTCCCTTGAATGTCAGATTCTGCTTTATTGTTGCATGTTAGCTATAAATGATCACCTTATCTAAAGCCTACCAAATTCTTTCTCTGGAAACCTTGCTAATGATATCTTCAGTAAGCATCGTCGATTCCACGTAATGGCTAATGATTTCAATTTGTAGCACAGCCTATTTGGGTTAACACTACGGAAACCGGTGACACTCTAAATTTTCAGAGTATTATAATCATTTTATTCTTTTAATTCTTTTCCTCTGCTCTCTTTTGTATCCTGTATAGCCGGGTCTAAATTAGCAGCTATAGGGGAGTTGGTATTTCGTTGATGGTACCAATGCTTAATACATGGGGTGTTTTGAATTAGGCAATTTCCTGGACATCTCAGATGTTACGGTTGTATTGGATATGGTAAGTGGACTCTTACCTTCGCATCTCTACTATTATTTTAGTACACAGCACCTCTAGTTCAAATGATTCCAGAGATATTTTGGTCTCCATTCCCAATATCCCGTAGAACTCAGTTTTGAGGAATTTGTACTTGGGAAGCTTCTCTGCTTTTTTTCACATAGGTTTTTCTTACGGATTGTATTGCTGTGTCTTTAATGATTATGATGTGAGGAGTGAGGCTTTCATTTCTCTGTGTGGATGGACTTGTTTCCACTGATTGTGTTCGACTAATTTGCATTCCTCACTTTCGGTATGATCTTTCACCGCAGGTATGCCGCAGCTTTGTTGTACCTATGGATGTATCCGGTCTTTGTCTGGCAGCCTGGGAAGATGTTGAGTTTCCTCCTACTCTGCATTGTCGGTTGGTTGATTATGCGATGGTGATAGCATCTGATTGCAAGGCTTTGATCTTGTGCAGTGATGTTTCAGGCCCTCCGTCTTCACCGTCTGTCTTGTGCTCCCCAGCCATCGGCGGGTCTTACGTTCGTCCATATTCACTTTTTCAATTCGTACTTCCCTCGTATCAACTTGTCATCTCGGGTTTTCTGCAGATGCTACTGGCAATGATTTGCCTTCTTTTTTTTTCGGCTGGCTTCTTCTTCTTCTTCTTCTTCTTCTTCTTCTTCTTCTTCTTCTTCTTCTTCTTCTTCTTCTTCTTCTTCTTCTTCTTCTTCTTCTTCTTCTTCTTCTTTTTCTTCTTCTTTTTCTTCTTCTTCTTCTTCTTCTTCTTCTTCTTCTTCTTTATTATTATTATTGTTATTATTATTATTATTATTATTATTATTATTATTATTATCATTATTATTATTATCATTATTATTATTATTATCTGTGTATTTCTTTGTGAGGGCCGTTCTGCCTACAGACATATTTTCTCGGACCCCACATCTATCTAAGTAACTTTGAAATCGGTTGATCAGTCCGTCATGTAGTATGGTAAATTCCATAAACCAATATCCGTGGATAACAATATCATTCTAATTATCATATGGTTTTACCCGGAAAAAAAGTTCCTCGAACTTTTTTTACTTTGTTCTTAGAGAAACTTTTCTGGGCTCTAATCAATATTCCGTACGTCTGATGTGTATCGCTTTATAACGCGAGAGAATTTTTTTCACTTCTTGTGACCATCCCTCAGTATCATTGCAGACTCTATCATCACGATGGTCTAAACTGTCCCAATTCTACTTTCATTGATAATTACTATCAATACTTAATCGTCCAACGCAAGATTTCAACAATGGGAACTAATAAACGTATAGATCAAAATTGTCTTCCATCCTAAAGATTGTATATTCAGCTACACATCAATTTTTACTGAGGCAAAAGAAGTGACATCACGAAATATTATTCAGTGTTAACTCTATTTTAACGCATTATTCGCCAGGATGCGCTTGGATTTCCTTTTTCGTTGCGATGTTTAGCTCTCTGCCTGATTTTTTCTGCACTGAAAATCCGGAAAAAAGGATTAATATTCTAGGATAATGCAAGAGTATGTTGTTTTTTGGTTTCGTTTTTGTTTTTGTTTTGTTTTTTTTGGGGGGGGGGGGTTCTCACATGTTATGGGAAAGCCCCAGAGCTTCAAATATCACATCTTACATTCTGTGGGAATTTAACGTTTTGGGAATCAGTGACACACATATTCCGTGCTTACCAGGAATGATCAGATATGCATGTCCCATGGAATACTACATTATATTTTCTTGGATGTAGGTACTGACAAGAAGAAGAAGGGGGATGAGAATTCCCTGGCCTTCACAACTGCAGTCACTGACACCCTCATACTATGGACTGACGTAGAACTTGAAAGAATTGCGGACAAAGTGATCAGTCAATTTGATGCCGTCCGAATCTTTTCTGAGATAAATACCCATTATGACAAACATACGCTGTTGTGATTTTGTTTTTTCAATGTTTAATTCAATTTAAGAAGTACTCCCTTCAACTATCATTTAGAAATTAACACATGACTTAAGCCGAAGAAATGTAATTCAATATACTAGGAATTGTTTACAGGCAGGTTCTATTTATATTTTTGATGATAAATTCCACATTTGTCTTGGATGCTATTGTCGTTAAGGGTGCCCTCTCCCCGTCTTGTGGTCAACTTGAATAATCAAAACTCATCCCAAACACCACAATCAACATGAGGCACCTCATTGCAATGCATGATAAGATTAGTCTGACACAATTGCCGACAAATATATGTAGATTGTGTAATGCCAAACATCCAAGTCAGAGAATTCTGGATTAAGTGCACCCAATTAATTTGTTTTTGCCGAATCTCAAACATCTTACCCACTTATGCTATATATATATATATATATATATATATATATATATATATATATATATATATATATATATATATATATGCCAATACTCAAACGCTTGGAACACACTTTCTTTAAAAAAACATAAAATTAGGATCGATACAAAAAAAGGAAACTGAAAATGTTGAATTCATCAGTAGGAAAAATAGTGTAAGTATGAAACGAGATACAATTCTACCATGATACAGTAGTCATCTCAGAAATAGCCGAAAGTACTGCTTGGTACCCTTTTTTCTTCTTTTGACAAGGATTATACTTACGGAAATCAAAGTTCTGTTCATTTGCACGAAAGCAAGAAGAGATCACTAAAAGATTGACATGATACTCTTCGTGTGTCCCTTTTTCCTGAAGATATATATATATATATATATATATATATATATATATATATATATATATATATATATATATATATATATATATATATATATATGCACACACACACACACACACACACTCACACATTGGACTGAAATACTTGTTCATGCAATGGTAAGCATGAAATAATGGGTGCTGTTGTACAACTTCAATCTCATATATATATATATATATATATATATATATGTATATATATATATATATATATGTGTGTGTGTGTGTGTGTGTATGTGTGTTTGTGTTATTTCTTTATTGACATTCTTGAAAATAACTTTCTCAACAGGGTCCGTGTTATTGGTTTATTTTCATTCCCCTGTGTCAATAACTGGTGTTTTTCTACACAATGTTATCCAACAATGACTCGTTGTAGCAAAATAAAGCAGTTCGGGCGATACAAGCGTGAAGAGTGTGAACGGATTGCTGTCGATTTTCCAAAATGCTAATTCGATCAGCCCAGGTCCCTTGGTCTTTCTTATGCGGGTTGCTTGCATGTTCTTCTTCACACACAGTTCCTCCTTCTTTTCTATGCTTTGTTACCCCCAGGAAAGTATAGACAAAAAGGGCTTTTCCCTTATGGTTTCAAATGTGGTCGGAAGATAACTAAAACTGCAAAACATCAAACAAATTTTCTTTCAGAGTTGTCTTACAGAACGTGAGGTTCTATATTTATTTGGAAAGTTCCGACGTAGAAATGTTTGTCTTCCATACCAGAATTGTGGGGAAACGAAATGATTCATTGGGGATTTAACATTGTGGAGTTATCTCAGGATTAGGGCTTGTACAATAATAGTTGAAGTTGAAGAAATGTTCAGAAAAAGACAAACATGTATACATCGTCTGATACTATCTTACTTCGTTAAAGTTCACTTTTTTTCACTACCCGATTATTCATAGTATATATGATAAAGGGCATTTATATTGGGGTAAAAAGTAGAGCCCCTCTCCAAGTATAGTAGATTGTGCTTGAAGTGTAACAAATTATTATGCATAAGATGTCGCAAACAACCATCGATCAATTTGAGAAAATATATTATATAACTTTCATTTGAGTGATTCAAGATTCTGAAGATAAAACAATGCACTCATATATTGGGAAAGTACCGGCAATGAATGCATAACTAATGAGTAACATCATTACGTCGCTGTTGTTATCATGCAAATTACAAATGCAATTATTGATTTGAAGGCGAGAAGAAGAATCGGCCAGTCTTTCGATCTCCAGACATGATATCTGAAGTACATTCAATCAAAAAACGCAAATGTATTCTGGCAATACTCTAAGAAAAGAAATCCCAAATTGATTTCGACTGAATATTTTTATGATGTAAAATAAGATGTGCTTGACGGTTCGGGGAAATGTGTGATACATGAAAAGAAAGCATAAAGAAAGGCGAGAAAAAATTGACTTGAAGAAACTGATAAATATTAACAATTTAATTTCAAGTGATTATTTTTAAGAATAAAACTAACACGATAATCATTACCAGTAAGGATAGTAATCGTTAGCCCGACTGGAGGTTAGCTTGAAAATAATCACTATTCTCAGAATATTGCAATTTTCATTTCAATCATTTCAATTTGTTTTAGTCTTACAACATTCGCATGAGCGACCAGCACCGTAGTTGCAGCATACTGAAAGAATATCTGCATAAAAGTATTCATACTCACAACATTTCATTAAGATAATACAATCCAAGTCAATATCGGATGCCAAATTTTTATATCAAAGCTGCCATACGATAAGGAAGAAATGGAGATTATGATGATTATGATCTTGATGACGACGTGTTTTTTTTTTCCATATGGGTATCGGAGAGTCAACAATTTCTCGTTAAATACTCATCTTGTGAGCAGCATAAAATCAATTTTGATTGGAAATACATTCTTTATCATTATATATTTATAACTTCGAATAGGAAACTTCATTACTTTTGAAGAGATGGGTCTGCAATCAAAGAAACCGATAGTCACCCATGAAGCTGAATTATTGAACCTAACCAATATATCGACTCTCAAATTGAGAACCATGTGACGTGCACAGGGGAATGAAGCAGGGGTCCGGGTTATCATAGAATACTTCAGAGAACTCAGATAGCAATTGCCTGGTGGTGTTGCAAGAATGTCAGATAACAGATTGACCTCACAAATCACAATGTGAATCGCCAGAGATCATAGGTAAATTGTGGCCAGCTAAATATAAGATTTCATGACATTCTAGACAGAGTATCGGCTCCACAACGCCCACGATAGCAAGGTCCAGAGAATCTTGGGGCAGGTATAGGTCTAACTATAGACGCTAAAAGGCCGTTGATGATGATGAATTTTCGAAACATTTATTTAATGACTCTTCTTCCTTCGTAACTCAACGGATTACCAAGATCCTCGTTTGAAAGAAGCGCTGAATTTGCTATTCATTTCTTTTTTCTAACACTTTAGTTTCATTCCAAATTACGTCTCTTTGAACCATAATCGGTCTGTTCCTTTCATCTTATTAATTTATTTTCTCCCTTCCTTCGACCCAAATTGTTTGTCCACCATTTTTATTCGACGCTCCCTCTCCTGACACCAATCTGGCAGCATCAGCATCGCCTAAATATCTCATTATCATAATTTCTAATGCCATTTTGTGAGCTTCAAGAAATATTGTTCTGTTTCCAACAATTACAAAACTGCATTTGGCTAAACCATTCAGTCTATTGATACTCAATTGTTCTGTTTATATTTCTCTTCCACTTTCACGTCTATCAATCAATCTGTTCATATCTATGAATGTATGTATGTATTTCTGTATATCATTCCGTTCATTTATCTATCTATTTATCTATCAACCAAACCATCTATCCATCTATTCATCGATTTCAATTTGTTACTATGTATAGATGTATCCCTTTGAATTAGTTCACATCTATTTAGTCTGATTTTCATATACTTCTTTTTTTTTTCTTCATCTGGTCGTATCTATATCAACCAATTTGTATTTATACACCTTTTTTAGACACTGTGTCCCAATATACGTATGCATCTATCTATATAACTATCTATTTATCTATCTATCTATCAATATATATATATATATATATATATATATATATATATATATATATATATATATATATTATTATTATTATTATTATTATCATTATTATTATCATTATTATTAAATCAGTCATAATTTTTATCCGTCTATCTCAATCGATTTAAATCTGCATATATAACTCAATCAGGCGATATCACTTTTCTCTGTATTCCTTCTCTTTTCATCCGTATCACTCTCTGATATTATTCAAATCATTTTTGAAGTTATTTTACCTTATATTGTTCATATTTGTCTCAGTCTATCCATCCATCCCAATCATTTATGGACCCCAATCTCATTATTCAAGTTCCAAAATTGCTTTCTTTTCTGATGATAATTCCTTTATGTCCACATAGTATCTCTCAATTTTTCATTCATTGCCGTCTTTATCAATTTACTCAAAGTCAATATCAATTTTCTTTTCTCGAAGGGCCATTAACTTGTCTGATGGTTCAACCCTCTTTTTCCCCACAATTGAACTCCCATGAACTTTTAGTTTTCCTTTTTTTCTTTCTATACTTTTTACACGTATTCTGTTTTTATATGTCTTTTTCACTCCTCCCTCTTGAACCGACAATTACTGATTTATACCCATGATTCCATTTCCGTGTCTGTATTTTTATAGCTTATGACATAATTATGCACAGGTAAATAAGCATTGATAGATTCTCGCTAAAATAGAATAAATAGATTTGTATCACGAGCGCACAATAACTCTGCATCTGATTGATTTACTGAGATACACACGGAATAATAGAGACACTTGGAGTCTTTGTCTGCATATGGTAGGTATATGTGTGTTTTTGCGCTTATTTGTATGTGTGTGTGTATCACTGTGCGTGCCACATACACACACACTCATATACACACACATATATATATATATACACATACACATACACATACATATCTATATATACATATATATATATATATATATATATATATATATATATATATATATATATATATATATATATAAAGAGAGAGCGTGTGTCCGTGTATTTGCTGTTTATTTCTAGGGAACATGACGCAAAACTACGTCATTTATTTTCCTGAGTGTTCCTGGATTACCCTGAACGTTTTGCTCACAGGTGCAGAAATACGTAGCTTGTAATTGGTTGTTATTTGATATTGCCCCCAATGAGGGTTAGTTGAATTACAATATGAAAAACGTTTCGCTTAGAATGAATAGCTGAAAAAAAGACGATGCAATGCGTAACCAAAGCAAAAATGATTCAGATTAGGGTGCAATGTTTTTGCGTGAATATGTATTCAATCTGGCTTATTTACTTGTTCGATATTATGATGCAATTTAGTGCCAGCTTTTATTAACTTGTTTTCCAGTTTTATTTTCTTGTATTGTCACAATTTTGCAATATCCGCCTAGGCTACAAAAATCAGCCCCCTAATGTTTTCACTGATGCAAGCTCTATTTCCCAGTTTCAAGTATATTGGAGAAGAACTCTTTATATTGATATATATATATATATATATATATATATATATATATATATATATATGTGTGTGTGTGTGTGTGTGTGTGTGTGTGTGTGTGTGTGTGTGTATGCGTAGAGTGAGAGAGAGAAATAGAAAGAAAAAGATCGATACATAGATTGACATTTGGATAGATAGATAGATAGATAGATAGATAGATAGATAGATACATACATACATACATACATACATACATACATACATACATACATACATACATACATACATTTGTACCGAGGGAGAAAGATGAATAAAACTGTGACATAAAAGCAGACCAAAAAAAAAAAACCTTTGAAATAGTAGAAACTAAACAAAACTGATTGATATGAAAGAACTGATACAATTGGATAAATCGATATGGACATAATTCAAAAATGTGATATATCCTGGTAATCTCATCGATTCAGAGGTTTATTCGTTGAAGCGCTGTTTGTAATGATAACCACAGATGAATTACTTTGATCATCAATCAGAATGGGTGTTATTTATCGTGACCCTCCACAACACTGCCCTCATGGTTCCATCATCATGCACTATCATGGCACCCTACTTTTAAATCAACATCTGAGTAGATGCGAAGAAATTCAACTTCTTGTTTATTCTAGGCATTTTTTGAAAAAAGACTCCGGGACTTGGCAAATCTATTGTCATAGCTCTGTCACCCTGTGCTGGGATCACAAACCCAATTACAGACAAAACAACACAATCTTGAATTAATAATTAGATAACAAAATACGATTCGAGTAAAATGTTTGTTCGGTTCATCAAGTCTTTTTCCGACATTGATTCAATTGAAGATCTTAACAGCTTTGTTCCACTATCACTTACTCTCTTATAGTCACTGCTTCTGAGTTCAATCTTATCCATGCACCTTTTGCACTCTTCCAGGGAAGTTAATTATCAGATCTATTATAACGGCAAACGTAGAAAGATATTTTGAGCCGACAGAACAATTTGTTGAACAGATTTGCGCAAGTATACCAACTAAATAACCTTCCAGATTATTCACAGTATGATTAATGATAAATCTCAAGTGAATCTTTTCAGTATAGAAACGAATAATGCATCATGAAGCTTATTTTTGGTTGTTAGAAATTAATGCAAGCGTTACTAATAGGATACAGTAGTTATTGCATAGTCTCCATATAATGCTCATTCTTCTTTCATACTATTACAGGTCTTGAAAATATTTGAACCTGCCAGTCCATTTCCGTCTTCTCCATTTCTTGTGCCATTGCAACATCATAATGATTTAGTGCTTTCCAAATGGTGTGTCGTAAGACTTTGGTGCATCATCAATAATGTGTAGGTGCATCGAGAATCTGAGGTGTAAAATAAATATTTTGGGAGATTTTGCTCCCGAGGGACTGGGTTTTGTTTCTTGAATAACAACTAAAAACATTTGGTTAGGTTCGTCTGTAAAAATGCATTCGGTCGAATTCTATTCATGAAACCTTTTAGGAACATTGAAAGTTGTTTCCAAATTGCCATAAATCTCTGAGGTTTGCCTTTTGTGCAAGAGCCAAATATGATTAGATCTCACAAATGATTTTTTTTTTCCACTAGAAGCAAAATTTGAATTATATGTTTAGTCGATATAACAGAACTTATGTATTGCATGCAAAATGTTTGGAAAGTACTATACTCATTACTTGCCTCTTCCAGTCTGTTTTATGCTCATCCTACTCATCTTCTTTTGTTTTATCAATTTTGCATATTTGCTCAATTGTTTTTTTTTCTGTCTAAAGAACTGAGGTTATGTCAACTTAATGCCAGCTTAAGTGCAACTAATTGTCCATTTGTTGTAGACGTGAACCCCAAGCAATTGAACCTCATGTGCTTGACATGGTAATTGGGATTAAATTCTGAAAATGGAAACAATTCATTGAAAATTCATCAGAATCACACGTAGCATGACAGAGTTGAATTAAAAGGATAGATTACAAAAAATACGCATCACTTTGCCTGTAATGAGGGCAAAAGTTTACCATCGAAACTTTCAAGATATCAAATAGTTGAGCATTTATGTGAGAATGATAATTGATAAGTCAGAGAGGACGGGTAAATTACTAAATAGGTCCACTGCAAAAACAACGCAGCAAAAAATGATTTGATTTTTCATTCCAGAAAATGTTGAAATAATCGAATATTTCACAACTTATGTAATGAATAGTGTATAATTATGAGAGGAGCTTAGAAACATTCAAATCATCTGGGATGGAAAAAAATTACCGAAGAAAATTATGGAAATTATCAGCTGGAATACATACAAGAATTCTGAGACAAAATGAAGATAAAAATGTACCCGGTAAATGTTTTTCTGTACTGGTAAGTTGGCAATGTTCAATAATGTATATATACCCATTTTTTATGACTTGAATTATTGAAGATTCTGTGTTGAAAAAGTATTTTCGGGGTAAATTGTACGTAGAGATACCCAGTGAGTCATTTTATATAATCAATAAATTGATGACAGAATAGATCACGCAAAGTGACCTTGACTCTGAGCCTTGGTGTCGCACGGCCTTTGAAACTGTCTGTTTATTTAGTACTGGAAAGACAAAAATAATCTCATCTGCTAAAGCCGGAAAAGTCATCGCTATACATCCCTCCTCTCACCATCTTGAAGGAGGATTTTTATTATATTCTTAAACGTTACACAAACTTAATTTTCACTTATTTCTCAGTATTCAGTTTTATTTGATTTACCTATGCTTATCGTCACAGCCACAAACACTCTGAGACTAGCATAGAAACACCAAGGTATATAATTTTGGTATTGAAAAAAGGTAATCATATCGAACAAAAGATAACTGGATTAAATAAAGATGTCACCGTTAAAATATAATTGAAAACAATTGAAATTGCTGGAGAAATGTAACACACAAGTCTATGACCTATGAATTCAATCTCAACCCGACCAAACTGGAAATCATGAAATGGAAACCTAATAATAAAATGAGAAAATTACTTTGCAAAAGCATATAAAACATGAAATAGAATGATAAGTATACAAATAAAAAGCAAGAGAATCAAATAAATACATTCAAAGCGTAAAGAGAATTATTAATTCAATCGATATGTTGATATTTCTAGAGTAAATCTTTCAAAAAACGTTGGTTCGCGGATTGTGCGATGTTTTATCTTGAATTTAACAAAGCTTGTAATACTTGTGTAGATTTAATAATATTTTTTGAATTCTTGAATGTCAGGAAGGTCGTTTTTATTTCAATACTATAAACGTTTGTGACTGCTAGAAATGTCTATGAAGCTTTACAGATTTAAACACTTGATATATGAAAGATAATTTTCCCAAATGTTCAGGTCATTCCGTCCAATTATTATCCCTTTGTCCGTCAGTCTGTCTATCAGTACTTGTCATCCACAAAACTACTTGATATACATCCAATGGATTTGATCCCCAGATAATGTTTTCAAAAACCAACCAATATGTTTTTTAAATGATTTTTAATTCGATGAGGGGTCTATTTACATGATTATTCGTCAAAGGTAAAAATACTTTTTGGAGACCTCATAATATAAGATTTTTTTTTATTTCTCTCACTTGTCCAAATTAAAATGTGTCGTAGACTTTTTCTTTTTCTCAACAAAAAGAGTAAAAAGAAAAAACTTTTTTGACATCTACTGTGATGTTTATTTGTTGTTATCGGTGCATTTATCATGTTGTACGGTTATGGTAGATCTTTCCACAATATGATACTTTGGGAATTACTGGGTTTATGTCGATCACTTTAAAGGAATTCTTTTTTTTTTCACTTTTATGGGTTGAAATTAATAAAGAACGTTCAGTTTCCGCTTCATGGGAGCAGAATCGAGGGGATTTTTTTAATTTTCTTATTTTTATTCTCTGCTTTTTTTTTATCTTAGGGGTCTATTTTGAGAGTCAATGGGGATACTACGAAAGAAAATGAACGAACGTCGACGGGGGAGAGAAAACGAAAGGAAGTAAAAGAAACAAACAAAATAAATAAAGGAAGAAAGTTTGAAATGAAGGGGAGCGAGAAAGAAAGAGAGGAATTGGGAGAGAGAGAGTCAAACAGACAGAAAGACACAAACACAGATATATTTCTCACGTCATCAATAATTTAACTGGCGTTGCCAATAATGATAAATCTGAATCAATTATATTTTTCAATTTTGGTTTTTGTTGACCTATTGTAAGAGAGGCTTTTTATCCATTATTGAGTTGAGTTGAGCAGCCACATGGAAAAAAATTGTTCCATTCACAATACATATTACTGAATAATATTTCATATCATATTTTATTTTACTTTCAGGGTTCAAAATGGTGGAGAAATTCAATTTACCTTTAGCAGTGAAAATTGTAAAAATATTCTTTTCACTGTAAGGGATTGAAACATTTTTTTCACTCAAAGGGATTGAGATCAATGGCAATTGATTTTACATCTAGGGATGAAAGAGGTTTTTCCTCTCTTTGGGGAACATTTCTTCAGCCTTTAGGGGTAAAAATCCATGATTTTTTTTTTGCTTGAAGTGATGGAGTACAAAGGATTATTCCTATACTTCTAGGGGTCAAAATGGATGAGGATTTTTCCCCATTTTAGAGGGTTAAAATTAAGAGTTTTTTTTTTTCTCTATTACGGGTAAAAATCTGGGGGATTTTCTCTTTACATTCAGGGGTCCAAGCCGTGGGCAAGATAGTTTTTTCATTCTCGGTCGTAAAAATCGACTGGAATGATTTACCTTTTTTATCTTTTAACATCACCCCTTCCCGTTTCAAGTTTTAAAATCTACTTTTATAAATCGTCGAATTTCTGCACTTGAACCTCTTTTTTTTAAATCAACCCCTTTTTAACAATAATTCCCCTTTTTTTGCTAACATTATTCCCCTTTTCCTTAATATCAAGCAACCAACTTTTAACATTATTTCTTTAAAACTTTCTCCGATTTTTAACACCAGACTTTCTGTCTTACACCATTCCCCCTTTTTTTTTTGGCACGTTGCACCACTTTTTCAAGGATCAAAGTCCGTTTTTGAGAATTAACCCAAGGCAAATTGGTAAAATTAATAGGGCTCAATTAGTGGTTTTAACATGAACTCTATGAAAATAAGAGATTAATTCTGATTCGGCTTTTATTCTTCCTGCAACCTAATATATACGTGTTTGAATACATATGTGCACTAGACCTGGATGTAATAATCAATACGGATATATATCCTTATTACTTTGGAATTCAAGCAGTCTTTTAATTTTGTTACTTTTAAACTTAATTATCTATTACCAGAAAGTTGTCTAAAGAGTGAATATCTTTGCACTTTTTATTTCATCTGGCGTTTATTGTGAGAAGTGTGTGAACTCATTTTAGTTGAAAATTTGTTTTTGAGGACATACAGACAAACAAAAAGATGTAATAGTCTTATATATATATATGTATGTATATATATATATATATATATATATATATATATATATATATATACATACATGTATATATATATATATATATGCACACATATATATGTAAAAAGACATTAAGTTTATATATACATGTTTATATATATGTATATATATGTATTTATGTTTATATATATTTGTGTCTTTATTCATGTGTTTATATATATATATATATATATATATATATATATATATACATGTGTGTGTATATACATATATACATATATATATATATACATGTATAGATATATATATACATACATATTATATATATATATATATATATATATATATATATATATATATATATATATATAGGTAAAAAGACAATAATAAGTTGGGAGTTAAAGAACAGAAAGGAAGATGGAAATGTAGGATACAAGCAAAATTAAAACATTCATGTGTAATTCAATTCGAAAGACATGAGGAGTGTCTGTGTTTTCCCAATATTTCACCTACTGTAGCGATGCAATCACACCCGTTCCCCTCCCTTTGTGCTCAAGTTCGGAGCCAATTCCATCGTGAGCAAGTAGTTACTAATATTGCTTTCTCTTGTTCAACTAATGAAGTGTTCAAGAGGCGCCTCTGGGAAGAATCTGTCATTGCCACCGGGTGCAATAATATAAAAGTGTTACTAAAGTACATACCTCATTGTTTTTGCTGTAATTTATATTTTGATTCAAGAATTTTCAGAATCGCATCACCTAGGATCAAGAGACAACAATCTTTGTCAAGTTTCTGACCTTCTTCATTGATTCATTGATTTCTGCATTGCTCTAGCAATTTTTTCCTTGTTGTCAATTACTTTAATTTGTGATTTTAAGGCGGTTTTAATGACGGAGAGAATATATGTTCGTACATATCGCTCACATTGTACAAATTGTAGGCAGATTCTTCATTGGCTTTTGTTTACTCGGATCGAAAGAAAATTTTATCAAGATGGTTAGTATCTTGACAGTCTGAAAAATTGGAAAACTTGTGGAAGAAGGAAAAAAGAAGTTTGTAGTCTTCATTATTAGCACGAGTGAAACAGTGCTGAAAATCATTGCAAGTGTTGAGAAAAATAATGCTGCAAACTGGTTTACGTGAACAATTAGGTCACTTGCTTTTGTTTATGGTTGACAGTATCTCATCTTTTGGCAGCTATTGTTGGGTGTGTTGGTGTTTTTTGTTTTGTTTTTTGTTGTTTTTATCCAACATGGTGGTTGCTGGATTGTGAGAAAGTCTCAAAATCCGCTGATAAAATATCAAATAAAAAAAAATATACACACGTCTCCACTGAGTTGTTAGATTTCAATAGATCGAAAAGTGTCAGCAATTTGATACAGTGCAGGTAGAGAAAAAGAAGACAGCTGCTATCATGTCCAATTATTATCTCTTCCAAAAACAACGGTTCTGCGAGAACATATCGTGTCAGATTACCTCCACTAATCATTTTCTCAAGTATATCAAAAGGCAGTCCTATACTCGCTCTTAGTTCTCTTTTCTCTCCACAAGTCAATTTAATGTCTTTCCCTCCGTCTTAGAAAATAGCTTGTTACTTCACCACGTACCTTTTTCTATTTATTTTCTTCAAACTTGTCGTTTAATTCTTTGATTTTCTTTCCTATTATTGTGAACGCTATTATCTTCTTCCACATTATTTGAATTTTTATTTCCTCATTTTACTTCCTTTCTCTTCTATCAGTATTGAATATTTCAAGTATAATCATATCCATGAGGACAGTGCTAAAAACTATTCCTCTCAACGAACCTTTGAAAATTGTTGAGCTTACAGCATACTGGAATTTACCATTTCATCAAACTTGACAAAATCTTTGCATACCAAATATTTATATCCTATGAATATCTTGCGCCTTATACTAAAATTATCATTTGATCAAAATTAACGAAATCTTTGCTTATTGAATACTCCCCATCCTATGAATTCCTTGCTGATTTTGAATTTTTCGTACATTGTACAGAAATTGACATTCGATCAATATTAACAAATTTCCTTGTCGCAAAGAATTGAAAACTCAGATACAATTGTGTTTTATCAATAGTTTATCAATATCTGTGGAAGAACTAGAACAATCTAGGTTACATCATTACCAGAATCAGCTAGAGAAATTATCAGTGACAAAATGATATCATCATAGTTGCACCGAGATAATATAAATGAAAATGAGGCGCAGGCAACTCAAGACAATTATAACCAATTATGTTGAGATGAAAATCTTCAATGCAATCACTGACGAAACAAGACACAGTCACTCATGCCACAGAAATTATGGGAATATATCCGTTTATGCGTTTGAAATACTAAAGCTGTGGGAATGGAAAGAAGGGTTATTATCCATTATCTTCGACACATTTAAAAATGATCCTGTGACAAACAGGAATTGTACAAAACGAATTGGAAAACTGAACAAGGCGCTGTCAATTAAAAACATTTTGCTTTTGTGAGGTACCCAACATTGAATAGCAAATATACCTGGTGTGAAGGAAATGACGATAACACATATTGTATTCTTGAGAGTTTGCAAATACTGATGAAAATGCTATGAAATAGTCATCTCTTTGTACAATGATAATATCGTGGCGATCTTTTTCACCATGTATGTTTTACAGATCAAAAGATTTCATAATAATTTCACTTTTCAACATAGAAGTTTATTGCCTCATTGCTGTTACTTGGGAAAGAACTATTGTTATTGTTAGTGTTCTCATTATACTTGCGTTTTTATCCTCATTCTCCCAAGGTCTGTTGATACCAACAACATATTGGAACCACAACATCAAAATTCTCCTCATCTTTATTCCATCATCATCATCATCTTCATCATCACCTCATTATCATTATCACATCGTTGACTTTGATTCCAGTTTATTCAATACACTCAAGTACGAGCTTTAGAGAGAAAAAAAAGGGAAGCAGAGCTTTTACATATATAGATGATATAACACTTTTTTACAAGACTTTTTCAATATATAGGTAAAGTAATGGATGCTACGTGTGGAAAATACATTTGCACTGACAAAACAATCCTAATGATATGTGCAATTGAGGTTAGAGCACTTTTTAGCATTTCATACATGATGGGATCTCAAAGTATGTTATCGTTAAGTTCACTGTTTCCTTTTTTGAGCAATCGAGAGCGCCAAATTATTATTATTATTATTATTATTATTATTATTATTATTATTATTATTATTATTATTATTGCAGTGTCTGTGAGGACATATTTATGTATTTCATGGATGGTGAGGGTTTCCTGGTATCCTATTTACAGTCTATTTACAGTCTTAAACTGCCACACTTTTGCTCATAGATTTTCTCAACTATCTTACGGATATGTTTTTGTCTGATGGAATGGTCATATAAATAGACATACCTTTTCCTTCCTTTTCTGTATAATTATACCTTGGCAATTGGCTTTAATGTTTCGATCCGTGTGTTCTGAGAAATCCGATGATATTGTCCCATCTTGTGTTTTAGGTACGGATTCTGAGTGGTGCTCAAACCAATGTAGTATGTGCAATGCATCAGAGTCCTTACAGACTATCTAGTGGGTGTAATCATCATCATCATTATTATTATTATTATTATTATTATTATTATTTGGAATCTCACACCAGTTGCCTGGTGGTAACCGCTGGAGTTTGAGTGACAGCAAGTCTCCTCAAGTCTCCAGCCCTCCTCTCCTAGCACTCATAGGTCGCAGTAATTCTACGATTTACAGTTTCACACCGGTTGCCTTGTGGTTATCGCTGAGGGCTGAGTGACAATAAGTCTCCTCAGGTCCTCAGCTAACATCTCCTCCCTCTTTCACATATCATGACAGAGCTACTATTCGTTGCAGTACTTATATCTCTAGCACCTTCCTCAGTATCCGTGCAGTTCCCAGTAGTGCTGTGGTCTGTACGGTCTGTATCCTCCTCCTAATCCCGATCTCCTCCAGTCTCCCCCTCAGCGTTTTGGGGACAGTTCCTAGTGCGCCCACTATGACCGGTACTACCCTGGTTTTCATGTTCCACATTTTCCTTAACTCCCTTGCTAGGTCCTGGTATTTTTCCCTTTTTTCACCCTCCTTCTTTCTTACTCTATGGACCGCAGGTACAGCAACGTCTACTATTTGGCAGGCCCTCCTTTTTTTGTCTACTATTACTAAGTCCGATCTTCTTGCCTGGATGAGGCGGTCAGTTTGGATGTCAAAGTCCCAGAGTAGTTTGTGGTTGTCATTCTCCAAAACTGCCTCTGGCTTGTGCTGATACCACTTTTCCACATGGTTGAATCTCATTTGTTTACTTAGTTCCCAGGGTATCATTGTTGCTACTCTATCGTGTCTATGCTTATACTCCTTCTGGGCGAGTTGACTACATTCACTAGTTATGTGGTTTACTGTCTCATCCCTTTCACCGCACATGCGGCATTTGCTGTTTGTCTGTGTTCTGTCGATTTTTGCTTTTATGCAGTTTGTCCTTATGCTTTTGTTTTGGGCTGCCATGATGAGCAATTCTGTTTCTCTCTTAAGGTTCCCCTTCCGTAACCACGTCCATGATTTCTCGTCTGCTATATCTTTTATCTGTCTTTTAAACTCGCCGTACAATTTTTTCCCTTCCCATTTTTCTTTTCTAGTTTGCTGTACTGTTCCATTGTTTTCTACTTTATTGTTTGTTGCACTATCTCTTGCACTCTTTATGATTTCTTCACTATTTGTTTGCACATATCTTTCTAGGACTGTTTTAGCTCTCTGGACACAATCTTCTATGCTGATGAGCCCCCTACCACCTTCTTTTCTCTTAACGTATAGTCTATCTGTATCATCCCTAGGGTGTAATGCTTTATGCATCGTCATAAGTTTCCTTGTTCGCCTATCCATTGATTGGAGCTCTTCTTTTGTCCATCCTAGGAATGGTCCTGTATACCTAACTACTGACACAGCCCAGGTGTTCATTCCTTGTATTAGATTTCTGCTGTTTAATTTGGTTTCTAATATTTTCCTTATCTTTCTGAGGTATTCTCTCTTAATTTTCTCCTTCATCTCTTCCCGTTTTATCGTGTCACATTCAAGGACACCTAGGTACTTGTATCGGTCTTGTGCAGTCAATGCCCTAATCTTGCTGTTGTCCAGGAGTTCAATTCCCTCAGTCAATGAAAGCCTTCCTTTGTGCATCACCATGATTGCGCATTTTTCTATCCCAAACTCCATTCCTATGTCCTCACTATATTCCCTTACTTCGTTGAACAGAGTCTCAAGCTCTCCCCTGTTTTTTGCGAACAATTTAATATCGTCCATGTACATTTAGTGGTTGACCTTTCCTTTTGTTTTAGAGAAGTGGTATCCTTTGCTGTTTTCAGGATTCTGTTAAGCGGTATCATAGGTGATTACTGCTGGAGTTTGAGGGACAGCAAGTCACTTCAAGTCTCCTGCCCTACTGTTCTCATTCTCATAGACCACAGTAATCCTCTGGTTTACTGTTTCACACCAGTTGCCCCGTGGTTATTGCAGAAGGCTGAGTGACAATAAGTCTCTTCAGGTCTTCTGCCCAGACCTCTTCTCTCCCTCGCCTATCACACCAGCGCTGCGGTTCACATCTCAGCTTTCATTTTCTTTCCTTTGTTAGGCCACTGGTAACATTTAGTGTTGCAGTCCTTATATTTCAAGCACTTTTCTCCGTATATGTCCGGTTCCTAGCAGTACTGTGGTCTGTACAGTCACAACCCTTTCTTTTTATCCCAAGCTTCTCTAGTGTCGCCCTCAGGGTATCTACTATGATTGTTTTTTATTATTATTATTATTATTATTATTATTATTATTATTATTACTATTATTATTATCATCATCATCATTCTTGTTATTATTATTATTATCATTATTATTATTATCATTGTTGTTGTTGTTGTTATTATTATTATTATCATTACTATTATTATTATTATTGAACTTTGTTCTACTCAATCAGTATCTACCAACGCACATGGACAAGATGGAGAGATGGAGATGAAAAATGTTCTCTTTACGGATATTGCTGATTCCCCCGCCATGATGATAATGTTGGTCGTTTCAGCTAAAGCTTTGCAATCTAGGGGAAGTGCTGGTAGGTAGAACGATCAAAGGTTTGTTTGACTGTGATTAGCATTTAACAGCGCAATGCGTAGAGAACCCTCATTAACAGAGAGTGCAGAGTGTGGAAGAAGAGGAAATATGGCCTATCGTGATTTCTGAACTGAAATTCAAAGACAACATGCGTTTCCCTCGGTTTTCACAGAAGAGGTTTTCTGTCCGGCGATTTACGTTTGATGCGAGTTTAGCTGAAACTTTTCTATTGTGTATGCGAAAGGTTTTTCAAAAGGCCACAAGGTTTAAGACTTTGAAGATGAGGGCGAACATTACAGGGCAGAATGCTGGGGGAGAAATTACTAAACATTTGAGAAAAAGATTGAGAAAATAAGCGAAAATGGACAAGAAACGACGAAAAGTAATACTGGAAGAATTCGTGGCTTATATAAGTCTGGTACAAGGCCATTCTGTTTAACCTAAGATTAGTATATAGCTTGTTCATCTTGCAGGATGATTTTCCGTAACCAAATTTTTAGCGGTCATGATTTCCTTCTTTATTCCTGTCGCATCAACAAGAGTTTCTTTCAGATTATTCAAATTTATCAAATGCTTAAGAGACCCTGGACAGCTGTAAGTGACGGTTAGTAAGTTTGTCAAATTCAAGGAGTGTTTAGTTCATTGTATTCCTTCCCAACGATGAATTCCATTTCTGTGATCAGGGGAAATAATGACGAACCCACCTGACAAATGCTGTGGAATAGCAAAATGTGCAACACAAAAAAAAAAAATGGTGGAAAAAAAGAGAAAAAGATGAAAAAGAAATCTGATAGGAAAGAAAGAATAAAGGAATTATGATGAAAGGAAAGTAAGAGGGGGTAATGTCAGAAAAACATGCAAAAAGGTCGGAAACAGTTAGTAAGAAAAAAATTCAATACAGAAAGAAAAAAAAAAGAAAAAGGGAAAAGTGACGTATTTAATGATTTCATCGGGCGGGGATGCAGGCCAACGATATTGGTGTATCTATCAGGAAGGAGGCTCAAAAATCAGACAAACAACCATTTACAAAAATTGAATCCACTTTAAAGGGGGGAGAAACTTGATACCAATTAGAGAATTGCAAGAATGAGTGTTGCGATTCGTAAAACAATGGCACACATAGTGCATCATTAACAAATACACATTAAATGTACCCAAGTATTCGTTCTTTTAGCTAAAACTCTCTTTAAAATGGCAAATGATCAGCTAAATAATCCCATTTACAGCTAACTTCATCGACGGTAATATACTTGTAAATACTTATTCAAAACATATTTACCGAATGAAAGAGATATATACCAAGACTCAACAACAGATTATCAATAGAGATCGAAAATTTGCTGTCATCGAACTTACAACTAATTTTGCTATCGTTGATTTCTTGAAAAGAAATGAAATTAGCCAGATATAGCCGTAATATGGCCAATTTGTCAAATCGTATGTTGGCATTCCATTCGTAACAACGAGCTGTTCGTAACCTGGGGCATTCGTAACCAAGAAGTTCCGAATATATCAAGAATTATTCATTTTACTGTATTGTATACTTTTATGAATGTTTACTTTAATTCATGAGCCTGTTGAAATTACTTTTAGGAGTCGAAAAAATCCCTCGGGAACCCATCTCCCGTTCATAATAGGGAAATAGGGGAAAATATTTTTTGCCTTTCAGAATTTCGTGAAACAGTCAATTTTCCAGGAAGACGCAATTATAACACAGACTCTTAAAAAAGATGATTTTTGTTGTTGCTTTTCATACAGAAAGTGGATTTCATTTAGTTCAGTTGAATAATGGTGAATTTAATTTTTTTTAAAGATTCCATCTTTGGGTGGGAAATACTTTATTTCTAGTCAGATTTGGAATGCAGCTTTCGTTTTAAAAAAATATTTAGTTATCAAAATGGTGTTGCATTTTTGTGTTTTCCCAATAGAAAGTGAACATAGAATTCCAAACAGCATTAATCAATGTTGCAATTAATATACATCCGTCTCTTTTTTTTTTTTTTGACAAAACTTTGCTCTCCAGCAAAAAAATAAGGAAAAACCTAGAGACAGTACTTCTAACATCCAAATTCATTTTCCAAATATGGTGTCAGATATTATTCAAAGGCATGTCTGTATTTCGATATATATATACATATATGATTACAAATTTGTATATTATATTATGACTTTGATGCAATAAAAAAAAATTATCAATTTTGGTCGAAAATAGGCTATGAAAATATTGGAGAGATGTAACCTTCACTATTTCCCTACATTCAAAACGAGCAATCATAATCTTTATCTACATATTTCATGACCCACTAAGAACAAAGAAATAATAACTGATATTTTAGAGTGATCTAATTGAACATAGCTAGGAAAAGGCCAGACGGAAAAACTGAAATTATGAAGTCAACATGGTTGAAAGTAGCCGAATTTGTAAAACTTGGCTAAAAGATCAAAACCGGTAATTTGGATGCTTACCAGTCAGGAACAAATGAGGAATAGCTTTTGACCTCGTGTCAGATCAATTTGAACGTAATGAATTATTGAAGAGTTAATGTTAATGGAAAGATATATTTACAGAAGGAAAAGCGAACACTACAGATTAGTTGAACGAAGATTACAAATAATACAATAAAAATCGAGAAAGCAACTGTAAAACTGGTCAAACTAAGACATCAATAACTCCTCGTAAGGTTTAGATCTAATGAAATTGAAATATCTGATATTCTGTTAGAAGAATGACATGTAAATGATATTCTCAAGGATTTGTTTCAGGAGTGTTCGTCCTGATATTGATTTAAGTTGGTGTTCATCCCTATTTTCCGCGTCACAATGATTTGTCTTATACATTCTCTTTTTTGAAAACATAAAACAAGTGAACGTTCAAACAAATGCCATCAAAAAGAGATTAAATGGCAGAGATGTTGAAAAACAAGCAGATAAAACGAGAAAGCAATCAGTTGAATTTGAGATCGACGTATGGAACGCTACACAGTGAACAGATAAACAAATATTGGGTATTACTTTCTTAATATACATTTTGGATTCGCTTTCCTAAAAAAAAACAAGTTTATTGATAATAGCTTTACTCCAAACTCTCTCTCTCTCTCTCTCTCTCTCTGTTTTTCTCTCTTTCTCTCTCTCTCTCTTTCTCTCTCTCTCTCTCTCTCTGTTTCTCTCTATCTCTCTTGATACAAGAGCTGTGTGAGTCCACCATTCTGAACATTCGAGTAATGAGCTAACTTGCTCCAAAGGTCTATTTTTGGTCAGGTCGGTTTTATTTCTTTTTTTCAAATTTCATCTGTGAACGAAGGTAACTATACCCAGGCTAAAAATTGGATAATGGTCGAATCAAGGTCAGGTGAATTTTGGTTGAGTCAGGTCAATTTTAGCATTTTTTTCAAATCAAACAGAGACAGTTCAATTCTACGGATGACAATTTCGTGTACAAGGGTACCTTTGAGACTGGACCTCACTTGCCCAAATGTTGCTGACTCGTCCTGATCTTCAAAGGTCAATCTTTGTCTTTCCAAAAGAGCATATTTCGCTATTTTCAAAGCTTACGAAGATGACAGGACCCTACAGACTGCAAATTTATGTACCAGGATGGCCACAGGATGATCATAGATAACCTGAAAAGGTTAAATTAAAGTCAGGTCAATTTTGGCAAGAATCTGATAATTTTACACTTAGCAACTAGAACCTGCTATCTGCAATTCTGTGTACGATTGGCTGTAGGATGAACATTGGGTAGGTGACGATGATCTCTGACGACAAAAAACAGTCGGTTCAGAGTCTTGTCAATTTTGGCATTTTCACTGAAATATGAGGAATTTCTGTGTAAAGAGATGTATGACTTAAATTCAGCCTTACT
>OY735211.1:17667848-17720348 GCA_963457665.1 Thysanoteuthis rhombus
AGTCCTCTTACGGTCAGTATTTGGCTCCGTACGACTGCTTGATTTTTCTCATGAGATATCAGATCCTTGCCGATATTGAAAGAACGTGCTGAGAGAGCCGATGGCGATTCCTGATCATGACAGCGCTGAACAGTGGTGCAGGCTGTAGGGTAATTTAGGGATAAAAGCATTATGGACGGACTGCATCGTTAATAATTTCAGTTAGTTTCCCCATTATTATTGAAACGCTAGATACTTATGTAAACTTAAGAATAGAGGAGACTATGAACTAGATGAAGATAGCAAGAAAGTCGGCCAACACATGAACTCCAGCAAGATAAAAATCATGTGCAACAAACACATCAGGGATAAAAAAAAAAATTAAGATCGAAATCGAGGACACAGAACTGGAGAAAGTAGATCACTACATCTACCTAGGACAACGAATCTCCATGATACCTACAAAAAAAAGAAGAAATCAAGCGAAGAATCACACTAGGATGGCAAGCCTTTGGCAGAGCAAGTTCAACCTTCAGAAATAAGAAGATCTCATTAATCTTAGAAAGAGGGGTGTATAACCAATGCATCTTCTCAATAGTCACTTATCGTGCTGAAACATGGAACCTAACCAAGAGACAGATCTGCAAATTGAGAACCATTCGATGTGCACATGAAAAAAATTATGCTGGGCCTTACATGGAGAGACCACAAGACAGCACAATGCATCCAGGAAAAGACAAGAGTCAGGGACATCATAGAAGCCATTGAAAGTCTCAAATGGCGATGGACTGGCCATATGCAAGAATGGCGGACAATCTTGACATCACGACCCAACCATGGATCCCCCAAGATCACATGCGCAACCGAGGCTGGCAGGATATTAGATGGAGAGACGAGCTAGACAAATCCAAAAAGTACTGGCTCCACAACGCCCATGATAGGGAAGTGTGGCAAATCCCGAGGAAGGTTTATTTCCACGATGGACGTTAAAAGACTGATGATGATAATGATGATGATGAGAGAGCTGTTCCTTACTTTCTTCTCTCATTTGGGTATCATCTTAGGAACAGCGAAAATTATCGGAGGATTTTTATTTCCGAAATGTACTCAACTATTCATCATCATAATCAACATCATCATCTTCTGTACCAGCAGCCATTTAGCGTCCATTGTTCGACGTGACCTCCCCAAGAATCTGCTTGACCTCTCTATCGTAGGAGTTGCAGAGCCAATACTTTCTTGAATATCTCGTCATATCATCATCATCTATTTTGCTGACTACAGTACCCCCTATGGTATAGCAAGAAATATTAAATGTGGGTATTCACGTATCGACTTGTGATGTGTATCAGTTGTCTGACATTCTTGCAACATGACCAGCCTATTGCCATTTTAGTTTTTTCATGGATTTTATAATATCTCTGACTCCCGTTTTCTCGAATATACTGCGCTGTTTTGTGTCTGTGATCGTCCCATGTGCACATTGAGTAGTTCTCAGTTTGAGGGTCAATTTCTTGGTTAGGTACCATGTTTCAGCTCAAAGAAAATAAGACAATGAAACAGATATTTGCAGGGGATTTAGTCCATATCTGTCAATATCAGCTGTAATCAGTCAGCCAAAAAATACATTTTCAACTTTTTAAAATAGATGACACGACATTTCTCAGTTAGGTGTCCCTGGCTGGACTTTACCGCCGATAGAATCAGGCACTTTTTTTCGCCTGGTCAAACCATTTACCAGTCAACAACATATATCGTTCGAAATTTAACCGATCAAAAAAATCATCGGCTATAAACATATCCCTGTTACATTTTTCCTGTGAAATATTTCACGCATCATCATTTCCTGGTCAAATAATTTACCGATTGAACATTTTTAGATCGCATTTCCCCGTCAAGCAAAGTATTGGCCTACGACATTATCTAGTTGTATCTTCACGCTCAAGCAATTTTCCAACCGCAAACACTACCCTGTCAAGGTTACAATTTCACATAAATGTACATTTGCATGATTTGTGTGAGTATTTATGTGGGCACACGGTTATATGTATGCATTTGTCTGTTCATATGTTAGTGAGTCGGTGTACATTCTTGTGCAAGCGAATATAAGTTTGCGTGTATTTGTGCGTACAAGTATTAATACGTATATGTTTGTATTCACGTATCTATGTGCATGTTTTCGTGTTCTGGTGGGTGCACACGTGAGCACGTGTACATATGTTAGTGTACATGTATGTACGTGTGCTTACTTGCCTATATGTATTATTTTGCGTGTACTTGTATGCTGGTTTGATCCGACTTAAAATTGTGTCCTTTCACAATCGACAATAATATTCAGCAAAATGAATCTTTTGACAATTGTAAATATTAATTTTTTAACGGGGCTTTTTTACCTCTGATTTAAGAGCATGAAAATAAATTGTCGCTGAATCGATTCATTGTCGGTTAAGCTGTGTTAACCCCGCTCTACTGTCCTTCAGAATTGCTTGAATCCACTTATACAGATTAGTTCCCGGATTATACCAAGCTGCTGTTACCATGTAACGCATTACAATTTGTCACACATTACTTTGAGGTCAGATGGACACTATCGAGTCCAAGGGGTTGTCCCGAGGAATGGATGACCCAGAATTGCACCGTAATGTTGTATAGGATCATTTGTCTTGAACAACATCTTATATAGTGGCACAGTCTGTTGTTAGAAATAATCTCATAAGGCCGCTTGAACATATACTATGTATTATTAGAGGTAAGAGCAAGTGATTAACTCACTTAATAGTGCATGAAATCTTACCATATAAGCGATAAACAAGATCTACGGTAATGTCATGCTTATTGCCAAGCATCAAAATTATATATTTATGTACTTGTAGCAGTAATTCCGCAATGTTCTGGATACTCTAAGCAATCTTAAATATATTTGTGGATATATGATAAACGCTTCTGCTCAAATAGAATACGTTGGAAAGACTGATGTTGGATTGAAAAAAAAAATTACGTCCGCACACCAGATTTTTCCAGCGTGGATCAATTGGTTGAAACTTTCCAGGAAGGGTTTTCATTCATAATGGTCTATTCATTATTTTACCAGTACCCATTTCCCCTCTACACATATCACCATTGCATCCGTTCCAATTTGGAAATACGTATTAATTAGAACAGAGAAACTTTGAACCATCTTCATCGCCAATGGAGGACATTTTTCCCATTGGTTTTATGATAATCTGAACTTCATCGTTACATGAACAAATTTCGAAAATACATCTTGGTATATGTGACAGGCACACACTTATTAGCTTAATAATATCAAAATACACGATGCTTTGAATATTGAAGTAGTTTGTTTACTTGATCAGAGAATGGAATATACGATCAAAACATAACGTACTCATGTAGAAACAAACACCAAAGAAAACAGAACAGATATTGACATGAACTTTGAAAAATAAGTGCATTGTGTTGGATCTAAATTACCTAGCGTGTATGACTGACTGTGCGATGAACGTAATTATGAATAGTGAAGCATCAAATGGAAAAAAAAAACAACATGCAGACTGACATCGCAATTGTGTGAAGGAATCACCTCATTCGAATAAAACTGATTGCAGGCGCGAGTACATGCTTTGCTTTTATTCTCGCCAAACAATGTTGTTTTCAGGTGAATAGATACGAGATGTGAACATATCTTAAAGAAGCAAATGCCATGTTGTGAACTGCAAACAGCGAGAGGTCGAGCTATTTTCTCAGAAATATGATATTCTGAACAGAAAATAGACAGTATTCACTTTGGAACCTGCTAAAATTCATGTTCAGCATTCTATTTATTATTCATTGCAAACATCCATTTTGTTTTGGTTTTATCTTGAAGGAAATTGTTATTCGTCTCAAAAGTAATTTATTAAGATATCAAAGCATACCTTACAGCAACAAACAAAAGCGTAAATATTGGATAATACAATTTCATCTCAAGTTAAGCGTTAATCGAAACTCTATGAAATGGAAAGCCTCTAAAGAAAGTATAACATTATTTCTATGTATTGACACTCATGCTGACGTTTCCATCTCTCGAAGGACTGCAACGATATATATTTGGATTTCTTCATCATTTTTTTGTGTTTGTTCTGTGCAAACTTCAACGATTTTGAATTGCCAGAGTTAACAAAAGAACTGTTGTCAACCTGTTTCTCATACAAAGAAAAAAGAGCAAATTTTCCGATAGCTCCGATGAAGCATCCAACCCGTATGACCCTGATCGAATCGAGCACAGGGCAACTGTCAACCCACGTGCTATCAAAGCGATTTGCTTTCGATCAATCACTGAAATGCACTTGCCTTTCAAGATATCGCCGACTTTCTTCCAGCATTTCTCCTTTACTATTTCTCTCCGAGAACACAGCGATTGCACTATTTTTTTTCCTATTACTTGCTTTCTGAACAGCTGCTTCACTGCAAAAGATTACACTTGCTAAAAGCAACTTACAAACCTTCTGCCCCAACGTCGTGGCATCTTTCGAACTGGATATATTGTCTCTTTGCATCTATGGCCACCTTAAAAAAATACGATTACATTTAATATTTCTTGTTATCTTAGTGGCCTTTTTCGTAGTCTGTTGATGTCTTCCTGCCAACACCGTTCTGTCAGCCAGTCTACGACTAAAGGAGAGAAAAAAACGCTAGATATGGTACTGACGCTTGGATAATTTATAGAAATATTGCATTAGAACATAAATCATTGTTTAGCTCTCGATATTGATTTGTCATTTTACATGCCAAAGAGCATAGGATGCTAAAGCTGATTTTTCCCCTCTCTCCCTCTCTCTCTCTCTGCATATATGTGTAGGCATAGCCTCGAGCTGTTGAGAGTAAACGTAATTGGCTAAGTATCATTTGTTCAAAAGGATTGAACGTACAACATATTGTCAGTGAATTCAAAAGCCAAAGTCACAAAAGAACAAATTCCAAATGTCGAACACTGAAGTTGAAAAAGATTTCATCAAATGATCCGTCAAATACTGCATTTTGCATTTCTAAAAGATTACTCATAAAATGAGTGGAAAACAGGATAAATGTCTATCATCATCAAGCTTTTGACGACCGATGTTGGATATACACCTCCTCCAAAATTTGCCAAACCTCGGAATCAGGAGCATTTTGTAGCCATCATTTTCTGAATTTATCGAGCTAGTTATACCATCTTACTTTCTGTCGACCACAACTTTAGATATGATCTTTGGAGATCCACGTTTGGAAACCTTATATCCAGCAGTCGTCTGACGTACTTGCAACCTGTCTAGCCCATTGCTATTTGAGGTTTTTATGTTATCTCAGCCTCTTATCTTCTCTCTAATACACTGTGCTCTTTAGTGATCCTTTCATGTATGATATGGGCATGATTTTGTAACGTGCACTTTGCACAATTCTCACTTTGAGGGTACTATGTTTCGTCACCATAGGTGATTATCAGTAGAATACAATGGTCGTACAAACTTCTGTTCAAGATGTGGGATTTTCTTGTTCTTGAAAGTCTTGCTGGCTTTACCGAAAGTTTGCCAACCTATTGTGAATCTGTTGATGACTTCATGGAGACTTGCTGTCGTAGGTAAATGTAATAGTCTCTTTTCTTGAACTGTACATTTTTCTTTTCATTTTGATCGTTGTGTTTTGTCCCCAAAATATTTGTTGCTCATGCTGTTTGTTTTGATGAAGTACATGTGGAAGCTGACTTTCTTGCTTGCTTGCATTATTTCGAGATTCTGAAGGATTTCAGTAAAGAGGACGACGTCGTCAGCAAATATGAGGTTACCGGAATATTCGTAAATATCTGTATCTTGCCAGAAAAATGAAGTACGCTCCAAGTTATTGTTGTGTCTCGAGGAGAAAAATAGGAAAAACAGTTTTTGAGAACATAAAACATCCAAATGGAAACATTTTGAAATCAGCAATATTAAGGTGAATACAGAAGTATTAAGAAGACTTTTTCAATTAATCATCAGCAAGTGCAACTGGTGAGAATATTTATTAAAACGACTTCATAATATTAGGTGTCTGCAAGCATTAACAGCGAGAAACCATATTTTTAACCGTACCTTGTCTTTGAAAAGCCATTCAACTTCTACGTAATAATATCATTTTGATCTACTCGTAGGCTAGTTCATCCCAAAGCACTCATAAATTTATTCTAATCTGATAGTTCGCACTTCATGGAATATTACATTATATAAAGAGAAAAAATAATGGTAAGACTATTCTTTTGATGGACAGTGAATGTAAATTTGTGAAATGCATTTCAGCTGCACAAAGATATTCGTGGCTGGTGCAACTTAGATCGGCAGTTTGAGCATATTGAGAGAGCTTTGCATGGTTTGGCATCGTTCTTCCTAAACATTTTAGCATTACAGCATTCAAAACACCTCAAGGCTTCAATTGAATAATACAATTTTGATTAAACCACGAAGTATTGACTGAGAGAATTGCAATTCAGAAGTCAGTCGAAGGAAGAGCGACATTGGAGTGAAAATATCGAAAGTTATTTTCAAAAATGAATAAAGAAGGGAAGAAACGAGGAAGTTGATGATTTATACAATATGAAAAAAGGAATGCAAATAATTAACTTTGAAAGAAATGAAAAATATCAGATGAAGCAAAAAGATTGAAGATGAACGGATAGAATTCTCTACAAGACAAAGGAATACATGAAAGGTTCATACACTAATAGAATAAGAAGATTAAGGCCACCCAGCATGTTGTAGTCGTATTAAAACTACCCAAGACATGTTGCTTTGAATCAAAATGTTTAATTTCCACAGAACGTATAGCAAGCCAAACTTTTCATCATCATCATCAGCAGCAGCAGCAGCATCGTCACCATCATTATCATCATCATCATCATCATCATCATCATCATCATCATCATCATCATTCGCCTCACTTCTCTATCGTGGACATCACTAAGCCAGTACTTTCTGAATTTGTCTAGCTGTTCTCACTATTTACGACTCTGCCGGCTGCCGTTACGCATATGATTTCAAGTTGTGGTATCAGTTGGTTGTTTGCTATTATTGCAAAATGAACGGCTCAATGCCATTTGAGTTTTTTTAAATGGATTTTCGGACATTTTCTCTCCTGGATATTTTGTGCAGTTTTGTAGTCTCTTCATATTTGGTTGAGCATAATTCTTTCATGTGCATTTGCATAGTCTTCACTTTGCAGTTTTTTTCTCTTGGTCAGGTTCCATATTCCAGCTCCATAAATATTAGGTAGGATGCATTGACCTTATACCTATCTTTTTAGGTTTGATGGGAAATCATTGAATTTGAAGATTGGCTTGCTCCGCCCAAAGCTTGCCATCTTGATGAAATTTTTCACTTGATTTTTTCGTGTATCTGGTGGAGAATCGGTGTCCTAGGTAGATGAAGTGGTGTTCTTTCTCAAAATCTAAGCTAAGCTTAGAAAATTACAAATTGTTTTATCGCTAAGAAAAATGTGTTGTAAGCTGACGGATTTTTACCATTATTACCGTAAGTTAAATCCTTGCATAAGCTTGGTCCCATACAAGCAAAGCTTAATAAGTGTTGCTTTGCCGAGTCGAAATGTGTAGCAAGCTAAGCAGTACTACAGTAGTGAGTCCAATTCATCTTATCTTGCAAGATGCTTTGATTAATACTTGTAAATGAAACGTGTAGCTCTTAGGTGAGAAAGATACACATTCTCTAGTTTTGACTGTCGTTGGTATCGGAATTCAACAAGAAGCAATGGTTTTAATTGCACAAGCCCAAAATTATGCTAGTTGGTAGATGAAAACAAAAACTTGGTTCCCCTTCAAATAAATTTGAATTTGACCCATACAAATATGATAGGCTAGTGAAAGTTGAATTTGCTAAGTTAGTCCATGATCAGTGTGTCGCTGGTAACTGGTCAATTTGTTGATAACACAATTATTTACTTCATGCAGATCAAGAAAAACCTAAAAACTGGATCTCTAATATGTCAGTTATTAAATAAGCAATATTATGTACAATAGTTTATGAAAGAAAAAAATCTTTCAAACTTATTTGAAATACAAATCGGAATAGTAACACTTGGCAACATTATCTGATCTTCCTCACCTCTGCATAACTTGGAGCATTAAAAAGTATTGGGTTTAAAGAAGATATCAACACAAATAAAACAATAGTGAAGTTTAGTTCGTTACAATTGATTTAAATGATAATTCATAGAAACAATGTTTAAAAGATAATCTGGCACCTACCTATATTAATATTGATTGAATCCACCGATTTTCTATTCTAAAACAATTATTTGTTTATTTCTCTACCGTCAATAAGATAATAATTCTTCCTACAAGAACATTCCGGATGAAAACTAAAACGTTTATAATGATGCTCTAGGAAAAAAAGAGTTGATTAGTAAATTCAATTTTACTGAAAAGTAGAGGAAAAACAAGAAAAAAAAAACGAAAATTATATGGTTCAATCCTCTTTTTTGTAAATTAATTAATATGAATATTTAGAAGCTTTGCTTTCTTAAGGTTATAGATGAATATTTCTCAAAGGATTGCCCACGAAATGACATACTCAACAAAATACCATCAAATTTATTTCTTCTATATGACCTGCTCCAGCAAAAAGAACGATACAGCACTTTCTGAAAAATTCTCTCTGAACCAAAACGTGAAAGTATTTCATCCCATGTTTGAATCGTCAATATTCAGCCACTTAGGACTCCCTAATCTTTTAATGATAAATACCGTTTATGTCTGGAAGGAAAAATCAAGAATTATTATATTTACAGTGGTAAAGTAGTAAAATGCTCCCTAAGTGCAGTTCTTTTGAAAAATTGAATTTGTAACCAATGATAAAGAAAGTTGGCATTACAAAATAGTAATTACTAATTTCATTTATTTATCTGTTAAATTAATTCACCTTTATAAGACCATTATCATTATAATAACATCTTTTAATAATCGATGCTTTGTTATAGAAATCTTATAATTACTTTAATAAATAACAACAATTTATCGCATGATATATTTTCCTTTGGTAGAATCTTATTTAATAGTGACACGGAGTCAACATTCACTTGAATTTTAACGTAATTTATAATTGAAAATCAACACATGATATTATCTTTATCTTTTTGAATTTTGATCCTTAATTTGAAAATTACGTCTCTTTTTTTCAAACATTCTAAAAAATGTTGACTCTTTTCTGAGAATAAGTTGTTCATTTGCCTTACAATATCGTCTTGCCATTTTTATTCCCAAACAAAATCCAAGTAATAAAATATGTTTGGTCAATTTTAAATACTGTTTCACAACATAAATTTTGGAAGTAATTGGATAAAAACTGAGAGAATACTCCAACAATCATGATTTATCATTGAACCAAGAAACACATGCAAGGGTGATTCCCCACTTAAATCTTAAGTGAAAATTGTTTTATATCATATAATCGATACTTAGTTCATTTAATTAGACGTAGATTAATTACGCCTGGAATTCTGATGGGTAAGAATCTTGAATATATAAAGCGTTTCGTAACAAAAGGGATAGAAAAGCTAAACTATTATTTAATATTTTGTACAATGAAAATTGTTCGAAACCATTGATGCAAACAAAGTGTTGCATACACCAAAGATGAATTGTCCTATTGGCTAATATACCTCAAGACAAATTGACTAATCACTGAAATACCGGTGAGCACCCTACGATGATATTCGTAGAGACCAATGAATCATTAAGGAAAAATGGACCACAGGATGTTTCAATGGAGAAAAATAAGAATATGATACTTATGTCATGGTTGACATAGCTTTCTTTTACCATTGTGGTTCAAGCCCAGCTAAAAGTATGAAGTATGATAGTTTTCAAGGCAGACAGGTACTCTCCTGGGAAATATTTACTCAACGCCATCTTTACGCGTGTATTTCTTTTGATATGGTCGGCACTGTGTTTAGCTATTCACCATAATATTCAAAAGAGTAAGATTTAATAACGGGAGGTGCCCTTCGTAACATACTGGACGGCAGATGGTTTTGCTGGTCAATTTGTTAGTTTAGTCAGTTCGATTTTTACCGCATGCCATACATTTCTGCCTTTATTATCAAAATGCATAGGCTATCATTAACACTTATACGATTCAATGATCTACAATGTTTGATTTTAAATACTTAGCCGATTGTGAAATTGATACCTACCTGGCAGTAACGGAAGTGTTAATGTAGATAAGTCTCCATGAGCACAAATTTCATTGGAACAGTTCTAACTTGATCCATTAATCATAAATATAAAGTGTTTCTGTTTGTTTTTATTTTGTTTGTTTTCTAAATAACCTTTGTTTAGATACTAGGTTCAATCGGTATGTGCCACCTGCGGAACTGCATGATTTCCAGGTATGTATATATATATATATATATATATATATATATATATATATATATATAGAGAGAGAGAGAGAGAGAGAGAGATAGATAGATAGATAGATAGATAGATAAATATAGATGTATATATATATATATGTATATATATATATATATAGAGAGAGAGAGATAGAGATATATATATATAAATTTTTATATATATATATATATATATATATATATATTAAATGAATAAAGATCTGTGTCAACCACAAACAGCTGTTTTGATGCATTGCAATTCTTTGCTGTGGCTACAGACAATCAATTATCCCATGCAGTACCATGAGGTAGGATCAAAACCTTCGTTTCTGACCCAGAGGCTGGTATCCTACCACTGCCTCACGCAGAACAGGGCGGTCAGTAAGGTTGAATATAAGCAATATATTCACTCATGCGTAATTCCCCATCCACCACACTGCTATTACCCAAGTTGGAAGAGCATTGCATAAGCATATAATGAATAATGTGTGTGTGTATATATATATATATATATATATATATATATATATATATATATATATATATATATATATATATATATATATGTACACCTGTGTGTGCGTAGTACATATCTACATGAATCATTTATTTCCCTTTGTATATCAAAGGCGTATGAATACGCTCATTGATTCTATGGATGTATTATTTATTTGTATATAAATTATGACACATAAATTGCAATAATATTGTAGACCAATTCATGTTTCATGACTATATATATATATATATATATACGGAGGTTTTCCATATCAAATGTATTCACAGACATATGTATGAGTATTTTGATTATTAGACTTTTAAATAAACACACATATTTGTATACCTATATATGTATATGCATGAATGTAAATATATATATGTGTATATTTAAACATGTATGACTACATGTATGCATATGAATGTATATATATATATATATATATATGTGTGTGTGTGTGTGTGTGTGTGAGTGTATGTTTGAACATATATATATATATATATATATATATATATATATATATATATATATATATTATATATATGTATAAGATGTCTATATTTCTAAATTCTAACGCTTGATGAAGCGATCGACTTATGTATTCCGAACAGTGTTCCTCGTTCTTTCCCCCTACTGCAGTCTAACTCCATTACTTTTCGTCCGCATTCAAACGAAACAAACTTGGAATAAACGCGCCACTCATCGCGTCTTGCTTTCCTGGCAAAGGCAAAATGCGATGCTCCATCAATTTACCCAACGTTGCGTTCTGAAGAGATAAAAGCCGACGCATTGTTGCAAGAATAAAAGCTTGTCTTCTCATCCACCTTGAATCTCCTTTCAAAGCATTCCCCCTTTCCTCTTCTTCGTCTTTCTCTTCTTTGTTCACAATCATCATAATTCTTCTTCAGATCTATTCACTTTTATTTCACCTTGTATTGCTTGAACGCCGCGGAATACATTTCAGTTTCTCTCAGTTTTGCTTTTATGAATACACATATACATATACATATATGTATTACGTTTTGTGTTTCCTTCTCTGTGACCCCTCCCCACACACGCACCTTCAATCGCTTCATCCAGTCACCATCTGTTTGTTTCATTTTTTTTGTTTCTTTTTGTTTTCTTGCTCATCTAGTTGTTCTTGCTTTTCACATCTTTTCATCTGTACTTCCAACTTATTTTCTTCTACATGAAGTCTTCCTCAGTTTCTTCACATCTGCCTCACATTTAATTACTTTAGTTGGCACTGTAGCTGCCGAGAGACGTTACGGTTACCAGCAGGACAATAATGCTGGCCAAATGAGTTCGAATTCTGGTAGAATCTGTGAATGTTCAATATATTTTGAGCAAAGGTGTTGATTCCCATCTTTCTGCTCTTCGTCCCATCATGGAAGAAGCATTTTCATTATTTGCGATTCACAATGTTTGAATGAGAAGAGAATAGATAGTAGGTTCCTGGTCTTACAACTCTCCAACTTTTCCTGTACAAAGTATTTACAACCAGCTTCTACGTTAGTGAATAATTCAAAATTAATGTATATATTATCATTATAACTAGTGATTTCTCATTAAAAAGAAAATGTTGATCTTAGGTGTCGCAAAGGTTTATTGAGATGTAATATTAGTTCGGATGGCATGCTGGCTTGCTGGTTAAGCATCTGTCATGCACCCAGGCTTCTGCAAGATTCTTTAGATTCCCCTCTCTACTGGGTGTCACGGGTCTAATACTTACAAAACTTTTCTTTATCTTGTGTTCTGCTGGTCCCAGTTTTGCATATAGTCTCTTGGGATCTATGATGTGAGTCACCATGTCAACTGCATATCTGCTATTTGTGCAACATGACCAGCCCATTGCCATACGAACTTTCTAATCGATTCTATGATATATCAGACTCTTTTTTCCCTGGTAAATTGCACTTGTGATCTAACCATGTGAGGTTGAGCACATTCCTCAAGTCTACTTAGATATTCGTCTATATTTAGAAAATTTCCCCTCAGAATGGTTTTAGTGAAGAGTTCAAATTCCAATGTAAGTCTATGCTAATTTGATAGCCAAGAGTATCTCTTTTTTAGTGATTACTGTGAGCAGATTGCGAGTAACGTATTCATTGATCCCACCTTTTTTTCCAATTTTTATTGGACCCCTTCTTACGGACCATGCTGCTAAAAAAACTTGGATCACCTCAAGGTTTCTAATGAATAACTAACTAAACGTGCAAACCTCTTTTCGTCTTTTCTCTCTATACATACCAACATGCATTAACACTCATTCTTCTTCTTCTTTTTCTAAATTAATCTTTTTCTTTCTTTTTCAATCTCCCTTTTTCTTTCTCTCTTAAAGTTTTTTTTTGTAGAAACTATCGATTGTGACTCTTAACAAAACTGTTAACATAGGTTCCTTCAGTTTTTAAATGGGTTTGTTTGATCGGTTTGCTGGTTCTCTATTCATGTGCATCGTACATGTAGTTTGTACCAATTGAGCTGCATGGTTGAAAATTTGGACATCTACTCCTAATTATTTCTAGAAACATTTTCTATTTGATGTTCCCTATCCCAAATAGTTTTTTTGGTGTAGTTCCAATTACGATGTAGTTGTACACTTATTAAGCCCCTTAGTTTGTGTCCGGCAGCACACATACACTCATTTTTTGAAGTTCAAACTTTTCAGTTATTTAACAAAAGATGAGAGATATAGGTTTTAATTGATGATCTTTTTTTTTTTTTCTGATTTTCAACTGTTCACCCCAACACGGCAAGATTTTGGTGACCTGGCAGTTCCCCTTGAAGGAATAACAAAACTTGATTCTGCGTTTCTTTTTCTTTTATTGTTTTCTTCTTCATTTTTGGTATAATTATTGCTTTATTCTTCTCTGTTATTCGCAGTATTCCACATTTGTTTTCAGGGTAAGAACCTTCTTTGTTTTTTTTGTTTTTTTTTTAACTCTGGTCGATTAGAATCGTTCTTTTCCTAAAATTTTTTAAAGTTTTTATCTTTTAATTCCTCCTTGGTTTATTACTCAGAATGATTATCTTCAATTTCTTATTCAATTTGCTTTTAGTTAACCCTTTCCTCTGCTAGTTTGTCCTCTGGACGTCTTTCCCTATATTCTGTTTATTTTGTCACATTTTTCCCTGGTTCTTAGTCGTGTAATATCTATCCCTCGATACGATCGTCCAACTTCTTGTTACAATCATCTCTTGACCTTAGTATTTGTCTATTATTCCTCATCAAAATTACATAAACTTTATAATTATCATTGATTATAACACTAGTTTTGTTTCCATTATTATCTTTTTACCTCATCCAGCATCTACATTAAACTACACGTATTCTGTTGTTGCTTTTTTTGATAATTTCATTTAATTTTCTGAGGTAAATATTTGTTTGGCCATTGGCAACCTACTCTCGATGATCATTGAAAAGAGTGCTTAGTTTTATGTTCAAAGAAAACATGATTACTACACCTTTTCCCCGGGTAAGTGCACTAAATATTTGTTTGCAGATAATATTTGCGTAACTAATATATTTTAGGTTACCGAACAGAGAACAAAGACAAGATACCTGATCAAGCAGGCCAATGTAGCAAGTCTGATTCTCCATAAGTCTTTCAGTTTTGTACTTCTCTGACACCGTAATCGGGGTTTAGTGAATATCTATTCCGATTCTTCTCCCACTACTTCTCTTCCTACTCCGCCTCTCTTTTTTTTTATCAATCGAATCTTTTACAATGGCTCATCCCCTTACGCCAGTGTTTCATGTCACTCCTCCAAAGAGTCTTCTCACATGTGAGACAGATGAAGGCCACAAGGTGACGGCTCGTTTCTCGCACAACGTTTACACCAACGGAGAAGAACACACGTCCGCCTATTGGAATTGAGAAAAATAAATGTAGACAAACCGAAGAAAAAAATATTACCTGCAATGAAGAAGTTGGTATTATGATTTCCGGTATTGAGTCATTTATTTGCAGGCTATGATTTGGTCGTGCAAGAAAGCAAATAGGCAGAGGTACAGAGCTATCTGTACGTGATCTGGATACAAATCTCGGCAATTTGATCATCGATAGAAGGAGACCAACTTGGGGGCAGCAAAATGGCACTGTGCCCTTTTCTATCCTTGAGTTGTTTTGTCTTTTCTTTCTACGGTAGATGGCGGACAGTAAAATGTATTTTGCAGGATAAAAGTCCTTGTTTATTGCGAGAAAATCCTTGCACATTATCCATTGCATGATGAAACCCCTGACGTAAGATAGAAGTGCGCCGCCATTAATCATAGTACAACAGAATGTTTTATTAGGTTAGAACTGAACTGACAAGGTTACTCATGATTCACAGCGAATAGCTGAGATTCGTATAATCCTTTGTGTTCGTCTGTGTGTTTTTTCAGCGAAAAATAAAAATAGAGAGGGGGATATATAGATATAGAAAGAGTGAGAGAGAGGGAGACACTTTGTAGATTTTGAAAGGAAAAATTTGTTCTAAACTCTAAATTTTGATTATCGGCTTTTTTGAAATTTTTCTCGGTTTAATTTTCTACTTGGTTCATATGGCCAATAATTATGAAATCTCACTCCTAGAAAAGTGAATCACATCATGTCAGCTATTCTACTCAATTGATAACTAATTGACCAAAATAAAAACACAGATTCATTGCTGTGACCTTTGAGTGTATTTGTATAGAATTTTATCACTGAATAAGTTAGCTCTAGCCATCACTATTATAAATTATTTATGGCCAATGTCTGCAGATTTATCTTTGACTGTCTTTCAAAACATCTGCTTATAAATAATTCCAGAGCACATCGGTGTACGATTTTAGTCTACAGTGCCGATAGATATTATATCTACTGGACCATTTGACAGCCTAGAAGTTAGTTCACAAACTTGTTTCAGAGTATGTCTACATTATATTATGCTGAATTCATCATCTTAATGATATCTATTGCACTGAACTTGAAAAAAAAGCTAGAATTTGAATTTGAGTGTAAGCGTGCATTTGTGTATGTGCATGAAATATGTTTATGCTTATAAACAAAGTCCATAAACACACACACATATATACATGTGTGTGTGTGCATATCTGAATGTATATATATATATATATATATATATATATATATATATATATATATATATATATGTATATATATATATATATATATGTGTGTGTGTGTGTATGTGTGTGTATGTGTGTGTGTGTATATATATATATAAATATATATATATATATCGTTACTTTGTTCACGGTTGCTTCATCTATGCTGCTCAATATTTGAAAGTGGAGCTGAAATTGATGGACATTTACGAAGTAAAAAGGTGTTTACAGCTTCATTGTAATTGATCGGTTCCAAGACGCTTTATGAACAACGAACAAAAATTACTTATTGCTCCCTCTGAAGTACAGATAAACCATATTTTTTGTCAGACTCCAGTCAAAGTCAGAGGCAGGGATCAACTCAGCCTTCAGACCATTAGAACTCGAACAAGGACAATCCTCAACTTTGATTTCAAATCATGACCAAATAATTAGTTGGCAACTATCTCATCGATTGAGCCAACCTGACGAGTCTTACATATTTTCGGAATTCAACTTTAAACATATGTAAAGGTCAATTCAGTTCTGTCGAATAAAGAACATTTTAATAAAATGTATGCTAGTCGGATGAATGTCGTTTGAATCAGAACATAGCAGGGTATAAATGCCCTTTCTGGGGGGAAATGGTAGATTAGAGAGTGCTGAAGCGAAGAATAACACTAGCTTGGAATGATTCCAGTGGAGCAAGTTAGACTTTCAGGAACGCACAAATCTTACTCGACCCAAAAATGAGGGTAAACAAGCAATGTATTTTACCGAGAGTCACCAATGGAAGTGAAACATGGAACCTAACTGAAACATTGGCCCTCAAACTGTAAACCCTGTAATATTGTTATCAGAAAATCGTGTTCAACCTCATATAGAGGGTCAATAAGATCATAAGAAGACAGTACATCAGAGAAAAGAGAGAAGTCATCAGACGAACTATTGGAAAAGCATGATGGAAAGGAGCTGGACATGTTGCAAGTATGTCCGCCGACGGACGCTATCTCGCTGATGATGATAATGATGATGCTTCAGACCTTATAGGTTGCCACTGACTGACCCTTGTGCTAATTGTTTAGTGACAGCATTAGCCATGCACCTCTTTTTACTGCATGATACTGTAAAGTAAAACGTTCTTGTAGAAATACGTATAACGTGCAAGGTATAAGAATAAGGTTTGTTCTATGTAAGAAGCAGATATGACTGAAGTTCCAATAAGATTGGGTATCATTATCAAAAGTAAAAAAATGAAGGTATGTGAGGCTGAAACAATAAGATGTATCCTTATGGATGATATGATATATATGGGAAGTTTAGTTTCTCTGCGAAAATGTCATGATTGCTCTCAATACGATCCTTTCTGTTCACAGAATGCAAGATTATGATCAAAACATCAATTCAATTCAAGTTTTATTCTAAGACAAATGATAACTCAAAATGCTCTTTTTTAATAATCGATTACTTCTATCAAATATAAGCGTTTGCTTATAAACGCGTGCATAAATATTTAGATAACATTAGAAAAGATTTTGTTTTTGTCAATTCAGCAGTGGAACGGTTTCTTGAATTGTTATTTTATAATAGTTTCACTGAATGGCTCTGAAGCTATAACGGCCTCAAGTAACAAGTTTTAACTGAAAATGGGCCTAGAATATATCATTTTCTTTAATGAAAATCTCTCAATACGAACTGCATAGTACGTACAGAGCATTTGGAACATAGAGATTGTAATGAATTCGGTTAAAGCCACGAGCATCATCACTCACTAATCTGTAAGTGTTCTGTGTTTGTATAGACGAAAGTACCTCCCATTTCATTTTACTCACAGATACCAGGTCAATTTGGCAAGAGAATACGCATGATCTAATGAAATGAGATTTGTATCTAAGTGATGATTTCTTACATGTTTGACATACCAAAGGTTTGACCCGGATTTATAAACAGACACATAGTTACTAAAATCAAAAAGGGGGAATATCCATGCAATGATCCATGGTTGGACCCTATTTTACATAGATTACCAGCATCTGAGTAAGGAAGGTTATGGTTTGATCTGAATTCAAGTACCTTGCACTCAAGCAGGTATGATTGAGGACTGAACCTACTCTAACATACTTTCTTTTCTTGCTCCTCCCCCTCTGCTGCAAACTCCTAAGCAGAGGACCAGGTAGTCGAACTGGGCTGACCAATCTTCCATCACTATGGATCCAACTCAAAAATGTGGGTGTATTTGCAAAGGGTTTAGATATTCCTTCATTTGAAAAATTAATGAAAGACAATTTTCAGTCTGTGTCAGACCAAAGGAAAAATATCTTACTCATTTCCACATGAAAAAACAAACTGAACATGACCAATGTCAACGAGATGTTGAACTTGAGTCATCGAAAAAGCCTGATTTCCTAATTGTGTTTAGTGTACCAGCTGAGCTACGATACACCCATATATAATAAACAATGTTTCGTATGTATATATGTATGTATGTAGTCAGCATTATGGTCCCGCTGATCCTCACCACTCATTAATGTCATTGGGTAACTAAATATTATATATATATATATATATATATATATATATATATATATATATATATATACACACACACACACACACATATATATATATATATATATATATATATATATATATATATATATATATATATATGTATAATTGAAACTAAATAACAACAAGTGTAAATTTCGGTTCGAATTTTTCAAAGCTAAATACACTACTTGATCAACAACAAACATTTCTCGTTTGATCACAATTATTATATCAAATCGATGACTCTTTCTTAGATGGACGTAGTATCCGTAAATCAATATTTCTTTGTGCAATGGTACAAGTCTATAATAGCCAAAAGGTGTTGGCTGTGTCTTTGTAGAGCACTGCACCTGTCAAGTGTAATATCGGACTGTAGGGGGAACGATTAACATCGTCACTATATTACATTTGGGCAATGGGCACTAATCGAACGCTCATAGACTTGTGCTAATCTCTTGTGCTTGGTCATCGAAGGAAATGAAACTTAAAATAAAACATGGCTGCAAAATGCCGTGGCTATCTTGCTCCGGAGCTATAAATGCCAATGGTTATAAATCTCACCTTGAATCATAATGGTCAGCTTCAATTTCGATTTCCCCGTTACTGTTTCTAAGAAGGAAACTGGATTCAGAATGAGGGTTCTAGAAAGAGATGAAGAACAGATAGAGGCCAAAAAAGGGGGAATTCAAAACTGAAGTCAATATTCATCAAGTTGTATGTAGACAAAAATAAAATAGGAAAAAAAAAACCCTGAATAAGGAAGAAATACACATAAACCATTTAGCTATAAATACTGCATTTATTAGAAAGTTATCATGAATTCGTTTTGACGGATACCAGCCCTCAACAATGGTCACGTATTATTGACCACCAGGAGAGACAATGCTGATGCTTTCACATGAATGCATATTTTAACCGTTAACCTGAAATAATGGACTGAAGTATAGGCAAACTATCAGTGATTTATGTACAAGATAAATAATCTACGTTAACACGAATTTCTCTTGACACAACACCTCCTGCTCACATGAGTTAGCAGAATATGTTCGTACTACAGTATGTTCCTGTATGCTGATTATTTCCCAAGAAATTGTGGATTTCACGCACATTTGCACATGCATATATATATATATTTATATTTATATATATATATATATATATATATATATATATATATATATATTTATATATATATATATATATATATATATATATATATATATATATATATATATATATATATATATTCACATAATGATCCGAAACAGTTGCATCGTGAATACCTAAATATCACAACAGAATAAATCCAGAATACCAACTTTTTTAATTTCTCTATATACATTATTTGTAAAAATTATAGTTTTTATAATATATATATGTGTGTGTGTATATATATATATATATATATATATATATATATATATATATATATATATATATATATATATATATATATATACATATATATATATATATATATGTATGTATATATATATATGTATATATATATATATACGTGTGTGTGTATGT
The DNA here is from genome assembly GCA_963457665.1 of Thysanoteuthis rhombus. Lineage (NCBI taxonomy): Eukaryota > Metazoa > Mollusca > Cephalopoda > Oegopsida > Thysanoteuthidae > Thysanoteuthis > Thysanoteuthis major. Next base: position 17,687,876 of record OY735211.1, read on the forward strand.
GTGTGTGTGTGTGTGTGTGTGTGTGTGTGTGTGTGTGTGTGTGGGCGGTCAGAAATTTTGTTTGTGCGCACATATGGATGAAAAAATATCCTGAATGATACTTAAATATTTTGTCATCATTATTGGATTAGAACGTGCGTAGTGCCTGCAAATTTAGCATGTCAACCCATGAAATCAGACCAAATAAATGCAAGCAGATTTGAGGGAATCTCCCCAGCAATCGTCTAATTCCAAAACAAAATCCAAATAACAGTAGCAAAAATTTTTGTTTTCAAAAAAGTAAGTAAATACATTATTTTAATTAGATATTTGGGATGATTCTATAGAAAAAAAATGCTTGTGTAAAAATCAAGTAAAATAGATATTCCTTTTACAAAATATGAGTGAATAACTAATAATAAGAAATTTCTCCGATTCAGCCCAAAGAAAACATGAATAAAACGATAATCGAAGAAGAGGATTGTAATAAATTTGATCATATATGCTGTTTTCTTCTTTGAATAACGAGGATTCCATCGATCAAAATATAGTCCCTTTTCAGCAGAAAATAATAAATTGAAAAAATAGTGATATTAGCAGTTATCTGCCCTTGGCAGAGGTCTTCCCCAGTGAAGAAGTCTAAAGGAATTTGATATTGTTTACTCAACTTTGACGTCACACATAACCACCAATCAGGTGACCGATAATCATCATCAGAGTATTTAAGTCTTTGGTGGTAAATCTCCCTCTTTTTCTCTTTTTTTCTGTTCTGACATACTCGAGGTAAGTTTGCATTTCTGGTATTTTCTTAAGGTAGTTTTTGCACTCAACTTTACGAAGATGAAGTAGTTCTCCCTTCAGATGAACATTCCTCCCTCATCTCAGAAACACGTTTAAATAAACTTAAACCTTCTCCATGAAGTTAGGATAGACTTCCAAAGAAAGCATTCTGGTGACAGAAACCGACGGACATTCCTAAATTCGATCTAGCATTCAACAAGAGACATTTTTTCCGTTCATTTTCACCTGACCTCCTCAATTACCGCAGTGTATCTTTCACCAACAACTTTGTGCCCAAAGTAAACTCTTGCCTTTTTTAAAAATTCCTCCAAGAGTAACAACTTAATCATTATTGTTAGCCTGTTCGTTTGTTCTTTCTGCATTTGTTACCTACCAAACTACTTGTGTACTAATTTCCTTTTTGAGTTTAATGCAATAAGACACTATATTGTAGGATTCTTTCTCCCTAGATCTATTCTGGGAATTTATCTGGCACGGATATTTTTTGCCGTCTAATAGAATATTCCTAACGGAGTCATCATTGAATGCAAATGTCTTCTTTCTTGGGGAAAAAGTATATCCAGTTCCTTAAGTGCATGTTTCAGCGTCAGATATTGTTTTATATGTGCGAGAAACCTTTGACGAAAAATGTCCCCTCTTTTTATGTGAGGAAACTTATGAACAATTTTCTTTCCGTGAAAAAAATTCTCGAACCGCAGACAATTGATTCAAGATGCAGACGAGGTCCAAAAATATTGTTACACCGAGTGATATCAAGCAATAAAAATACAATGCAATAACTTCTGTTTCTTTTCGTGAAATTGCTATTCTCTCCCTAACAATGTTTAAAACAGCGCAGGGTTATTGTACGATGTTTCAATATTTTTTTCAATAGTTACTTGCTTACATAGGTTCAAACGAGTCATTTTATATTAGTCCTTGCCTCCATTCGTAGTCAGTTTAGGTAGCGTTAGAAATTTTCACCAGCATAAAACAGATGCTCGCCGATAATCATTTAAGATTGAAAGACATTGATTTAAAAACTTTCAAACTACCAGAATCTCAAAACTGAATAACCAAAATTTTAGTTAGGGGCACAGGAAAGGCTGCATAGACTAGGTTGACTTGTCTGAATATGCATCAGTTAATACACTCGATATATTGAATTTATCTTTTGTTTGCACCATTCCAACTATATAGCTGGGTTGTGTAAGAAGACATGAATTAAAGAACTTTTTTTTTCTCAATTATCAAATATGCACTTATTGTGGTCCACAGGCGATACCGGGATTCCAGCGAGATCCCAAAAATTTGGGGGGGAAAGCGAATCTCAAAATTGACAATATTAGTCGTTGTCCAACCCAGGGTCTGCAACATATTATTCTACCCCCTCTTAATATACATATGCATAGCGTGTGTGTGCGCGTGTGCCTATGTATTAGTTTGTTGATAGGATATGAAGCAAATTGACAATAAATAAGAATAACTATTTAAAAATATATTGTACTAACATCTTTCTCCGCTGGACTGATCAATGAGTCAATTTCAAATTGATATCGTGAAGCATGTTTACATAAAGGAATCTAACATTTCGATATTGCTTCATTCAGAATAACCACTTCCATAAGAATATAAGAAAAGCATGTTTGCTAAATGAATTTGATATGAATACAGAAAACTCTTTTTACCTGCCTAATTGGGCAGAAGACTCTCTTAATTGTAAATATCCTTTTCGAATGTTACCTAAAAAATTTTCTTACCTGTTTTACTCTTTCCAGATTGAGTTATTTCAATTCAGAAATTTCTTCCATACAATATAAAGAAATTATTGAACAGAAAGTATAGAACAAGTCAGTAAACTCAACTTCAGTTGTTTTCACTCTAATTCTTAACCTAGTTAGTTCCGAATCACCCATAATGTTCGAAATAAATAGTTTTTCAATTGTCTGATTAATGTGCTATATTTGACATCACACATTTTTCTTTTAACTGTTGTATTAATTGTCGCTATTTTTAGTTGGAAGGATTGAAGATGTGTTGAATGATTAAAGTCAATGTTCATAAATTGTAGATAACAGGAGAAGTCAAAACAAAGTGAACAGAATTACCAACTAGGAAAAAAAAGGAATTTAAAATTTAGCCAAGAAAAATTCAACTTAAGACATTGAAAAACTTACCCAAATTAGAATTTTTACCTAAAAATAACTGCAAAAAAGCCTTTATTCACTGCATTGTGTATCAGAATATGGAAATAACACAAGAATAAAGATTTAAGTAGAAATATATACGGAGTTTTTTTTTTGTCTTGAGTGGACGATTATAATGATCATGAACTTTGTTTCATCGGGAAATCTTTCATTGTTTTTTTTTTAGAAGTATCAAGTATTGAATATACCTCATTAGTTATCACAAAAAACAAAAAAAAATTCAAGTAATCCGAAATTTGGCAAAAATAAGCGTCCAGTTAAGTATTTATAGTTAGTATACATAGAACCCCTCTGCTAGATGTCTAAAAGGCCACTCTGATACATTTCCAGAAAGTTTTAAGGTGTAATTGAAAACGTTCAAAATTGGGAGAAAAAATTCTACGAGTGAGGTTATAAAACGAATCTCAAAGATTCAACCATAAGTTGCTACATTTGGTAAAGTTGTATAGCTTTAAAAACAATGGAAAATATGAAATTGATATAAGACTGCTATATATTAAGAAAAGTTGTTTTTAATCAAACGAAATTCTCTAGATAGAAGATATTTGTTACAACATGAATATGCCTACCATCGGCTGATCAACGGATGAAAATGGCCTTCCAATTTTTGAGCTTATTTAGAATCAATGTTTCTCACAAATGATTTCAGCGTAATCAAAGAGTTCCTGTTAAATGATCAAATTATATTGCAACAGCCATTAAATCAACGTGCTTCGAAAACTTGCATTACCCACAGAATATATGGATATAGCTAGCTTGCAAACTGCAAAAATCCTTAAACGTTGTCTTCCTTTCACTCCTGCTCTTTTATTTTTAAGGGTTTGAAAGTTAAGCAAATGGAAAAAAATAAACAGCAACACAGCAAACAAATGCCATACAGGGGATAAGGCAATATTTTGATATTTTGGATGATCGGTAGAAGTTCAGGGTCTGAACGTTATCAAATATCGAGACAGTAAATATATAAAAGCCGGAAACCATTATAACAGTACATTGCCAGACAAACTGAACGATGAAAGCGGAGGAGTCGGTCTTCACGTGAACAGTTAAACATATATTGAGTAAAATCAATGTTGTCGGCAAAATGACAGGAATAAGAATTAAAATACTCATTATATTTCAAGCAAAAATTTCTTTTGGTTGGCTAGCTTTCGATCGAGCAGAGCCAATTTTCGACTCCTGGACAAACCCTATTAGTACTAAAAGAGTGTGTATACAATCACTGCATTCTCTCTATTGTCACGAGTAGAACAGAAACAGGGAATCTAAATACAACTTGATCCTTTTACTGAGAACTTTGCAACGTGCAGAAAATGGAACCATGTGGAGAGATCACAAGACGGCACAGTATAATAGAGAAAAACAAGACTGAGGGATAAAATAATTTCCAGTGGAAAAATGGAAAAAGGGGATGGCCTGATCATGTAGCAAAAATGTCGGACAAGTGGGTATCGGGACTTACAACGAAGGATTCTTATAACCCATACGCAAAACTGCATCCAGCAGAAAATATGACTATCTAAGCCGATATGAAAAGTACTTGCCTCGTGATGATGATGAAAAATGGGCACGACGAATTGAATAAGTGATTATATATATATATATATATATATATATATATATATATATATATATATATATATATATAGCTAAACTCAACAGCCTTAACCACACCGATCGCTAACATCATGATCCCCTATGAATAATGACCCAACGTCCCGCCTTCCAATATATCCAATATTGGGAACTTCACACAGATACATACACACTTACCTATAAAAACCTTTGTATAGTTATCCGTTTGTACAACCCAAAGCCATCACACTTTCTACAATATAGACAATGACCATCAAGAATACAACTGTAAGAGGACAACCTTCCCCACCTGCTTCCATCACGACTGTGATTGCACATACATCTCTTATTTAATTCCAGCAAATCTTTTTAGCTATCCCTCCATTTTGTATCTCATGTTCCTTTTGAGCCTTAATTGCCTTATGGCACTTATCGGTTGACATTCAGTTGATCTGTTTAATTATTTGTACAATCCTTCAATTTAGCGCTTGCTCTGATAAATGTTGAACTCTAGTCATCTTCCTTATATATATATATATATATATATATATATATATATATATATATATATATATATATATATATATATATATATATATATAATATATATATATATAATGCTTTAGTCATAACTATAGTATAATGAGATAACTGCAATTCTGCCATCCGTTGTCTCCATGATTGAACTAAAACATTTACAATAAGGGCTACATTCTATGCTGGAATACCACGGATTTATTTTATCGATGGTTTGATGTACCTAAAAGAAATCTAGCTGCAATTGTAAAAAAAAAACAAACTATCAAACTGATTTACTTGGATGGCACTGATAACTTGTTTAATGTTTCATAGCAATGAAAGAGTGTTGCAGATGAGGAAAATGGCTATTTTATAGGATTTTTTCTTCTAGAAATCAAATTATCCATTGATTGCTAAAGCAACCTATGAACAGAATATCGTTTCGCATTTTAGTATAGATAAAAATCGGCCAAAGGATGTAGGAATGTGTATGTATAAGTGTTTGTTTGTGTCTGCTTGTGTTTGATGTCTACCACGTCTCCACCACACACAAACATATATATATATATATAATATATATATATATATAAATTGCAATCTGCAACATTAACTATCATAAGTCTCCTACTTATCGAGAATCCTTATGAAAATCAACGATTATATCTGAATGTTTGAGATTAATTTTTAGTAAAGAATCAACGGAAGACTTTCCAACGAGGAATCCATTGTTTCAGCGGTCAGGAGATATTGAAATTGAAATGTGTACTGTTTGGGATAGAAAAATAATAAGCATCACCATCTTCTGTGAATTCTCTGTATCTAATTATCTTTGCAATTCACGAATGTTTAATCATATGAAAAATTGCAACTTTGCTGCATACGAGATTTTAAGTATCAGATCTATTTCTTCCTGGATGTACAATAGGGCTACATAAAAAAATAAAAACAAGTCATTCTTAAGTTTCAAGTCCTTATCTTATTTTACATGACTCGGCTGGGTTTGATGGGATTCATGTCATGCCAATATTATGGCCATTAGCATCCATCAGTAGATGGGTCATTTTTCGTTTTATGATTTCTGACATCAAGAATAAGCGTTTCCCTTCGATTAAGAGCGTACTGGTTTCATCCATATAATCTACAGAGGATATTGTGAGTAGTCCTTGCCTCGAGGATTCGTCACTTTACCTGCCCACCCCATATTCAGATCATTTACACAACCAATACTCCAAGTTTCTTTCTGAAACGAAACATCCGTAATAATAGATTACAATCTTTAGGCAGTTGAAATAAATGTCTTAGCAAGGGAATCTGCACGCTGATACTCGCCCGCTGTTGGGAAATTTAGCAGCTGTGATGCGTGGGAGGAGATTGCAGTGTGCCAGATATCCGAATATTTTTCCTCCATTTCAAATGGCCATAAATTCCTGCAAATGAAGTAAACTGATAAAAAAAATCGTGGTGGCTGTAATCTGAGATCTTGGTATGCCTTTCTCGATTATATCAAAACACTGGTACACCTGTCAACCTGAAATAATATTTGCTTCAAGCCCCCTTCGTCATCGACAAAGACACAATTCTAATGACTGAGCTCGATCTGAACCATTAGCAGTAATATAAAGCCAATTGTGAATGAACATACGATCACGCAGGCCACGCTTAAAATTGATATTGGCATTTTTGATTCAATTTTGATAGTTTATTACATCTTTTGAAAATAAAACTCTTAAAGTATTTTCTAACCAGGTTCATGGAATGAGAATTTGGGAAAGAACTAACATATCATTTTTACAATTCTAAGTATAGGATATCGTTTTAACTTTAAGTCTCAAACTTGATTGTACCGTTCATATTATGCCTTTTAAATCACATACATGCGATGTTTCACATTTGCAAACCCTCATACGTACTCACTACAAGACACAAACATATTCGCTCACCAACAAACACACACCATGTACATAATTTTGCATACGCATCTTTCATTGTAATCAGTTCTTTTCTTTTTTGATGACCAAAATTTGTGGTTCCATATCTTTCAACAATCATCAGTCATTACCAAGAAAGTGTGATAGTTGTATTGAAAGAATGATAAGTACCACAAAATACAATCTTATTTCTGCAAGTGAACTCCATTTTTATCTTGTGCTATCAAAAATAAATTTATTACTAGAACTAATTCAACACTCTCACGATCATTTGTGCCACTGTTCGAATTAAAGCTCCAGCCTCGATATACTCTTCATATAAATATATGTAAAGAGAGAAAGGAGAGATATGATAATGCATGTGTGTGTTGCTATAATAATTCTCATTTATTCATGTGAGTATGAACAGGTACTCACTCAACCTTGGTTTGGAAGTGTGATTTTAAGTGAGACGACATAAAGTGAAATCAATTTTGCTATGGGTTCAATTATAAAAACAAAAGCCGAATTCTTATAGTATATTCTAATAATAGCAACATGCACATTACACTTCTTGTACTCCTAGTGAACGCTCTGGGCTGCTAAATGTAGACGATTTGGAAACGCAAATAGATTTTTTTTGTTGGTTGCAGATGAAGAATTTTTACAAGATTCATAGCTTGCTGTCCATTGTCATATTACCATAAAACATTTGATTTTGTTTCTAAGGTTTCACTTTGTCTCAACCTTTTTTTTTTTTGTCCATAAACAGGGATGAATTAACAGGAACATATATGCATAGTGAAGATTGTAAAGAACACAACGTACACCCCTGACTCAGTTCAATACTAAACTATAAAAAGAATACATGTTGCCGTAGGAAACACTGAGCGTTCTTTTAGTACGATTGTTATGTATTTATAAGATCATCGTATGATATAATCTGTTCCATTCTACTGTGTCAGTTTTTATCTTACATCATCATCAATGGTAAAACGGAAGAAAGTTTGACGATGCAACTTTGAATGGGGACGCATTCTACTCAACTGCTCATCAACCACAGTTTCTTTCTACAACAAGATTACAAAAAATGCGTGTTGGCTCACTAATCATCTTTTAGGCTCGTGACTAATCAACAGCAGAAATGAAAAACTTGTCAATGCTCTGAAAAGAAAACTTCAGTAATTTGATGAAGTTGATGCTGTCCATAAGTTGAATTCGATTACTCAGTTTTGACTGAAATTCCTTTTACCTTTTCCAAAGACCGAGAAAAGTGTTGAACAAATTTTGTATCCAACGAGCATCGTCTATTGGATGCTGCCTCTTTCAGAAATGCAGAATGTGGTCAGAATACAATCCGTCATTCTAAATTCGAATTCCTGCGCCAAAATACAACCAACAGTGATTGTATTCTGGATGAACTTTCTACGTTACTGCCACAATAAACCTACACATACAAACGAGAATATAAAGTTTAAACGTCTGTTCCTGCTCTTATTTTGGCCATCGCATTACCAGAGGCTATTTTAGCTCAACGGTGATAGCATATATACATAAATATATATGCTAAGTGTCTATACATTAGTGTCATATATATATGATATATATATATATATATATATATATATATATATATATATATATATATATATATATATATATATATTAGTAATTTAACTCGTTATTCTTTGAATCGATGCTTTACAGAATCAATGTTCCTGTTTGACAGCATATTATCTCTTTTACAAATTGAAAAGAAAATATTTCTGTGAATTATGTCTCGTGTAATTAGATGGTTGCTGCAAATGTAAAGATTCTAGAACAAAAAAATGTTTATTTTTGTGTATTGTTTTAATAATGTCAAAAGCTGCCCATATATATTGTAAGCGCCGTTCCAATTAAAGCATCGAAAAACTCAGAGCAATCATCTTTGCTTTGATTTCATTTAACATTGGCTATAACTTTCAAGTTTTGACACATAAAGTGTGCTCTAGTAATTGGGGGACTATTTTATATGTGCAAGCAGGACAACCATTTATCATTACAAGCTTACGGAGAGAGACAAAATAAACGAGGAATGACTATATTGTTGGAGCCTAGAATGAGAGGAAATTCGATGATATCAAAATTATCAATGGAGTTAACGAGAAATTCTTTTTGACCATCTTGACCAAACAAACAATTTAATTTGTTGTCAAGAAAATCTTTGAACTTTGTTTGTTTTTTTTTTGGCGAAAGTTTATTGAATTACTTGAATAAGTTACCAAAATGCTTGAAACAAAAATATCAACAGTTTTGATTTAATGAATTTTCAGTCGTGGCATGATAGTTAATTTCAAGAGTAAATGAATGTATTGACTCCCATCTTCAAACTAGAATAGTTTAGAAAATTATGATATTAAAGAACGCTACTGGGATTATCTGCAATAAATGCATAGATATTGCCCACGTACAATGAAACCTCACCTGGAGATGCTATATTTATATTCCTTTTTAATAACGTACTCATCTATGGTCCTGTGATCGTTTCATTCACTCAAAGTATATTGACTTTAATTGAAAAATTAAAATCCTTTGAAGTGAAACTCGGAAGATTTTTTCTCTTTTTTTGTGTGACAAGTTATGAATATCAAGCAAATCCATGAGGATTTGAAAACAGATAAATGTATAAAACAGTTTGCTCAATTGAAATGTGCTGAATTTAAGATGTTTACATCTGAGACCGGAATAACCAGATGTATAAGATCAAAAGGTAGTCATGACACAGGGAATTGTCTTAAGACTAAAGTTTGCCAAGGCTGGAGACCTGGGGAGTGTTTGCTACTTCGATCGACGTAATGTATCTCCCGCAGGGAAACAAAAATAAATTTCTTTGAAATGAAAATGAAAAATTGTCTCTTTGAAAGAGACATGGGATATATAAATTTGTGAAGCGATGGATGCTTTTTAACAATATATACGTTCGATTCAAAAACAGAATCTACCCTGCCGCACGGTTCAATTTTTTAAGAAATTATTTTAGCAGTGCGTAAATAAGGAATACTGGCTCAACAACGTCAAAAATAAAGTAGGGCAAATCCTTGGGAAATTTTATGACTATGATATATATATATATATATATATATATATATATATATATATATATATATATATATATATATAGGCTCGTAATAATGAGGAAAAAAATTCATCCCAATGCATTTTTTCAATATATTTCTTTCTCAATAATTCAATAATAAATACCATTAACATAATGAATACCATTAACACGATGCATTAAAAAATTCAGATCAAAATTCAATTAAGATCTACATGTCAGGATATAGACTCAGAATATTCTGTTTATATCAGATACTCCCGTAGATTTTTTTCTTTATTTAGAATACGATTAATTTTATCAAAATCACCTTTCAAATTCATGAAAAATATCAAGGCAATTACTGTTCTACTGTTATTTCTATCGATTCCACTCTGCTGCTAGAACTCTGTCCCGGACATCATTTTATAGTAAAACATAAGTGGAACCTGTCCATTCCATTTTTCTTTTTTTTTTAATGTTTGCTCACCATGGTCTATCCTGAGCCAAAGCTTTACGACCATTGTTTCCAGGTTTGGAATCCTGTCTCAAAAGATGACGATGTTCTGGCTTCTGGTTCCCGGTCTTGCAGTACTACGGTGAAATTCTTGTTAACAACTGCTAGTCTTCTTGTATTATCAGCTCGCAGCATCTCACAGTTATCCTTCAGCAAGTTATTTCTTTGAAAAAAGGGGATCAGTCACGAGACAAATATGATCGAAAAATAACCTTATCATTACCATATCACTGAAATAAATTTATCTACCTTCCATGGAACCTTTTCCAGTGTTTATTTGTTGTAATTCGTTCCTTGAGTAATACTCCGTCAATTGATATTTTTCAAAGTATGTTAGTTGTTGTTTTGACGAAAGTTTTTGCAAACAAAGGCTGTCTCATTGTACGCATGTAGTTTCCAGGGACGACTGGCTCTATTTGCCTCTTGTGTAGCGCCAAAAATGTAAAAATATTAATTTCTGATCTGAATCATCAATGCTTTTTTTTTTAATTACCTTAGGTAGCACTTCCGTCTTCTGAGTATTTTACTGAGTTGTGCAACAGAATCAATCGTTCAAGAGTGAATAATCGATGATAAATCTCACGGAATTGTTAAAATAATTGTATTGAAATTTGATGTTTTAACCATCGTATTTTCATCGGGAAATTTCGGATCAGAGAGGGTTGTATGGACTGACTATGAATCTTTCAGTTGGGGTTTGCTGATTTTTAATCAAAATTTACCCCCTTCGATCATGAGGGCCTGATCCGTCGGTCAGAATCATCTGTAACTTGACCTAGGATTATATTACCACTACTATTACATTTAACCAGCCAAATATTTTGATGGCGAAATTGATGTAAATATAAATGAGATTTGAAGCCACTACTAAGATTCCTTATTTTGCACCTGCTGCATGGTTAAAATTGTAAATAGCGTGATGACGGACCAGATGATAAATGGTATTTTCTCTGAGAATTGCTCAATATAATCATTTAACACTATTTCAAACACACCTTCTTGTATCATATTGTTGTTTGAAATAAGCCTGTACTCTCCACCGGTGCAATATGTCGATTTTTGAGCACAGGTGAAATCAAAGATTTTGAGTTTTGAATTACAAAGCAAGTTGGCCATCGAAACCTAAAATTCAGCCCTTACATAGTTTTCCTCTCTTGCATTACTTCTAAATCCAAATCGAATGAGTTGGTTTGATGGAGATGAATCAATTAGTCCGACAATGACTCACATTTTTTCCTACAGAGATATACAATCACGTTTGGAGCAGAAAAGTTGAAGGAATATTAGTGAAAGCATGATGTTCTCGTTGAACCAATTTTTGTTGTGTTCAAGACAAATTGAGATCACATCAATTCAAAATGTGCTATTGATAGTAAGGATAACGTTTCAATTCAAAACAGGGTATTTCAGATCAAAGAGCTGCTTCAGCCGTTTGTTTTTGAATACGTGAGGCAAGATCATATTCAAGTCATATTGAATGCATCACTTCTGATTATCACATTTCACGAAGCGTTTAGCCGGAAAAAACTCTGATGGTTTGGATATTCCGAAGGAAGTAATGCGAGAAATGTCGGGCCTTATACTAGACTAAGCAGAAATAAGTAAAGGTGAGTCCAAAACATAGCTAAGCCACGAGTAAATTATACAATTGCGGTGGACATACTCTTCGTAAGCTACAATTACAACCATACTAATGCGTCATCTTAAACAAGCTTAGAATGCCTGAATACACACACTCTCTCTCTCTCTCTCTCTCTCTCTCTAGATATATATATATATATATATATATATATATATATATATATATATATATATATATATATATAAAATCTCGATTTATCATACGAGTACTCTATACAATTGAAATATGCATAAAATTGCAGTCTTTTGTAGAATTCGGGTACTGGATTAACCTCTATAATTTGGCAGCCATCCATGATTTTCTGCTTGTCCTAAATTTAAGCACACACACACACACACTTATATATATATATATATATATATATATATATATATATATATATATATATATATATATATATATATATATAATATATATGTATGTATTCACATATTTATCTGTAATCAAACACGCTTAATTTTAAAGAAGTATGATTTTTGTCCGCGTTCATATATGTACAGTACGACCAGCCCTCTGTATTTACGCTCAGATTTTCGTTCAGTTAAATACACAGAGAAATAAGGGATTTCCACAATTGCATCGACATAGTCAAATTACATACAAAATCTAAAGAAAACGAACTGAAATAAAACACTTTATATTCTTAAATGGTCACTGGAGAGTAATAGAAAAGATTGGCCAATATGTAAATTTAATCTGATTGGCGAATATGGCTTTTGGGTGATAACCTTCAGCATCAAAGTCCTCTTTTTTTTTCAACTGATTACCAATCGTGCAGGCAGTCGAAACTTGCATACGTCAGTTGCCTGGCGTATTTCCTTCCGTAGTTCAACCGTCCTTCCACAAGAACAGCTGCTTCAATTGCCGCTCCGTGATTTATTCTGATTGATTGAACGAGCTTTCGCCTCGTTATCTCAATCAATTAGTCTGCTGGGAATATTTTGAGCAGACAAGAAAACTGATTACCATTAATTTATTTTAAAGTTACATAAATTGCGTGTCCGCCGTCTGTTTCAATGGCTCTGAGTTATCTCTGAGGCTTGTGAGAGGAGATATTATTGATGCATAAGCGAATACGTTACTGCTGTATAGTCATTGAATGTAAGTCCATAAAAAACGCATTTTACAATTTCCGAATGTGATTTTGGTGATTATGGTCAAAAAAGGATACTATTAAGCCCAAGGCTTGTATCTAGGCTATAATTTATGTAATTGAAACTAGTGAGCTTTACGACGCTCATCAACGTTAAAAAGACTCTTAATTTATCAATTTACCGTTGCACACGTATATATATATATATATATATATATATAGATAGATAGATAGATATATAATGTGTGTGTGTGTTTCTGCATATATACACATATAATGTGTGTGTGTGTACACACTGATCTGTTGAGGGAAAGAAAAAGAGAGTTGCAAGATAGCTTTACTTAGTACAATTCGGTCAAAATTAAACTAAATAGGGGAGAAACAGTTCGACATTCTGACTGAAAGCTGCGCAACGTTCACGGGAGAGAACGATGCTCAACCTCACGTTGAGAGATGTCAAGACGGCATATTATATCATGGAACAGATGGTGAGTGTGAATAAAGAGATGCATCAAATGGCTATGGGCTTGTTAATTTGCAAGAATATCACACCACCACTAGACATCACTGCTTAAAACGTCGGTCTTCAGATCATATTCGAAACTATGTACTTCAGAAAATAAGTTGGCGTGAATATCAAAAACTTGAAAGTAACTTTATTTCATTATGCATTGTTTACCAGCACTTGAATTTTTTGTTTGACAGTATGATAGAGCCTCTGGGTTGGTTGCCTTGTCGCAACAATAATCACGTATTTTACAATAATTCTAGGAGCCAATATTCGAGTACAATCAAAAGCAGAACTTCATGAATACTGTTTTGTTTTTGATTTTTCGTTTTTTTTTTTTATATTGCTTCGAATGTTGTCCTTCAAAGCAAATAGTTCCATTCTTTGGAAGGTTTGAAAAAAACAACTCCACGTTTTCTGCAACAATCTGTCGTGGATTAACAGGATGGTAACAAAGCAAGTCCGGTTTATCGATATCAGTTTTATTTTCATTTTCATTTATTAACCATTATTGTCACCTTGAATCCGATGAAGATAAGTCTTAAACAAACTTACTTCAAGCTAAATGAACGTTTACACATATGCATATACCTGAGCAGAAATTCGTCAGTGTCACTTTCATCACGTTGTTATGATTGTAAAAGACTATGACTTACTAACGACCTGTTCTTTGGGAGAATAATTCTCTCCTGAATTTTATTCATGATCTGGTATAAAAATCTTCCTAAACTTAGTTTTGCACATTGTCATGATTGTTATTTTGATTACTGTTGAAATACTAGACGAGACTACTTTGCTAACTTATACTCCAGAGTGAGACATATCTTTTTCATGTATAAGCATAGTCACTAATATGTATATCTACATTTAAAACTTACTGGTACCTTATTTCCAATTATTTCTATCCGTCATATATGTAGAGAGTGACATACATACATATGTCTTTACATGATATAAATCTTTCATATAGATGGGTTTGAGATTTTATATATATATATATATATATATATATATATATATATATATATATATATATATATTAGTGTGTGTGTATTTTATATATTACATATATCTTATATAATACATGTCTACTGGTAATGCATTACATTTCTTTTTAAAGATGTGTAATTTGATTTTACTCAGAACACTTTTTAATAATCAAATTTTTTCCAGATTTATGTGCGCCAGTCTATTCAATGAATTCTATTTGCTAAACTTTACATTATCGAACAAACGAATAGAAGTTTTCTATAGAACGTATTGAACTGTCAAATGAATAATTGCTTTTCCGGAGTTAGGAGAAAATAAAAGAACAAATGTAAGATGCATAACTGTTCAACGTACAATTTATAAAGCAGCTTAGATGACACGCTTCTGATAAGCGTCGTGGGAAATGAATGGGTTTTTGAAGTTTGCCATAAAAATATTGGAGATGAAAATTAAGAGCCTTAAATTATTAAAGTTACGATATTTAAATCCCTGATCGATAACAGCATGGATCAGAGAAAGAAAACCAGAGCCGGATTTAATGATAAATTATCTGTTTCACTTGAATTTGAATGAAGTTGAACAATCATCTTCAAGTAGAGCTCTGAAGAAGTGCATGAAAAAAAAATGTAAAGAAATTGCTTTCAGATTTTCTGTACCATATGAATACTTTACAAATGTATTTTTCTGTGATGCAAGAAAATGTATAGATTGTCAAGTCACTTCATAGTGAATAGATCAACAATTGACATCAGCAAAGCTTCTCTATCGCTGAGAGAACATTGATATGGTGATGAAATCCTTGAAAAAAATGCAAATTTCTCAGCCAATCGCTTGCTAGAATATACAATTTTTACAAAAGGCTACGAATTAGCGTGTCCGAACGTTAATATGATTTTTTACTGATAGCATCTTGCAAAAAGGGATTACATGGGGAAAAATCTGCGCTGTGCAGGACAAGACTTTTATGGACAGCTCAGATACAGTGAAGGATACGTGTTCGAATATCTTTATCGATTTATAGTCCAACCAAAATGCCAACTGAATCTTTTATTCGGAATATTCGTCGACGATTTTAAGTAGATTAAGCTGCAGCTATTGGAGTACAGATATCGGCGCCACAGCGCCCAGCATTGAGAAATATTGCGTATTCAAGGAGAGTCTCAGTCAAATGACGTACATTAAAAGAGGCTGCTGCTGCTGATGATGATGTTGAAACTGGACACAATCAACATTTGTCAGAGCTGAGGGCTTGTATACTGTTTCAAATATTCAGTAATGCATCCCTGCTGGATACGGTGAGTCGGACCGGTATGGCTGAATATTCTGATATCTTGTGTCTGATATTATGATATCAAATAACAAGCAACACTCTCACACAAAAATTAGTAACAATTCTATGGTGAGAAAACATTTGGTCCAGTAAAAAAAAAATTCATATATATTCGATTAGTTAATGGTTTGATCGATGTTTAATTTCTTATGTTTGAATATTTTTGAAAACTTAATTATTGGCTTTTATCTTATTGATTAGAAGAAAATAGTCTCTAACCCCTAGACTAAGTAGTCAGCCAATTATATACATTCAATTATATCTATAAAAAAATCAGTTCTGATGATGAATGTAAGTTCATAGTCGTAACAAATATTTTAATACAATTCAAAATTCAAATTCATTTCTTTTAGTAATTGAGATTTTGATAACATTTTGGAGTTTGCATGATGAGAATCTGTCATTCCTTTAATGACCGACTAATTTTCTTCAATCAGTCAATGGAATTTCATTTTTCTTCGACGATTAAATAATTGCAAATATGAGTATATGATTTTATTTCTATTTACTGAAATATTCAAGATAAGTCTGACACAATATATGCACATAGCTTTATATTATATATATATATATATATATATATATATATATATATATATATATATATATATATATATATATATATATGAACAAAAGGGAAGTAGGTAATGAATGCTATGCTGGTAGGGAAATGTACATTGGTCTGCCCTCCCCGGATCATTGTTATAAATCTTGATAACATTTACCATCTTGGATATTGACATAATCTTATCCCCGTTTCTTTTCTAATTTTGCGTTGTGCAAGTGAAGCTGAATGGATATTACGATCAAATAAACAATAACTCAATTTAGTACTACACAAAATTCATTAAATTTGATCATGAAATATTATTTACCTCACCCCTACATAATCTCCCGGATCATTTCTTTTGGGCATACAAAAAAAAAACTCATATGGAGTACTGTTTGCTACGGACAAAGACAAAACTACAATTCTTGTCAGCAAACTATTCAAATTATCTTTGGTTTTGTGAAGCACTTCATACGTCGGTCGTCTGTTTGATTTACTACTCAGCTAACACTGGTACTGGAAAAACCTGGTTTTCTTACGAAATGTCTCTACAATTATCACATTCTTTCTGACAAAAACAATCCAAACTGATACATTTTGTCGACAAATATATATATAATCAGGTCTTATATGTGTTGTATTTAGCCATTTAATAACAAAAAATTGCTTGCCTTCAAAGATGGCGCCTCAAATGCTTCGAAGTTCTTTTTCACACAGAATTTCTTTATTTACGTGGTAAGGTGTTCGATATGCATCCAAAGTGCTGGACGAAATATGTTTTCAAATAAGATGTGACTATAATTATCACACACACACACACACATATATATATATATATATATATCGAGAGAGAGGGAGAGAAAAGATAGAAATGTCTAGTAGAAAAAAAAAGCATTCCAGTAACAAAACAGAAGTTTTTCCTTCCTTGTTTTCTTTTTGTGGCGTGTATAGTGAGTTTGATACTCTCTGGGTCTATGCGTTGTCAAAGGAAGGTAAGATTGTGCTGCTCCAATCTTCTAAGTAGGTATGGTGTACCTGCCATTTTAGGCTGCCTTCAAAATCTTTCTCTTTTATATTAGGAATCGAACAACATGAATATTTCAGTCATAGAATATTCCTTGCTGATATTTTATAAAAAAAATTACTTCAGTACCAAGTCCTTTTCTTGGAGTACCCAATGTGGATCGAACCCATAAAACATTTGAATACGCCAGTTATGTTCTGTTCCCTATATTAAGGTATGCGCCATTCAACAGAAAGGCTTTTTTTTATCATTTGTCTTTCTCTCGTCTTCCTCGATTCCGATTCCCACCCTAGGCGACATTCTTTCTAATCTGTTACTTTCATTTTCTTCATGTTATAATACAAACACCCATTAATAATTAAGGTCATTGAAAATTATCAAGAAAAAGTGAAATCACTGTTCATGAATGGAATCGGAATACTTGCTTTTTTTCAAAAGCTGCTTGGGGCTTTTATCATCATGAATACGCAATTCAACAATGAGAACTGATGATTGGGCGAATTTCTACATTCTGCTTCAAGTGCATTCGCTGACAAAGAGCTTTCTTTGTTACTTTCTTCCCCTCTGTTGTCTGTCTCTTCAAAGCTAATGGATAAACTCAATACACATGCCATAAAAATGTGATGGAAAGAAATAAAGGGAATGAATCGAAATAATGTAGAATAAAGTCAGGTGTCCTTGAAAAAGATGAATTAAATTAGATATCTTCTGGTAACAGAAAGACGTGTCACTAACGCAGTAGGGATTATCGGCTGAAAGAATTCGGCACGTGTGTTTTAAGGCATCATAAAATAGAGTAATTCTCCAAGAAAAAGATTTGAGGATTTTACTTTTTCACGTATATCTGCCTTAGTTTATACACGGCTCAATCAACTTACGAAAATTTGTAATTTTTTTTTTTATGAGAGCTTTTTTATTCATTATTCGTGCATGTGATTTTTACATTATACGAATGCATGCCATTAAAACCTGATTAAATCATTGCCATCTACCAGAATGCAACATCTATAAAGATCAATAATGCGTTAACAAGTTTTGGAAGGTTTCATCGTCTATTTAGACCTTGCCCTGAGCCATCCAATGAATCACATATAGTAAAATCGTTATCTCATACAGGATTATTATATTCAGACGCTACATGAACCGTTTCACTCATCCAAGTTAGTCTTCACTAAACAATGTAAGCCAAATAGAAAATTTGTTATAAAGTCTGCAGCAATTTTATAATACCGTCAGTTTATATTCGATAGATTATTCGGTTATTTATTGTTTCTGCAATGAGACTATTATATCGTGCTATTCGAAACCTGAAAGAAAATTGAGAATTCATTCACATACGTAAGAATACAAAGTTTGGTATACGTACGCAAAATTTTGACACACCAGACGGTATGTCTTCTCTATCATTTCACAGTTTTGCTGGAGTTATACCCTGTACTGAAAAGCTTCGTTTTATTTGTTGGGAAACATTTTTGAGATTTAGTCACGAATTTCACAATCATCAGATAAACTTTTTCAGTCATGTCGGAATCTATAACCGCACCAAAACTGACAGTCGATCTGCTAAATTGACTGCTAAGAATGCAGCCATTCAAGGGAGGGACAGTTCATGGCGAGGGTCTTCATAGATGGGACCTTTTGAAAGAATGGGCCTCTAAAGGCAGGTTTTTAAGGGTACTAACTCGTGCATCTAAGGCTGTGATGAAGAAGGGCACGGGCTACATACACATTCCTAAGAAAATGCCGATATTCGAAAAATTGACGATATAAAAAATTCTTACCAGCAGTGATAAAATCACGCTCTGCTTACATTTTGCAGCCGTTATTGCCACATCGAGGGAACCATGAATGTCAGGGTTCAGACATAAAGGCTCGTTTGGCAAAATGTGTAAGATTGAATCAAATTTCGAACATTCATGATTCCAAAACTATTAGATACAGACCTAATAATTTGGATTAGTATTGAGTTTTGTGTTGGAGCACTTGGAATTATTTTCTTTGACATCTAACTGGGATGCCTGGGGGGAATGATCTGATATAAAATGACTCTATATTATATACCTATCGTTATTTGTAAGTTATCCTGACAAAGATTTTTTGTATATAATTTAGAGAAGAGGCGTTATCTTTCCATAGAATGACACCTTTTTTTTCTTTCCATAAAGACTTTATCCCTTCTTTCTCCTACTGTGTGTGCATCTGAAGGAGGGTCTTGACTAAAATAACCAAAACTTCGAGAAAACAACAAAAAACAACATGATGAATGATTCCAATCGTCTGAACAACTCTTGGAATAGTATCTTGATATTCAATTCAAGAACATCACTAAAATATGAACAGATGCAAAATACTCGTATAGAATATTGGTTAAGTCTCCTCACGAGACACAGCATGGAAAATCACAAAAATCAAACCACTGAACGTGCAGACTGAATGAGATGAATTGTTTGCCTTTCTGAATATTGCGCTAATCAAATAGAGCTACATTAAAACAGAAACCCTTTAAACAGTCGTTGTATTCGAACAGAAAATCGATCCTCTCATATTACAATTTGAGATGATTTTATAGTTTTTTGCGATGGTTCTGATTCGAAGGTATCTATTTCAATATTTTATGGTCTTTTTAATGTTTTCTATATTTCCAATGTTTGTGTTACTCTTCAAAATTGTGTTTTTAAAGGTTTCATCTTTTTTGTCGTTTTTTGTTTTGTTTTTTTTTAATAATTCTCCTTCACTTATTCCACTACTCAAACTAAACTCTCATTGGATATTTTTCTGTTTTTTTTGTTTTGTTTTTTACCTTTTTATTTTGCCATTTCTCCTATTCAAAGTTAGGTGGATTATACATTTGCACATACGCTCATACACTCACGATTACACCGACTCATACATGCACTCACATATGTATGTGTGCGTGTATTCGTATCTTAAATTGCAAAGTATACATACAAAAGTATGGCGACTTGGTCCCTTCAGAGAACCCTCTTTAAGAAAGCTCTCTTTACACTTCAAAATAATCTGGAAAGTCGGCAGGTGCCAGTTTGTATCCGGCTTTATTTTGACGATGGTCTGAACACTTTTCCTACCATAACGAAGAACATAAAACCGCAGCAAGCAAAATGTAAATTGAAATGCATGTGCATTGAAGTCTGCTCGGACTGGTTGGCAAGATGCATCAAGAATGTTCTACCGGTTTTCGATATATTCAGAACGGACATAACTACACTGGCCGTATATATATATATATATATATATATATATATATATATATATATATATATATATATATATATATATATATATATATATATATATATGTGTGTGTGTGTGTTAAGTTAGATCAAGATGTATGTATACTGTTGAGCGATTCTGGCACTTAAGTATATGTTTGCTATTGGCCTACCGATTTTTTTAATTTCACATTCTTCCTGAGTTAGAGGCGTAGAGGTAATGCTCAGGTGCATGAACAAATATATAAACAATATATAATTCCCTTCATAGCAGAATGCAATATGTGTATATATATATATATATATATATATATATATATATATATATATATATAGGCGCACAACACATAATTACATATAATATATAAGCATACAACACACACACACACATATATGTATATAAGCATACACACACACACATATATATATATATGTGTATGTGTGTGTTGTCCTTTCATATTATATGTATATACGTGTGTGTGTGTTGTCCTTTTATATTCTATACATATATATATATATATATATATATATATATATATATATATATATATATATATATATATATATATGTGTGTGTGTGTTGTGTGCTTTTATATTATATCGAGTTTTTATATATACATATATAATGTGGAATTGCGTTTGTTTTTTTTTTCAGGATTTTTGCTATCCTCATTTTTACATTGCTTTCAAAAAAAAATCAAGTGTACAGAGTGAAGAATATGAAAAATCTCTACTGTCTCATTTCCTCATTGAAATGCTTGCAAAACATAACTTTTTGCTATTTTGTTCACCATAGATAGAAAAAAATTTCAATATGATATCTCCTGTTGCTTATTTCTTTTTGAGTAACGTCTTCCAGTTCTGTGAGTTGGAATGTGAATAAATAGATAAATGACAGAATAAGAAACTAAAATAAAGAAGTGAAGAAATGAGCAACAAACATGAAGAAAATGCCTAACCAAAAAAAGAAAAACTTTATTAGGTAGAAATACGTGTGGGTTTTGTTAAACATTGAACTATCAGCAATAAACATGCATTTTGTGTGAAGTTCGATCAAGATGTCCCCAGTTTGTTCATTAGGTGCGTACAAAAGTTCCCAGTTCATTATGAAATTTTAGATTCAATGCACAGTTTACAACCAGATTTCTGCAGGGAATCTTAGTTCATACCTGATAGAGCTAACAGATATTTCATGATTTTAATCTAATCATCCTTGACTCTTGCTTCATCCTGTAGATTTTTATTAGCGTCGAATTCTCCTTAGTTTTTGCCCAGAAGTACTTTGAATGTAGTCTATCTTTTCAGAACAGCTGAACCTGAAGAACAACTTGATTCTAAGATGAGTTCCATTAAATATTGAGCATAATATATTGCGTTATATATAATGCATGTCCATGTTTATACATACACTGACAATTCTTGGTGTATCAATCTCAGGAAAGGAAAATTAAATTCAGTTGTTAGATTCTCAAGTCCTTTACCCCAATATTGACGTGAATGATACAAGATAATTGAACCCAGAATCGAATTCACAAAAAAATTTAATCGCGTTTTTATATATAAGGATTATTGGATGAAATAAACATTTTAGAATTGCTTGACGTCGTTGAAATGTACGGATCTATTCTATAAAGATAGATTCTCGTCCCTAATATGTGTGGGATATTACTGTTGATTTATTTCATAACTGCAATCAATTAAGGCTTTCATTCTGTTTCTAATCTTTTCATTGGTCTTTGCAGAAAAAAAAAATGAAACCAATTTCTGTTTACTGCCGACCGCTTCAAGAAAAATATCCATCCATATTGGACATAGTAAATCTGATTGTGAAACATATTTAGAAAATCATCGATGCATTCGTGATTTGATATGAAGGCTTCAATACCTTAGGCTAATTAGAGATTCAGAATTTATATAATGCCTGATGGAAGCCATTTATGTTTCAATATTATGTATACAGTTGAGTATATATATATATATATATATATATATATATATATATATATATACACACACACGAAGTGTGTGTATTACTATGAAAAGTAACTGTATTATATTTTATGGTATTTAACACCTCAGAAAACTCTCATGATCTATTCTAAGCTGAAAGCAATCTTGATACCAATGTTTTCATTGATCTAATCTAACTTTCTATTATGAAAATTAATGGACGCTGTCTGTCCACCACAAGCCTTAGTGTTGATTTACAATTTATCTAGTTATTGACATTTGATTGGTTTCTTCTTCTTAACACAATCTGAGACCAAGCCACTTAGATTAGATTAACAGAGAAAAGTTAGGGAGACAATGGTCGGAAAATATCGACAAATTACTCGTGATTCCTTATGAATAATTTACTCAGATCCTGCACGGTATGAATTTGAACATTTTGGAGATTGATTCCATTCAAGTGCATAAGCATAAGCATACAAATATATCTCTAAGAACTGAAGACTTTTTTTTCTAAATTCGGTAGCATATGCGGATATTTACATTGACTGGACAATTTGTGAGAAAAAACTGTAAAAGCACGTAATGTCTCTTTCTATCTTTTTCGAACATGTTAGTTTTGTTATAAGCAATTTTCCAACAATTACCTTATGGTCATGGCTGAAAGCTGGGTGAAAGCAAGGCTTCTTAAGTCTCCAGCCATTCTGTTCGTACTCTCACAGTCCGGACAGTGCTTTAGGTTACAGTTTCACATCAGCTGCCAGGTGGTTATCGCTGTAGCCTGAGTGACAGTAACTCTCCCCAGGTTTCCAGCCCTCTTCCTTTGTCATCCTCACCAGTCACAGCAGTGCTGTGATTTGTACCGTTCCACTATGCCTCAATCTTGGATGTTAGACCATAACTACCAGCTGGAGGTCATTTATCTCTTTTACCCAGTACTCCAGTGTTCGGATGGTTTCCAGTGGTGCCGTGATCTGTATAGTTTTAATCATTCTTTTTATCCCCGGTTCCTACAATCTCATTAACTGTGTCTTTGGTATGGTTCCATGTGCAGTTACTATTACTTGTATTATTCCGACTTTCTGGAGCCATACTAACTCCAGTTCCACGATAGGTCCTGACATCCATTCAGTTTTTCACCCTTTTTCAGTATTTACTTTTTTATTTTTGTATGATACACAGGCATAGTTACGTTCATTATTTAGCAGGTTCCCTCGACCAATATTACAAGATCCAGTGTTTTTGCTTGGATTGGGTGGTCAGTTTGAATTATCAAAGTCCAAGAGTAATTCATGGCTTTCATTTTGTGAGTCTCTCACGATTGTACAGATACCACTTGTCTGCATGAGTAAGTCCATTTGTATCTTTTTTGCTACATTATTGTATAGCACTCTTTCCTGGCTAGTTGACTTCAATCACTGGATTTACATTCGTGTCTCTCTCTCTATCAAGGTGGCATTTGCTGTTTGTTTTGGTCCTGTTGATTTTTGCATTGATATGATTAGTCCAGATGCATTAATCGGCTGCCAAGATGAGCAATTCTCTTCAAATTTTCATTAGCACAGCAATATCCATGATCTTCAGTCTTTCACACATTGTATCCGTATTATAAATCAGCTTCTTCTGTTCCTGAAATTACTCCCTTATTTACTCTGTTCTTCCTTCGTTGGCAAATTTTTTGATGTTCGATTCACTATCTCGGACAACCTACATATTATCTCCACTTTATACATAATTTTGTTATTCCTGTTTTGGCTTTTCTGAAGCGATACTCTTGGCAAAGTCTTCTACCATCGCCTATACATACATCCTACCTGTGTGATCTCTGGGATGTAATACCATGTGCATTGTCATTAGCTTCTTAGTTCGCCGGGCCATTCGTATAAGATATTTGTCAATCCAAGCAATGTTTCTGTTTATCTTACTACCAATACTACTCAGGTGTACATTCCTTTGATCAGATTTCTACTCTTTAGTTTAGTTTCAAATATTGAGTGGTATCAAGCTTAAAACAGATAGTGGACAGTGTCTCGCGGGAAGATTCATTATTTTATGCATTTCTGCTTTTTTCTGTAGCAGTCAAGTCTACTTTCTAGTTTTTTTTAGTCTCACAACTTGTTCGCTGATCTTGAATATCCTGTGGTATTTGACGATACAGCTGTTTGGAATCATATCGTACGCTTTTCTTTTGTACTTCAATCCCATTGCATTATTCTTTCTCCTTGTCTTTACTTGTTTTAGGATCAACTGGTCAATGTAGTGCAAGTCAATCATCCCTTTAAGTTCTTCTCCAGCATCATTCCTGTTGTTGTGGAAATTGTCCTTTTCTTTCCGTCGAGATTCCTATTCTCTTTGCTATCTGTCGAGATAAGATTATCCACATACGTGGTATGCATGGGATTTGTGTGTAATTGCTTGCCTGGTTTCCTTCGATATAATTTTCCTCTTTGTTCTTTAGTTTCACAGCTTTTAGGCGGAGATGAATGCTACCATTGTTTAACCACACTGATGCTTCATGTGGGTCGATCATCATATTGAACAGAGATTTTTTATCAAGTTTACATGGGCAGATGACAATGTGTGTTCACAAAAACTAAAGATATTATCCATTCCTGGCCATTTCTTTTTCCGTGTTTTTTCCACATAGCATTGCAGACTCCCGGTATTATATTTCTTCTCTTTCTGTAAGGTTTTACTTTCCGTTCTTCCATCTTTTCTGATAATTTTAGTTTTAATATAGGAGAGAACATTGGACAAAGACTAATCGTTATTTTCCCTGTCATACACAATTTAAAATTCGCTGATATCTTTTTACACCGACATTTTTGCCCTCTACCTAATATATTGAAGCAAAGGTGTCACTTGCTTTGAAATATTTATGGCTGTGATTTTCGACATTTATTTACTTGACATTTATTTACTTGACATATATTTACTTGACATATATTTACTTCATATATATTTACTTCATAGATTAAACATAAAAACCGAAGTCTGTGTATCTACAAACACACATATAAATGGTCGGTCCATGTTTATTTATATATATATATATATATATATATATATATATATATATATATATATATATATATATATATATATATATATATGTGTGTGTGTGTGTATTTATATTTATATATAAACAAACCCTTAAAAAGGGCTATAGATGCTGGAATGATAAGTATCAGTGACATAGACGAATTGTATGAAATAAACCGAATCTAGTTACTTTGGTTACTTTTTGATTCACACATCCACGAGTGAGCCTCTTCTTAGTGCACTTGCCATCCTAACCGCCACGTTAAACCATAAAGCATTTTGAAAAGCAACAAAATTGTATGGAATCTTTTTTCAAGTGAAGAAAAATCTCCAAACTTTTCGCAATGCAAGAAGTGGGTACTGGGAACTTCAAATTGGGAAGAATAACCATCGTAGATCTATGAAATCTAGACAATCTTTCACCTCAAAATGATAGCAATCACATTGAAAAAATGCGTGATAATATCTGTAGATATCGACCTGTAACTGTTGTTATCGTAATCATACCAGGAAAGCTAAGAATCTGTAAAGTCCACGTTGCATGATCCGAAAGAAGAACATGGTATACAGTGTTACTTCATAATTTGTGCTATATCTGATGACATAGGAACAAACTGACGCCTTCTATCTGCGTATGATGTATACTTATGCAATTATACAGACATAAACAAATATACAAAGTGAACAATGGTGAGGGAGAGGGGGAGAAAGAAAGTGACTAGATGTGTATTTGTGAGGAAATTACAAAAGGCTCCCCGTTGCTAGACTGCGTGATAACGTTCTTGTTTGTGAGATAGATGAAATCAAACCTCGTGACTTGTCGAACCAACTGCATACGCACATCCACACAATCTCACGAATGCATGTATATTTCCATTGATAAGATTATTTAAGAATTAGTAACTTAATTTGTATCTTATTGTATTTATGTGATTTTAAAGTTCCTAATTTCGCTAGAAAAATCAAATTTGCAGTAAAATAATTCAGACAGCTAGTATTTTACTATGATGAAACCTTCTGCTTTTTAAAATAAAATGCTATAAACCATTTAGTATCCGATTAATACCAAGTCAGACGTTATAAAAAGTATTTGTTTATTCAATTATATTCAAAATATTAAAAGTCATAAATTCCTAAGTGTTCGTAAACTTATACAAATGTATTCCTGGCTAACATTTGCAATTGATTTATGTATTCAAAATGGTTGATGATGATTTGTGCTTGTAAATATATTGATACAATTCGAAAGGATGAGATAGAAATGTTTGCTGATAACACATGACAGTTTAGCACAATCGCAGCCGTCATGGATGGGTATATGAATAGCTTGTTTTCAGTCTGTATAATATATATAGATAACATATATATGAGTGTGTGTGTGTGTGTGTGTGTGTGTGTGTGTGTGTGTATATATATATATTTGTCAGCTTTGTTTATCTTACATATATATATATATATATATATATTATGATAAACAAGGACGACAAGTACAGACACACACACACACACATAATTATAAAAGCAACTGGAATACCCAGGGATGGAACCCTTATACTTTCCCACAATAACAAACCTAACTGCATACCTCTTATAACCACCTTCAACAACACTCTCCCACCCTTAGCACACATCATCAATGAGAGATGGAACATTCTCACGATTAAAACAGATCTAAGAGAAACATTCACAGACCTGTGTGTCATCGCTTACCGCAGGCCCCAAAACATCAGAGACATGATTAGTAGCAATAATATCATTAACAATAAAATTGTACACAAAAATACATCTAGAACCACTAAATTCTGCAAACCTTGCGATATAAACAGTCTATGTTGCAATCACCTCAAGTACACTAACACATTCACAAGCACTACCACAAAAGAGAGTTACCACATATATCACAATACCAACTGCCGCAGTAAAAACATTATATACCTTCTAGAGTGCAATAGACGTAAGTTACAGTACATAAGCAAGTCTGAGTGGCAATTTAATATTAGACTCAACAATTACAGACATAGGATTAAGTCACAAAACAATCGTAGGCCACTTCCCGTAGAACTACACTTTCGCACACCTGACCACAATTTTGCCAAGGGCGCTAGCTTTACCATCATATAAAAAATAGAAAAAAAACTACTCAAATTGACGTAACTAAAGTTCTAGAGAAACACGAAGATATGTGGATCAACGAACTCAAAACTCTATATCCTAATGGATTAAACACTAAACTGAACAACCTTCATCACGCTTTCTATCATAACCATTGTGGAGCCAATATTTCTGGAAGATTTTAGGCCACTGTTCCATATATGATATCTTGGTATCCATGTTTTGTGGTGTGATGTCCAGCTCTTTCTCTGACATTTTTGTATCATCGTCAGCAAGTTGATAGTTGTTTTTTTTAACTTGATTCAATCAATCCTATTATATTCTTGACTCCTATACAAGCACTAATATACTGCGTTGTCTTGAGATCTCTCCATTTAAAGTTGAATATGATTATTTCCTGTTCAGGTTGCATGGTTCTCAGTTTAAAGGTTATTTTTTTGATAAAGGTCCATACATAATATATATTTCTGGAAGATTCTATGGAAGTTTTAAAGCACTTGTCAAGCGTTTGCGAAAATTCGGTACATTAGCAGACACACACACACACACATACCTAATATACTCACCAATGAATGTTGAATACTTAAATACATTTATGTATACAAAAGTGTGCATATATAGGCATGTATCTATGCCAATCTCACATGCATATATATATTTATATATGCATGCTTGTAGATAGATATGAGATGATTTGCATATAATTCCATTTATGACCTATATACTTAACTTTTGTGTGTTTATATATATATATATATATATATATATATATATATATATATATATATATATATATATATATATATATACGTGTTCATACATGTTTTGGCAAGGATGTATGGAATTTTTATGAATTTTATTTTTATATCTGAGTGTTGGTTTTGGCAAACAAAAAAATACTTTCCTTTTTTCTAATGTTTGCGTCGTCAAGTGAAGTTGGTTCCAGGCGTAAATATCTACTGGCCCATGAACTCAAAACAACATCAAATGAGAATTGTCAACACTAAAATATATTTGATGGAATAGATAAATCATAAAAGATATTCAAATGTAATAATTGTTCCGCTCATACGTTTTTTCAGAAAATTACAAATGAGCTCTATATATATATATATATATATATATATATATATATATATATATATATATATGAGAATTTATAAACATATATATTTATGAATGTATCTACAAATATATTCACACTAATGCATTTAAATGTATATGGGTAGCCTGGTTATGTATAAATAGGAATTATATATATATATATATATATATATATATATATATATATATATATATATATATATATATATATATATATATATATATATATATATGTATGTGTGTGTATGTATATTAAATCAAATAATTGTATTTTTGAATTATTATTGAATATAACAATCAACTTTAAGCTTTATTCTCTAATATATTGATATTTTGGAAAAAATACTGGTTGCAAGGTGGAGAATATGTATGAGATGAACCTAAACGATTTTATCAAACATGACATGGACTGTAATTAACATCTTTCAAACATTTGATTGGATTGTAAAATCTAAATTCACTTGTTTTGCATTTAGAAAAAAAGTACCGAGGTTTGAATTCGAATTCCACCTTGGAACAATAAATCACCGATATCCTGAAAGTCTTAAAAGGATTCCAATCCGGAGGTGTTTGAAAGTTAATCAATTACTGTGGTACTCTAGTATTCAACCTACTCTCTTTGGTAGTTCAATCAATAGTATTTTGTGTTCAGGTTGATGATTTGCTTCACTTTAATCAACAGTTCGTTTCAATATTTTACTGGGAGAAAGAACTACCTGCATCTTAGCAGATCCTCTGGAAAATAAGCATTTTGAAGAAAATCTCCTCATTTTCAAGATTATGTATTGTGTTCAGTTGGGACCTTCTAAATTGTGCTCATCTCGTCATATATCATCATATCTGTTCATTGATCCTTGGTCCAGTTCTCTTTTTTCCATAGGGTACTCAACACGCTATTTTTATGAGCATTAGTAAAATTTGGAGCCTCCTTTTGAGACCGAAAGACTAGCTTGTCCAATTCATTGAAAATTTCCCAGACTGTTATTGCAGAGATATCAAGATATATCTAATTTTGTACGCCCTTAGAGCACAGTTAACCATTTAACGCCTCTCGAATGTCTGTAACTGTCACCGTGGGTCGCAATTCTGATCAATTCTCGGTGCCTTTCTTTCGAGTCCGTCAAAATATTGCTCATGGCTTTTCTAGATCTCTTCGATCCTTTTTTTTTCCTTGAAATGGTACAGCCAATTTTGCTCATCATAATAAGCCAAATATATTTTTTTTCTTCTTTGGTAGAGCTCACTCCTCTCGACATCTACAGAGAATGCATTGAGAGCGGTGCCGTGTATATTTGGCAACTTGTAGAATTATATTGAATCGAGTTGAGTCGATAGAATGTTCTAAAAAAAATCCGAAAAAAGTTGAAAAATATTATTTCCAATATATCTTATACTTATTCCCATGTTTTTGTTTTTTTTTTTTGTTTTTTTGAAAATTCGATTATAAGTATACGTAGCTAAAACTGTTCTTAAAATCTGTTTTGCTCCAATGTTTTTATATATAATGACATCAGGTATAAATAGTTGCAGATTGAACATTAATTACTCATGTTTGTGTCAGTTCCTATTTTTTACTAGTGAAGGAGAGAATTTTTTCAACACTCCACGTCTCACAGATTTAAAAGATTTTCTTTCTATTGGGAGTGTGATTGATGGAGACTTCTGAAGATTGTTTCGTGATGGAAAAAAAAACTTGATGTCTTAAAAGCGTGTAAGTTGTAAACACAGTTTTCTATTTATAGACAAATAGAAATCAATTTTTTTTTCAAAATGCTTCCACTTTACACATGAAAAGAGGTGAAAACTCTACGTAAATATTCATCAGACGAAACTCAATTTAAGCATGATTTGCAATGCTATTAAAGTATGTTCTATAATTTCTGGGTTCGTGCACCTAGGTGTTACGGAAACAAACTGAATTGTTTTGTATAAATACGTACTACTTTTTTGGTAAACAAAATGATAGCTTTATGGTTTATTGAGTGTTATGATTTTTACTATTAAATCATACCTTTAAAAGGAATAGTCAAGTGGGTTATTAGCAATAGTATGCTATCTAAATGCACTGCTCTCTTTTGTATCGTTTTCCTATTTATTATGTGTGAAAAGTATAAAGTGTTATCCCCTGTCGAACGACAATATGTCGTTAGTTACCAATTTTGCTTCAGGCAGCTTTTGACAACGCACTTGAAAGTTGCAAATCCTATTCCCAGAAGTGTCACAAATGGTTTCATAAGGCCTGGTGTTGTGCACTGTGGAGGGATCAGCTTCTCCCGTTGGAACTACCTCACACATCTCAGCAGATGCTGACAGTGAGTGTTGTCAGGGGGCAAAGTTCAAAGGCCGATGTCTTCGTTGAACCACGGATGAAAGAGATTGTAGAGTGCAAGGAACTCGTTTCATGAGGCTCGTCCGGAAAGAGGAAGTTGCTTAGGAACAGCTTTGTTACAGTGGTCTGAAGCTTCCATGGTAGTAACGATGTACTGTTATGTAATTGTATCCGCAGTGCTTAAATGCAAAAATGTCCGCATCTCTTTCGGTCAAGGCACCCCGGATCGATATAAAGACAGCCATAATCGGCGAAGTGCCATTTGTGTCAAGATAGAAGGACGTGATTCTGGCATATGTTCCTGTTGTCAGCGTTGTAGAGAAAGTGCTGTAAAGTTGGTAAAAAAAAAATACCACACAACTTGTTTCATTAATTTTTCCCAGGATTATTTACAGGAGGTTTCATCCTGGAAACCAGGGACAGTTTCAACTACTTTGACGGCATGCATACCGAGAAACATGTTGCATGACTATCAGTATCACTCGATCCTGCATCGTATTCACTGTTACTTTTAAGTCGGTGAAAGATAATTCTCGAGACTAAATCTAAACTACTGCAATTATACTAGTTACGTATAGGTATTTTCAAAATTCTTTCTCGCTCACTTTTTCTATTCCCCTTGTCTTTCTCATCCCTTCCACTTTTGGCTTTGATGTATCGTCAAAGTCTGTCAAATTCAAAGACCTTTTCGACTCAAAAATGACCAGGGAAGTTACTTGTCTTCGATCCTAGCAAGTTTTCATGCTAACATTACTAGCTTCTCTACTTTTCTGTTTTAGTGGAACTCACAGGTCTTCAATGCACACCAATATACACCTTTGCTAAGCCAATATTTCTACACATATACGCTCTGAGACGAATCCTCTTTAGTTTTGCTCAATATATTCAATCATCAACTGTATTCACCATTTCATTTACCGAACGTAACCACAGAAAATTACTAAGATTATGCACAAAAACACTACAGCATGTTTCAATTTCATGTTGTTAAATAAAACATTCATCTTAA
>OY735211.1:17725348-17732848 GCA_963457665.1 Thysanoteuthis rhombus
AAGAAACTGGAGAAAGTACACCACTACATTTACTGAGGACAACGTGTTTCTATGAAACCCACAAAAAAATGAAATCTCTATAAAATGGCAAGCCTTTGGCAGACCAAGTTCAACCTTCAAAAATAAGCAAATCCAATCAGTCCCGAAAAGAAAGGTTTACAACCAAATGCATCTTCCTGGTAGTAAACTATTGAGCTGAAAATTGAACAAGAGACTGATCTTCAAACTGAGAACCATGCACCGTGCACATGAAAAAAATCATGCTCGACTTCACACAGCAATCACAAGGTAGCTCAGTATATCATGGAGAAAAGTCTAATAGAATCCACTAAAAAAACTTAAATGGCAATGGGCAGTCCATGATGCATGAATGGCAGATAACTGATGGACATCATAACTCACAATATCAATCCCCAGCGATCACATCTGAAATCAACGCCGGCAGAATCCAAGATAGAAAGACAAGGTAGAGGAATTACGAAAGTATTGGCTCCACGATGTCCATGATAGAGATGTATCAAATTCCAAGGAAGGTCTATATCCAACAACGTACATTAAGACACGATGGTAATAGTCAAGTAACAAATGGTGATTTGTTCCAGCGAGCCATATGTGCTTGTATGCACATGCAGTTTGTGAAAACGTACCTTCGCCTTTCCCAAACGCAATTACTCAATGTATATGTATGTGTGCATGATGTTATATTTACATGTCTTGAAATTCATACGTACACAAACGTACGCTTGTCTAAAACCCTTTTTTTGGTGTGATTTCAATCAGAAAGGTAACATTTAATATTCGACCAATGAGCATGCAAAATTAGTGATTATTGAACGCATATTTTTCTATACAACTTTTCCCACGAATTGATCAAATCTTAAAAGCAGCTATGGTTGATAAGAATTTTACAATAAAAAAATAATTTGACACACATTAGGAATAGAAACAATGTTATGTCAACATGCTTTAACCGTAAAATATTTAAACTGGTTGAGAAAGAAATAAACTGGATTGATTTATTAAATTAGTATTCAGAGTAAATAGAGAAAGAGAGGCCCAAAGTTGAATTATCGTAAAAAAAATTGCATGATAATATTTTGATTGATTAAAAAAAAAATTGTTGAATTCAAGCGAAGAGATTTAAAATCTACCATGTTCATGTAGACACTTTGTTACTACCAAATGTGTATTTCTCTCTTTCTTTTTCTCTCTTTCTCTTTCTCTCTTTCTCTCTCTCTTTCTCTTTCTCTTTCTCTCTCTCTCTCTCATATATATATTTACAAACAATTATATTCCCAAATCACGCTAACAGACGCTAGCAGTATCATGAAATTAAAACATAATGTGGGCGCACAATATGCATCCATTATCCATTTCAGGAGGAATTTATAGTATAAATCAACCTCCGTGGAATATCAGCAATGGATTCCCAAGGATTAATCGGCTAAAAGCCTCACCTCAAACCACTTGTCGTCGGTACACAAAAAAATTTGATAAGTTTATGTTGTATCTTTGCAGTAGGCAAACACGCATTCAGTGGATTATGATAACTAGTTCACACGAACCATCGAAAATAACGTTATTTATGTGATATTGAATGCAATACTGCTGCTGAGAAAAGCGTAGCAAAGCTTTGTATTTATCACAAATGTGTTTTGTATTTATTACGTTTGGACTGACTATTATTTGAATTCTTCATTATTATCAATAATACTATTTTCCTTTTTGATGCTTAGTGGAACTCTAAGATCATGTGTGACAATCACATCGGAAATAATACAAAGATCAGAATCGAGAGGAAAGAACTTGAGAAGGTAGACCACTACATCTACCTTGGACAACAAATCTCCATGAGACCAACAAAAGAATCACCCTAAGATGACAAGCCTTCGGCAGAGCAAGATCAACTTTCTGAAACAAGTAGATCCCATTAATCCTAAAAAGAAGGGTATACAACCAATGCGTTCCCTGGACAGTCACTTACAAAGCTGAAATATGAGATAAAACCAAGAGACAGACCTGGAAACTGAGAAGTGTGGTACGTGCACATGAAATAAAGATGTCCCCCTCACATGGCGAAATAAGACAGCAAAATACATTCAGGAGAAGACAAAAGTTTGAGACATTATACAATCTATAAGAGAACTAAAATGGCAATGGGCTGACCATGTCACAATAATGGCAGACAACCGATGGACATTGCAAAATGGATGCCTGGATATCAAATGGGCAACCAAATCCGGCAGAGTACTAGATGGAGAGACGAACTAGACAAATCTACAAATTATTGATTCCACGACGTTCACAATAAAGTGTGGCCAATCCTAGGGAAGGTCTATGTCCAACGACGGACATTAAGAGAATGATGATGATGATAGTCTTTGCACACCGAGTTTCGTCCTGATACTTGCTGGCAGACAACAAGAATTATGACTCAGTAGGTATTTTCCCTATCATGCATAGAGGGGAACAACACAAGACAAATACAAAGGGTTACAGAGGAGACTGTATTTATATAAGGGGAGTTATTTAAATTGACAGTGCTTTGTGGAGGATATGGGCACTACCAGTGCGAATAATTTTCTGTATCTCATAGATGCTTGGGTTCCTTGGTATTCTACTCAAATATTTGTCGGCAGCCTTTTTTTATGACTCCAAACTGCTTCCGTATAACATTGGTGGTGTTAAAGTCCTAAGTTGCCACATTTTCGTGATCCTAAATTCCAGGTCTTCATATTGACACAATTTTTAAACTCTGTTATCGATATATTTTTTGTCGGGTGAAATGGTAATTTTTATTAATGGCATCCCTTTTCCTTATTGTCCTTAATACATCTAGGTGGTTGGCTCTGATGGTTTGATCTGCATGTAATGGGAGATCCCATAATATTACCAAATCTTGTGTCACAGTTGAGGTCCTGGGTGTTAGTGTGTGTGCTCTACCACAGTGCTCACTGATTATCCAGTGGATGTAATGGTACCCTCTATATTATTATTATTATCATTATTATCATTATACTTCGTCTACTGAAGTTTGGAATTAAGAACTATAAGGCGTGGATAAGATAAAGTAATCACCAAAACGCTCTTGTAAAGTGAGTCTTTTAAGGTGACAAATACGGTGAAAATCTATCATAAAATTCCCGTATTAATTGATCTATGCACAAAATGCTTTTTTTATTTGTACATAAATTATATTTGTAAATCGTAAATAAAAGTTGTCTACTAAATATAAATGGGAGTATTTCCTCGCACTTTTGTCTATTGTCTTTCAAAGTGCACAAATCTTAAAGGAGATACAGTAAAACTGCATCGTTCGGTATCGTTGGTAAAACAAGAATGTTACATTGTTGATGTTATTAAATCAAGAAAAAAAGGACAAAGATTTCATTTATATTGCCCGAGAAGATATCATTCATCAAAGATTATCATTGTTTTGATAAATTTCAAAATTAATCGTAGTTAGTAATCACAAAAAAAACAGATGTTTACCTCCATAGGCGCTATATTTACACGAGAAGTGTAACGATTGTTTGTCGTCCTTTCTATTGGCAAATGAATTCACGAATCACATTTTTTTCTTTTTGAGACATTAAGATGTATTCAATGTGAGGACAATATGGAATGTTTAATCAATAAGTTTGAAGGATGATGACATGATTTCTTTCCAAAAATCTGTGTGCAAATGAGCCTGAAAGAACATCGATATATCAAATTTTTAATCGAAAGCTTACAAATAATGGAAATGCCGAGCACAACGTTATTCCTCATGTAAACTCTGAGAATAATCGGATTAAAGACTTGATTAATATAAGAAACGCAATATTTTTTCAGATCACCCTGGTATTGCTCCGCTCTCGATGGCAGACAGAATCCTTACTAGAAAAAAATTATGACGTATAAGTAGGTGTAATAAATTGGGAGGATTAAAGATACAAGGAAGATAGCCAAACTTAATCAGGTGAAAGCAAGTCCCTATTCCGCTATTAATATTTGTTTGACAGAAATTATTTTGTTGTTTGCATGTTTCTGATCATTTTTGGTTTCAGATTCATGTTGATCCAAAGTTAGTGGCAAAAAAAACGTGTTTAACTATTCATTAAAGAAAATCCCACATAAAGGGGAATTAACTCCATTACTCACCATGGAGAGTTCAATGGCCCTCCTCAATCCAATGGAAAAAACTGGTATAATGAGTATTTTTCATGTGTCTCGATGAACCCATCTGAAAACACCTGTATGAAGTGTCCGTGTGTGTGTGTTTACAAATTCGTGCGTGTAATTGAACGCAAAAACCAATCGTGGACAAGCCTTCAAAAGATATTATGTCCAATTGAGTTCCCTATCCACATTCATATACATCGAAGGCATAGTAAAGTCGGATGTATACTTCTTAGCATTCGGTCATACGGATGCCATACCAATGGGGATGAGTGCAGAATTTCAGAAAAAAAAATTGTCTGTCCATATCTACATATTTATTGGATATATATATATGTGTGTGTGTAAATGTGTGTATATATATATATATATATATATATGTATTTATGTATTAAAGAAATGTATATACATATGTATCTTTTAAAGAAATGTGTATATATATATATATATATATATATATATATATATATATATATATATTAAAGAAATGTACATATGATTTGTTGGAAATTATTTAATTTCTTAATAGAATTTCAAAGTATTAAAACGCATTTATAAATCATTGTTGCTGGGGTATACATCCAATTTGTGATATAATCGTTTGCGTTGAGAAACAAAGAAGCCTATAAAGGTAGTGAATAATCAGAAGAAAAAAAAAGTCATTTGGGCCATTATATTACAAAGGATTGAATGATAATGGCAACAGTACGCTGAAGAGGCTATGTATCTGTCACAGATTCAATTCTTCCTCAAGCCACATTTTTCTTCGATAGTTTATACTATTCAAGCCGTCTCGGATGGATGATACATTCATAACGGGTGATCAAGTTTTAAAGTAATACAACACATATATATATATATATATATATATATATATATATAGTATGATTTTTTCCATTCAATTAAAGATCAGCATGATCTTGAACTACGCCTTCTTTAATTAATCATCCAGATCTTTCTTGTTACTAATGAGGAATTAAAGTTTATAGCAACGTTAGTGCGGTAACGTGGTTCCGCCTCTTATAGTCATGGATTTCACGCACAGTTGTATAAGCCTGTTTGTCTGAATCGATGTAATTTAATTAAGAAATGTCTACTTATGAACGCCTTTCCAACAAACACAAGATGTATTCCTCGAGACCATTGGATTGGTAATATGTTGAGCCTGATATAGATATGTACCAACCGTAAAGGAAATATAGAATATTTCCGATTGCGAAAAGTACAGTTCTAAAATCATTTATATGAAGCATTCCCACTTTATCATGGCCATTGCAAAGTCGGTACTTTCCAAATTTTTCTCGCTTGTCAAGCTATCTTTCTGATGACTACAATTTCGCATGTGATATACAGAGATCCATGTTGTGTGTCACGATATTGAGTGGTTGTTCGGCATTTGAGGCTTCTGTTTCTATGATACCTCAGACTCCTGTCTTTTCTGAAATATTTTGGGCTGTGTAAAGATCTTTTCATACGAGGTTGGGGATGATTCTCTCATATGTACGCTGCATGGTTATAAATTGGATAAAATAGTTGTATACTCTTTTTTTTTTTTTAATGTAATAGGATTCGTGTGTTCTCGAAAACCAAACTTGCTTTACCGAAAACTTTCCAACATACTGTGATTCTTTGCTGTATTTTTGATAAAGCAAAACAACTGAGCATAATCCAGTGCTTCATGATGATTAATAATTCGACCCAAGTTGTTTAGTGATTTTGATCCTTGTAGCGCAGAATTTCGATTAAATCGGCCTCTAAAAAGCTAACAAAAGCGTTTTGCTGATGCGTCAAATCTTGCATTTTATTTGTCACGACCTCTAAATCGAAGGAAAGAATCTGTGATTAAGATCTCTTCTGTTTCTTATCAGTAGTTGGCTTGTGCGATAGTTTCTCTCTATGTGCAGGAATGCAACATCACTGTGTTACATTGTTTGGACGTTCATTTTAAATCGACTTGAATAACCTTTATATATACGGATTATATATATATATATGTATATATATATACATATATATATATATATATATATATATATATAATTGTCCTAGCAAAGAATGGACTTTTGAAACAGTTGATGTTTACCCTACTTGCTGATACATATTATGCCGAAGTAACATCGACGTTCAGTATACCATTAAATTGCACCAAATTTTGTTGGTTAGTATTCGAGCTACACTCCCATGAATAGTCGTATATAAGGAGTCCTTGGTCATCCAAGTTACGATTTTTTAGGATCACAGAATTCAGTTCCTACATGAGATTGTCCGTTAACCAGAGAAATTCCTGCAAAGCACACTCTATACACACACATTCAAACATGTTTAGCCCAAAACCACTATGACTACTGAAGTTACTACGTAGTTTGATCTAGTTTTTTCTCAATACTAAGAGTAAACATCACTGCTGCGTGACATAACAGTAGCAAACAAGCTGAAACGTCTAATTTGCTCGCTGTTTCAAAACCAAGTTTAGTTTTTGATTGTTATAGTTTTGTTAACATGTTCGTCAATAACAGGATGTCTACAAAATATCCTCAGAATTTTGTATCGACCCTGGCAATCCTAACTTTCTTGCTCAATGCCAGAACGATGTTTTTAATTGATGTGTTGTCGACATCATTTGTTTTGCCAATGATTTTCTATTTGAACACACCCAAACAACTGTGAAATGAATAAAGAATGATTTATTTGCGCATTATACATATATCGAATACTTATCTTTCGTTTCCCTCTGTCATATTTTGATGTTTTGGAGTGTTTTCAATGGAGTTTTTAAGTCTATAAAGACTCGGTCCGTCATTCAGAATATGCACCAAATGACGTTTTCAACACTGTACCCCGTGACACATGCAGTATATGAAATACGAATAACAAATATAAATATGTCTCTATTATCATGTGATGCTTGTAAATGAGTGAATGAATGTTGGTGCAGAAGTGTTATTACTCCTTTTTTGATATATTTCTGAATAGAGAATCATTTACAAAAATTGATTACTTCTTACATCTTTGTTTTTATATGTAATACACGTTTCGTGACACATCATTTTCACAGGCACACATATATATGTATATGTATACCGTGGGTGTATATATATGTTCATAGTCTTTATCATGAATACGCCTCATTCAAAGTAATTTAATGTTTTTCAAATTTTCTTTCCTCTCCATGTACACATTTTTCCTCAGCATTGGTATGTATGAAAATGTACTTTTACAGTAATTACATATATATATATAATACACACACACACACACACATATATATATATATATATATATATATATATATATTGATAATTACTGTAAAAGTATATTTTCATGTATATATGTGTGTGT
>OY735211.1:17737848-17825348 GCA_963457665.1 Thysanoteuthis rhombus
AAGAAAACTAAAATAGCAATTGGCAGGGCATGTTGCCAGAATGAAAGACGATCAATGGACATAATGATGGACTGATGATATATATATATATATATATATATATATATATATATATATATATATATATATATATATACTGCGTATGAGGATTTGCGTAGATTTGTAATATCAATTATATGATGAGGACCCCCATGTGACTGACATCATTTGCTGGCATGATCTGTTAAAAAGGGGTGATTATTGGATAACATTGCCCCTTGGCTGGGCAAGTTCACAACACAAGCGTCTGGATTTATATGCTGTTCGACAAAAAACTATTAAGTTAGCATAAACAGATTGACCCATCCCCACTTCATCTTTATTTGGGGAATTAGGGTTGAAGAATTGAAAAGCGTTTTATGTACGTGCAGGGAGTTGAAAAACTGAAGAAACCTTTGTTAGAAATTTCTGTGGCAGCTTTGGTAGACAGTTTCTAATACTGGAACATGTTACAATATATTTGAAATTGCAATTGCAGGAGATAAGTACAATGATGCGTATTTGTTTATATTTTGTTGATGTACATTTTATAACTATCATACTCAGATATATTATCTTCGCTGCTCTCATTGTTACCACATGCAGTTATTTGTATTACCTATGGAATAACATTTTCCCTAGCCTATTGCCTGTTGAGATGACCGCTGTCCGCGTGTATAACATTTGTAAGTGAACGGTTTTTAGAGGTGGCACCTGGTCTCGTTCCGGCCAACGCTGGCAGGCGAAAAAGATGATTTCGTTTGCAGAGATTCGCAGAGGTGAGGGGAGAGGGGTTGAACATTTTTATTGGCATCGACTGTGTTCGTGCCAGTTGTTTCAGCCATTTCCCGATTGGCGATTGGTTCATTAGTAACGGCTAATTTTGGCATCAACATGCCAGATGTCCCCTCGCGTGAGAGCGTTCAGCATCGGTGTGCCACTTTTCTTAACGACGACCATCAGCTTAATTTAATCAGCAAGGAATAAAACATTTCGGTCTCACAGAATTGGCTTTTGGCTGTGTGAATGAGATGCAATAGACTTGGGTGCGAATGAGCTGAGTTGGCCGGATCTTCAATACTGAAGTAGTGGAGGAATTGGAAATGGGAGATGCGTGGCAGTTAGGAATAGAATAAAAATTGCGAATATACGCGTAGTTATAACGAAGTCTGTCCGGAAAGTAGCATACCATTTTGAATATCTCTGGAAGCTTTGATCCAACATGGTGATCAATCAGAGGTTACTTCACTCCTTGTGCATGTACACACATTCTCCCGTGGGCTAACTAGATCGGCAGTGAGATGTCATTGAGTTAGCTTGTGTACCGTTACTATGACATCCACGCATGGCTTTCAGCTCATATACAATCCTGTGACATGGTTTTAGATCCGTGATATATTAAGGGAAACGTGCTGAGGAATCTGATGGCGATTCTGAACAATTTAAGGACGATGTAGATAGAGACTTTTTAAGCGTTTGACAATTAGTTGATGAGCAAATACAGTTGGAAACTGAGATACCTGAGTCATGAAGGTCAGTACATAATCATATCTACATAATCAGAAAGCTCTACCTTTGTAGAGAAATCACAATGGTAATAACATCTGACGGATATTATTGACCAATCATCAATTGTGTGTGTGTGTGTGTGTGTGTGTGTGTGTG
The DNA here is from genome assembly GCA_963457665.1 of Thysanoteuthis rhombus. Lineage (NCBI taxonomy): Eukaryota > Metazoa > Mollusca > Cephalopoda > Oegopsida > Thysanoteuthidae > Thysanoteuthis > Thysanoteuthis major. Next base: position 17,739,532 of record OY735211.1, read on the forward strand.
TGTTTTCAATATATAATACATTCATTTAATTTTGGATTTATCCTTGCATGTCTGCAAATACGAAAGATAACGACAGAGTAGGATACAAGAAAAAGCAAAGATAAATAAATGAATGCACACACCTGCTAATTGTTTGCATAATCAGTTGTTTTGAACTAACCTTTCGAGAAAGCAAAACTCAATATTTCAATTGAAAACATAGGCATTGAAAATCTTGCCCTTACCAAGAATTATAGTACGATATTCGTATACTTAACCGACCAAAAGCACCGGTGATTGGTAAATAATAGGCATATATAAGCAAACTACAAATAATACATACAAGCAAACTGACACCATAATAACAAATTGTACATTTTAGTTAATTTGACGCATTAATGCCTTTCTATGTTGCATGGGGGAATTACCTTCAACCAAAATGGCGATTAGATTTGTAGACAGTGTGATTCTGTTAACTGATATTTGTTATTAATTCTATTATTTTGTTAGTTTGTATTTGTAAGACACTGGAAAACTGATCCAACACAATTCTTAAATTCGGAAGCAGTATGTGCGAATTGTTGGTTAATATAAGTCACTCACAAACAATTCACACAATAAAACATAATTAATAATTATCTTCATTCCCTAGTATATATATATAGAGAGAGAGAGTGAAAGAGATAGAAGTATGTTTGTACATATATGTAGAGGGAGGGAAATATTTATAAGTGTTATTTTATTCTAAAACTGTACTTGTACGTATAGATACAATATACGATTGAAGAAAATTGGCTTTTGTGTGATAGCATCTATTTGAACTTTCACCTCGCAAGCAGGCTGTTTATTTCAATGGATAACAGCGACGCCACGTTAAACCGGCAACCTATTAGTTGCAGGTTATTTTCATGCAGCATAATATAACATGTTAATAATCATATCGTCGGATTATATATCCATTTTCGAATAATATATATACACACGCACTCACAATAATCAACGCTCACTTCCTGAGGGCCAAGCACTCTTAAGTAAGGCATCCTTGTATTTACAACTATAATGCAATGCTGTTTCAGCTGTGGATTGGAGCGCTTTTGTAGATAGGGGATTATGCGAAGGTAAATATAGCTTGGTCCTATTGACCGTCTGCGTAGGGCAGGGTAAAACATCTGGGTCTGAAGCAAAGGCTTCGATCCAACTACATGGTACTGGAAGGGATGTTAGATCGTCAAAAGCCACACTGAAGAGTTGTAATACAAAGGAACAGCCGTCTGTGGATGACTAACATATATATATATATATATATATATATATATATATATATATATATGTGTGTGTGTGTATGCGTGCATATGTAAGCTGATGAACCAAGCAGTGTAAGTAGCAAGATGAGAAGCTATTTTTCCATGAAAACCTCACATGTCATAATCATATCTATAAGCAGGTACGCTGGTGGTGAATAGTTATGTTCGATCTATTGAATACGGTAGTTATATTCACATCTTAGCAACTTCCTTTGGGATCTGTCTGCTTATAGTCAACATAGTAAAATACATTATTCGAAAGTCACCCGTGACGGAATATACATGAATATAAGTCTAAGATAAGGTGATGTATATGATTGAGAAGTGCAATTATGATTAGCAAAACATCCCCGATTAAAAAGCTTACATTTACAATGATACTTTTTCCGTATTCACTACCCTATCTATCAAGCAATGTCCCACGAGGTAATAACTTTGATTAATGTAGATAAGAGAGGTTTAATTTTTGGTTAAGTCAGTCTTGATCAATTTGGGCTGACACCAACGAAGTGAACCCTTACGGAATGAATTTTCGGAAAAGTCTTTCGACAAGCTATTGGAATATAAATGATTGTGTTTTAAAATAAAAATAATATTCAGCATGGGGGAAAATTCATTTTCTTCAGATTTATTTCTACTCACCTGTATCCACTTACCCACTTACCTGTATCCACTTATCCACCTACCCGTATCCACTTACCCACCTACCCACCTACCCGTATCCACTTACCCACCTACCTGTATCCACCTACCCACCTATCTGTATCGTATCTATATTCCTCCTTCTATCCATATATATACCTATACATATATATATACCAATCTGCCCTTATCCATGTACCTATCTGCCCTTATCCACGTACCTACCTGCCCCTATCCGCGTATGTACCTACCTGCCCCATATCCATGTATGAACCCACCTGCCCCTATCTGCGTATATACCAATCATCTGCCCTATCCATGTTTGTACCCACCTGCCCCTTTCCGCATATGTACCCACCTGCCCTGTCTGCGTATGTACCCACCTGCCCCTGTCTGCATTTATGCCTACCTGTTCTTATCAGCGTATGTACTTACCTGCTCCTATTGTGTGCTCCCATCTGCGTACGTACCTATCTGCCCCTATCCACGTATGTACTCACCTAACCGTATCCGCATATGTACGAATCTGCCCCTATCTGCGTACTTACCTATCATCTGCCCCTATCCACATATGTAACCGCATATCCGCATATGTACCCACCTGCCCCATCTGCGTGTGTACCTATCATCTGCCCTATCCATATGTGTACCTACTTGCCCCTGTATGCGTATGTACATACCTGCCCCTACCTGCGTATGTACCTACCTGCCCCTATTTGCGTATGTACCTACCTGCTCCTGTCTGCGTATGTACCTACCTGCTCCTATCTGCGTATGTACCTACCTGCTCCTATCTGCGTATGTACCTACCTGCTCCTATCTGCGTATGTACCTACCTGCTCCTATCTGCGTATGTACCTACCTGCTCCTATCTGCGTATGTACCTACCTGCCCCTATCTGCGTATGTACCTACCTGCCCCTATCTGCGTATGTACCTACCTGCTCCTATCTGCGTATGTACCTACCTGCTCCTATCTGCGTATGTACCTACCTGCTCCTATCTGCGTATGTACCTACCTGCTCCTATCTGCGTATGTACCTACCTGCTCCTATCTGCGTATGTACCTACCTGCTCCTATCTGCGTATGTACCTACCTGCTCCTATCTGCGTATGTACCTACCTGCTCCTATCTGCGTATGTACCTACCTGCTCCTATCTGCGTATGTACCTACCTGCTCCTATCATCTGGCCCTATCTGCGTACGTACCAATCATCTGCCCCTATCTGCATACGTACCGATCATCTGCCCCTATCCTTGTGTCTACCCATTATCTGCCCGTATCATCGTGTCTATCCATCATCTGACCGTATCCTCGTGTCTACCCATCATCTGACCGTATCCTCGTGTCTACCCATCATCTGCCCGTATCCACGTGTCTACCTATCACTTGCCTCGATCTGCCTATGCCTATCCATCTGCCTATGCCTATCCATCTGCCTATGCCTATCCATCTGCCTGTGTCTATCTATCTGCCCATGTCTACCCATCTACCCATGCATATCTATCTACCTATGCATATCCATATTTGTATTTATCCACCTACCTAGATCCATCCTATTACCAACAAAATTTATCTCATTTCGTACTCACATCTACTTACCTAAATATCTATCTACATACTCAAATATATCCCATACTTGTATCTAACTACCTACCTATATCTAATTATTTACCTAATATCAATGAATCTGATACCTATATCTATTTATCAACTAATTACCTACCTACCGACCAATAGCCATCTACCTACCTACCGACCAATAGCCATCTACCTACCTAGATATAACCATCTACCAACCTATAGCCATCTGACTACCTACAAACCAATAGTCATCTACCTACCTACCGACCTATAACCATCTATCTACCTACCTGCAAAAAGCCTTCTACCTACCTACCGACCAATAGCCATCTACCTACCTACCGACCAATAGCCATCTACCTACCTACCGACCAATAACCATCTACCTACCTACCGACCAATAGCCATCTACCTACCTACCAATAGCCATCTACCTACCTACCAATAGCTTTTTACCTACCTACCAATAGCCATCTACCTACCTACCAACCTATAGCCATCTAACTACCTACCGACCAATAGCCATCTACTTACCTACTGACCTACATCCATCTCCCCTCCTACCAACCAATAGCAATCTACCTACTTACCAATAACCATGTACCTACCTACCAAGCTATAGCCATCTACCTACCTACCGACCAATAACCATCTACCTACCTGCCAACAAATAGCCATCTACCAACCTATCAATAGCTATATACCTACCTACCAACCTATAGCCATCTAACTACATACCGACCTATAGCCATCTAACTACCTACCTACTAATAGCCAACTACCTACCTACCGACCTATGACCATCTAACTACCTACCAACCTATAGCCATCTAACTACCTACCAACCAATAGCCATCTACCTACCGACCAATAGCCATCTACCTACCTACTAATAGTTATCTACCTAAATGCCTACCAATAGCCATGTACCTACTTACTGACCAATAGCCATCTACTTACCTACCAACCGATAACCATCTACCTACCAGCCAACAAATAGCCATCTACCAACCTATCAATAGCTATCTACCTACCTACCAACCTATAGCCATCTAAATACCTACCGACCTATAGCCATCTACCAACCTGCCAACATATAGCCATCCACGTACCTACCGATCTATAGCTTTCTACCTACCTACCGCCGATAGCCATCTACCTACCGACCAATAGCCATCTACCTACCTATCAATAGCCATCTACCCACCTACAAACCTATAGCCATCTACCTACCTACCAACCTATAGCCATCTAACTACCTACCGACCAATAGCAATCTACTTACCTACCGACCTACATCCATCTACCTACCTACCGACCAATAGCAATCTACCTACCTACCACTAGCCATGTACCTACCTACCAAGCTATAGCCATCTACCTACCTACCGACCAATAACCATCTACCTACCTGCCAACAAATAGCCATCTACCAACCTATCAATAGCTATATACCTACCTACCAACCTATAGCCATCTAACTACATACCGACCTATAGCCATCTAACTACCTACCTACTAATAGCCAACTACCTACCTACCGACCTATGACCATCTAACTACCTACCAACCAATAGCCATCTACCTACCGACCAATAGCCATCTACCTACCTACTAATAGTTATCTACCTAAATGCCTACCAATAGCCATGTACCTACTTACTGACCAATAGCCATCTACTTACCTACCAACCGATAACCATCTACCTACCAGCCAACAAATAGCCATCTACCAACCTATCAATAGCTATCTACCTACCTACCAACCTATAGCCATCTAAATACCTACCGACCTATAGCCATCTACCAACCTGCCAACATATAGCCATCCACGTACCTACCGATCTATAGCTTTCTACCTACCTACCGCCGATAGCCATCTACCTACCGACCAATAGCCATCTACCTACCTATCAATAGCCATCTACCCACCTACAAACCTATAGCCATCTACCTACCTACCAACCTATAGCCATCTAACTACCTACCGACCAATAGCAATCTACTTACCTACCGACCTACATCCATCTACCTACCTACCGACCAATAGCAATCTACCTACCTACCACTAGCCATGTACCTACCTACCAAGCTATAGCCATCTACCTACCTACCGACCAATATCCATCTACCTACCTGCCAACAAATAGCCATCTACCAACCTATCAATAGCTATCTACCTACCTACCAACCTATAGCCATCTAACTACCTACTGACCTATAGCCATCTAACTACCTACTAATCTATAGCCATCTACTCTACCTACCAACCAATAGCCATCTACCTACCGACCAATAGCCATCTACCTACCTACTAATAGTTATCTACCTAAATGCCTACCAATAACCATGTACCTACTTACCGACCAATAGCCATCTACTTACCTACCGACCAATAACCATCTACCTACCTGCCAACAAATAGCCATCTACCAACCTAGCAATAGCTATCTACCAACCTCCTACCTATAGCCATCTAACTACCTACCGACCTAGAGCCATCTACCTACCTATCAATAGCCATCTACCTACCTGCCAACCTATAGCCATCTACCTATCTACCAACCTATAGCCATCTAACTACCTACCGACCAATAGCCATCTACTTACCTACCGACCTACATCCATCTACTTACCTACCGACCTACATCCATCTACCTACCTACCGACCAATAGCAATTTACCTACTTACCAATAGCCATGTACCTACCTACCAAGCTATAGCCATCTACCTACCTACCGACCAATAACCATATACATACCTGCCAACAAATAGCCATCTACCAACCTATCAATAGCTATCTACCTACCTACCAACCTATAGCCATCTAACTACCTACCGACCTATAGCCATCTACCTACCTGCCAACCTATAGCCATCTACCTACCTGCCAACCTATAGCCATCTACCTACCTACCGACCTATAGCTATCTACCTACCTACCGACCGATAGCCATCTACCTACCGACCAATAGCCATCTACCTACCTACAAACCTATAGCCATCTAACTATATACCAACCTATAGCCATCAACTACCTACCAAACAATAGCCATCTACTTACCTACCGACCTACATCCATGTACCTACCTACCAACCAATACCAATCTACCTACCTACCAATAGCCATGTACCTACCTACCAAGCTATAGCCATCTACCTACCTACCGACCAATAACCATCTACATACCTGCCAACAAATAGCCATCTACCAACCTATCAATAGCTATCTACCTACCTATCAACCTATAGCCATCTAACTACCTACCGATCTAGAGCCATCTACCTACCTACCTACAAATAGCCAACTACCTACCTACCGACCTATGACCATCTAACTACCTACTAATCTATAGCCATCTACTCTACCTACCAACCAATAGCCATCTACCTACCGACCAATAGCCATCTACCTACCTACTAATAGTTATATACCTAAATGCCTAGCAATAGCCATGTACCTACTTACCGACCAATAGCCATATACTTACCTACCGACCAATAACCATCTACCTACCTGCCAACAAATAGCCATCTACCAACTTATCAATAGCTATCTACCTACCTACCAACCTATAGCCATCTAACTACCTACCAACCTATAGCCATCTACCTACCGACCTATAGCCATCTACCTACCTACCAATAGCCATCTACCTACCTGCCAACCTATCGCCATCTACCTACCTACCAACCTATAGCTATCTACCTACCTACTGACCGATAGCCATCTACCTACCAACCAATAGACATCTACCTACTTATCAATAGCCATCTACCTACCTACAAACCTATAGCCATCTAACTATCTACAAACTTATAGCCATCTAACTATCTACAAACTTATAGCCATCTAACTATCTACCGACCTATAGCCATCTTACTACCTACTGATCTATAGCCATCTACCGATCTACCGACCTATAGCCATCTACCTACCTACCGACCAACAGCTATCTACTTACCTACCGACCAATAGCCATCCACCTACCTACCGACCGATAGCCATCTACCTACCCAACGACCAATAGCCATCTACCTACCTAACGACCAATAGCCATCTACCTACCTAACGACCAATAGCCATCTACCTACCGACCAATAACCATCTAGCTACCGACCAATAACCATTTACCTATCTACCGACCAATAGCTATCTACCTACCTACCAATAGCCATATACCTACCTACCAACCTATACCCAACTAACTACCTACCGACCAATAGCCCTCTACTTACCTACCGACCTACATCCATCTACCTACCTACCGACCAATAGCAATCTACCTACCTACCAATAGCAATCTACCTACCTACCAATAGCAATCTACCTACCTACCAATAGCAATCTAGCTACCTACAAACCTATAGCCATCTACCTACCTACCGACCAATAGCCATCTACTTACCTACCGACCTACATCCATCTACCTACCTACCGACCAATAGCAATCTACCTACCTACCAATAAGCATGTACCTACCTACCAGGCTATAGCCATCTACCTACCTACCGACCAATAACCATCTACCTACCTGCCAACAAATAGCCATCTACCAACTTATCAATAGCTATCTACTTACCTACCAACCTATAGCCATCTAACTACCTACTGACCTATAGCCATCTAACTACCTACCAACCTATAACCATCTACCTACCTGCCAACAAATAGCCATCTACCAACGTATCAATAGCTATCTACCTACCTACCAACCAATAGCCATCTACCTACCGACCAATAGCCATCTACCTACCTACTAATAGTTATCTACCTAAATGCATACCAATAACCATGTACCTACTTACCGACCAATACCCATTTACTTACCTACCGACCAATAACCATCTACCTACCTGCCAACAAATAGCCATCTACCAACCTATCAATAGCTATCTACCAACCTCCTACCTATAGCCATCTAACTACCTACCGACCTATAACCATCTACCTACCTGCCAACCTATAGCCATCTACCTACCTGCCAACAAATAGCCATCTACCAACTTATCAATAGCTATCTACCTACCTACCAACCTATAGCCATCTACCTACCGACCTATAGCCATCTACCTACCGACCAATAGCCATCTACCTACCTGCCAACCTATCGCCATCTACCTACCTACCAACCTATAGCTATCTACCTACCTACCAACCTATAGCTATCTACCTACCTACCGACCGATAGCCATCTACCTACCGACCAATAGCCATCTACCTACTTATCAATAGCCATCTACCTACCTACAAACCTATAGCCATCTAACTATCTACAAACCTATAGCCATCTAACTATCTACCGACCTATAGCCATCTTACTATCTACTGATCTATAGCCATCTACCTACCTACCGACCAACAGCTATCCACCTACCTACCGACCAATAGCCATCCACATACCTACCGACCGATAGCCATCCACCTACCTACCGACCGATAGCCATCCACCTACCTACCGACCGATAGCCATCTACCTACCCAACGACCAATAGCCATCTACCTACCTAACGACCAATAGCCATCTACCTACCGACCAATAACCATCTAGCTACCGACCAATAACCATTTACCTATCTACCGACCAATAGCCATCTACCTACCTATCAATAGCCATATACCTACCTACCAACCTATAGCCAACTAACTACCTACCGACCAATAGCCCTCTACTTACCTACCGACCTACATCCATCTACCTACCTACCGACCAATAGCAATCTACCTACCTACCAATAGCAATCTACCTACCGACCAATAGCAATCTACCTACCTACCAATAGCAATCTACCTACCTACCGACCAATAGCAATCTACCTACCTACCAATAGCAATCTACCTACCTACCAATAGCAATCTACCTACTGACCAATAGCAATCTACCTACCTACCAATAGCAATGTAGCTACCTACAAACCTATAGCCATCTACTTACCTACCGACCTACATCCATCTACCTACCTACCGACCAATAGCAATCTACCTACCTACCAATAAGCATGTACCTACCTACCAGGCTATAGCCATCTACCTACCTATCGACCAATAACCATCTACCTACCTACCAACAAATAGCCATCTACCAACCTATCAATAGCTATCTACTTACCTACCAACCTATAGCCATCTAACTACCTACTGACCTATAGCCATCTAACTACCTACCGACCAATAGCCATCTACCTACCTGCCAACCTATAGCCATCTACCTACCTATCGACCTATAGCTATCCACCTACCTACTGACCGATAGCCATCTACCTACCGACCAATAGCCATCTACCTACCTATCAATAGCCATCTACCTACCTACAAACTTATAGCCATCTAACTATCTACCAACCTATAGCCATCTAACTACCTACCGACCAATAGCCATCTACTTACCTACCGACCTACATCCATCTACTTACCTACCGATCTACATCCATCTACCTACCTACCGACCAATAGCAATTTACCTACTTACCAATAGCCATGTACCTACCTACTAAGCTATAGCCATCTACCTACCTACCGACCAATAACCATCTACATACCTGCCAACAAATAGCCATCTACCAACCTATCAATAGCTATCTACCTACCTACCAACCTATAGCCATCTAACTACCTACTGACCTATAGCAATCTACCTACCTGCCAACCTATAGCCATCTACCTACCTACCGACCTATAGCTATCTACCTACCTACCGACCGATAGCCATCTACCTACCGACCAATAGCCATTTACCTACCTACAAACCTATAGCCATCTAACTATATACCAACCTATAGCCATCAACTACCTACCGAACAATAGCCATCTACTTACCTACCGACCTACATCCATGTACCTACCTACCAACCAATACCAATCTACCTACCTACCAATAGCCATGTACCTACCTACCAAGCTATAGCCATCTACCTACCTACCGACCAATAACCATCTACATACCTGCCAACAAATAGCCATCTACCAACCTATCAATAGCTATCTACCTACCTATCAACTTATAGCCATCTACCTACCCGCCGACCAATAACCATCTACCTACTTACCGACCAATAGCCATCTACCTTCTTACTGACTTACAGCCATCTACCTACTTACCGACCAATAGCCATCTACCTTCTTACTGACTTACAGCCATCTACCTACCTACCAACCAATAGCAATCTACCTACCTACTGACAAATAGCCATCTACCTACCTATCAATAGCCATCAACCTACCTTCCAACCTATAGCCATCTACCTATCTACCGACCAATAGCCATCTACATACCTACCGACCAATAGCCATCTACCTACCTACCAATAAACATCTAGCTACCGACCAATAACCATCTACCTACCTACCGACCAATAGCCATCTACCTACCTACCAATTGCCATATACCTACCTACCAACCTATAGCCAACTAACTACCTAGCGACCAATAGCCCTCTACTTACCTACCGACCAATAGTAATCTACCTACCTACCAATAGCCATCAACCTACCTACCAATAGCCATGTACCTACCTACCAAGCTATAGCCATCTACCTATCTACCGACCAATAGCCATCTACCTACCTACCAATAGCCATAAACCTACCTACCAACCTATAGCCAACTAACTACCTACCGACATATAGCCCTCTACTCACCTACCGACCTACATCGATGTACCTACCTACTGACCAATAGCAGTCTACCTACCAATAGCCATCTACCTACCGACCGATAGCAATCTACCTACCTGCCAACAAATAGCCATCTACCAACCTATAGCTATCTACCTACCTATCAACCTATAGCCATCTACCTACCTACCGACCTATAGCCATCTACCTACCTGCCAACCTTTAGCCATCTACCTACCTACCGACCGATAGCCATCTACTTACCGACCAATAGCCATCTACCTACCTATCAATAGCCATCTACCTACTTACAAACCTATAGCCATCTAACTATCTACAAATTATAGCCATCTAACTATCTACCGACCTATAGCCATCTACCTACCTGCCAACAAATAGCCATCTACCAACCTATCAATAGCTATCTACCTACTTATCAACCTATAGCCATCTAACTACTTACCGACCTATAGCCATCTACCTACCTGCCAAACTATAGCCATCTACCTACCTACCGACCTATAGCTATCTACCTACCTACCGACCGATAGCCATCTACCTACCGACCAATAGCCATCTACCTACCTATCAATAGCCATCTACCTACGTACAAACCTATAGCCATCTAACTATCTACAAACCTATAGCCATCTAACTATCTACCGACCTATAGCCATCTTACTACCTGATCTATAGCCATCTACCTACCGACCAATAGCCATCTACCTACCGACCAATAGCCATCTACCTACCTACCAATAGCCATCTACCTACCTACCGACCAATAGGCATCTACGTACCTACTGACTAGTAGCCATCTACCTACCTAACGACCGATAGCCATCAACCTACCAACTGACCAATAGCCATTTACCTACCTATCAATAGCCATCAACCTACCTACCAACCTATAGCCATGTACCTACCTACGGACCAATAGCCATCTACCTACCTACCGACCAATAGCCATCTACCTACCTACCGACCAATAGCCATCTACCTACCGACCAATAACCATCTACCTACCGACCAATAACCATCTACCTATCTACCGACCAATAGCCATCTACCTACCTACCAATAGCCATATACCTACATACCAACCTATAGCCAACTAATTACCTACCGACCAATAGCCCTCTACTTACCTACCGACCAATAGCCATCTACCCACCTACCGACCTATAGCCATCCACGTACCTACGGACCTATAGCCATCTACCTACTTACATACCGACCAATAGCTATATACCTACCTCCTGACCAATAGCTATCTACCTACCTACCGACTAATAGCCATCTACCTACCTAACAACCAAGAGCCATATACTTACTTACTGACCAATAGCCATCTACCTACATACTGACCTGTTGCCATCTAACTACTTACCGACCTATAGCCATCTACCTACCTGCCAAACTATAGCCATCTACCTACCTACCGACCTATAGCTATCTACCTACCTACCGACCGATAGCCATCTACCTACCGACCAATAGCCATCTACCTACCTATCAATAGCCATCTACCTACGTACAAACCTATAGCCATCTAACTACCTACAAACCTATAGCCATCTAACTATCTACCGACCTATAGCCATCTTACTACCTACTGATCTATAGCCATCTACCTACCGACCAATAGCCATCTACCTACCGACCAATAGCCATCTACCTATCTACCAATAGCCATCTACCTACCTACCGACCAATAGGCATCTACGTACCTACTGACTAGTAGCCATCTACCTACCTAACGACCGATAGCCATCAACCTACCAACTGACCAATAGCCATTTACCTACCTATCAATAGCCATCAACCTACCTACCAACCTATAGCCATGTACCTACCTACGGACCAATAGCCATCTACCTACCTACCGACCAATAGCCATCTACCTACCTACCGACCAATAGCCATCTACCTACCGACCAATAACCATCTACCTACCGACCAATAACCATCTACCTATCTACCGACCAATAGCCATCTACCTACCTACCAATAGCCATATACCTACATACCAACCTATAGCCAACTAATTACCTACCGACCAATAGCCCTCTACTTACCTACCGACCAATAGCCATCTACCCACCTACCGACCTATAGCCATCCACGTACCTACGGACCTATAGCCATCTACCTACCGACCAATAGCCATCTACCTACCTACCAATAGCCATCTACCTACCTACCGACCAATAGGCATCTACGTACCTACTGACTAGTAGCCATCTACCTACCTAACGACCGATAGCCATCAACCTACCAACTGACCAATAGCCATTTACCTACCTATCAATAGCCATCAACCTACCTACCAACCTATAGCCATGTACCTACCTACGGACCAATAGCCATCTACCTACCTACCGACCAATAGCCATCTACCTACCTACCGACCAATAGCCATCTACCTACCGACCAATAACCATCTACCTACCGACCAATAACCATCTACCTATCTACCGACCAATAGCCATCTACCTACCTACCAATAGCCATATACCTACATACCAACCTATAGCCAACTAATTACCTACCGACCAATAGCCCTCTACTTACCTACCGACCAATAGCCATCTACCCACCTACCGACCTATAGCCATCCACGTACCTACGGACCTATAGCCATCTACCTACTTACCTACCGACCCATAGCTATATACCTACCTCCTGACCAATAGCTATCTACCGGTAGATACCGACTAATAGCCATCTACCTACCTAACAACCAAGAGCCATATACTTACTTACTGACCAATAGCCATCTACCTACATACTGACCTGTAGCCATCTACTTACCTACCTACCGACCAATAGCCATCTACCTACCTACCGACTAATAGCCATCTACCTACGTACCGACCAATAGCCATCTACTTACCTACCGACCTATAGCCATCTACCTACCTACCGACCTATAGCCATCTACCTACCTACCGACCAATAGCCATCTACGTACATACTGACCTTTAGCCATCTACCTACATACCAACCAATAGCCATCTACGTACCTACTGACCTATTCTCATCTATATACCTACCGACCTAAAGACATTTACCTACCCACCAACGTATAGCCATATATTTACCTAACGACCAATAGCCCTCTACCAACCTAACGACCAATAGCCATGTACTTACCTACCAACCTATAGCCATCTACCTACCTACCGACCAATAGCCATCTACCTACATACCGACCTATAGCCATCTACCTACCTACCGACCAATAGCAATCTACCTACCTACCAATAGCAATCTACCTACCTACCAATAGCAATCTACCTACCTACCAAGCTATAGCCATTTACCTACCGACCAATAATCATCTAGCTACCGACCAATAACTATCTACCTACCTACCGACCAATAGCCATCTACCGACCTATCGACCAATAGTCATCTACATACCTACCGACCAATAGCTATATACCTACCTACCGACTAGTAGACATCTACCTACTTACCGACCAATAGCCATTTACGTACGTATCGATCAATAGTCATCTACCTACTTACCGGCCTATAGCCATATACCTACTTACCGGCCTATAGCCATCTACCTACCTAACAACCAATAGCCATCTACGTACCTACTGACATAAAGCCATCTACATACCTACCAACCTATAGCCATCTACGTACGTATCAATCAATAGTCAGCTACCTACCTACCGACCTCTAGCAATTTACCTACCTACCAACGAATAGCCATCTACTTACATACCGACCAATAGCCATGTACCCACATACCGACCAATAGTCATCTACATACCTACCGACCAATAGCTATATACCTACCTACCGACTACTAGACAACTACCTACCTACTGACCTATAGCCATCTACCTACTTACCGACCAATAGCCATCCACGTACCTACCGACATATAGCCATCTACGTACTTACTGACCTATACTCATCTACATACATACCAACCTATAGCCATCTACCTACCTACCGACCAATAGCCATCTACGTACCTACCGACCTATAGACATCTACATACCTACCAATCTATTGCCATCTACGTACCTACTGACCTATAGCCATCTACCTACCTACCAACATATAGCCATCTACCTACCTAACAACCAAGAGCCATTTACTTACTTACTGACCAATAGCCATCTACCTACCTACCTACCGACCAATAGTCATCTACCTACTTACCGGCCTATAACCATCTACCTACCTAACAACCAATAGCCATCTACGTACCTACTGACCTATAGCCATCTACATACCTACCAACCTATAGCCATCTACGTATGTATCGATCAATAGTCAACTACCTACCTACCGACCTCTAGCCATTTACCTACCTACCAACCAATAGCCATCTACTTACATACCGACCAATAGCTATGTACCCACATACCAACCTTTTGCCATCTACCTACCTACCGACTTATAGCCATCTACCTACCTACCGACCAATAGCCATCTACCTACATACCGACCTATAGCCATCTACCTACCTACCGACCAATAGCCATCTACGTACCTACTGACCTATAGCAATCTAAATACCTACCAACCTATAGCCATCTACGTACGTATCGATCAATAGTCCTCTACCCACCTACCAACCTATAGCCATCTACCTACCTAACAACCAAGAGCCATATACTTACTTACTGACCAATAGCCATCTACTTACATACTGACCTGTAGCCATCTACTTACCTACCTACCGACCAATAGCCATCTACCTACCTACCGACCAATAGCCATCTACCTACCTACCGACCAATAGCTATCTACCTACCTACCGACCTATAGCCATCTACCTACTTACCGACCAATAGCCATCTACCCACCTACCGACCTATAGCCATCCACGTACCTACGGACCTATAGCCATCTACCTACTTACCTACCGACCAATAGCTATATACCTACCTCCTGACCAATAGCTATCTACCTACCTACCGACCAATAGCCATCTACCTACTTACCGACCAATAGCCATCTACCCACCTACCGACCTATAGCCATCCACGTACCTACGGACCTATAGCCATCTACCTACTTACCTACCGACCAATAGCTATATACCTACCTCCTGACCAATAGCTATCTACCTACCTACCGACCAATAGCCATCTACCTACGTACCGACCAATAGCCATCTACCTACCTACCGACCTATAGCCATCTACCTACCTACCGACCTATAGCCATCTACCTACCTACCGACCAATAGCCATCTACCTACATACCAACCAATAGCCATCTACGTACCTACTGACCTATTCTCATCTATATACCTACCGACCTAAAGACATTTACCTACCCACCGACGTATAGCCATATATTTACCTAACGACCAATAGCCCTCTACCAACCTAACGACCAATAGCCATGTACTTACCTACCAACCTATAGCCATCTACCTACCTACCGACCTATGGCCATCTACCTACCTACTGACCAATAGCCATCTACCTACCTACCGACCTATAGCCATCTATCTATTTACTTATGTATAGCCATCTATCCACCTACCTACTTGTTGCAATCAAAATACCCATAGCCATCCATCTATATACTCACCCATATCCATCTATATACTTTGCAATAGCAACCTATCTACCAACACCCCCTTAGCTATCTACATCCATAACAATAGCCATCTTTCTACCTACATATCAACCATTATCCATTTATTTCTATTGATATTTGGACCATCCTCATATCAGTAGTTTTCCATACAACGTTTCGGCCGTTGCATTCTACGGCCTTCGTCAGGTATCATCTGGTACATTTGGGGAAGTAATGAACTGAACCCTTTATTTTTCCCCTAGGGGGGTATATTGATGGATAAGGGAAACACAAATGTGTTAATGGACGAGCCAGCATACAGTGAAAAGTTGGCCAACATAATGGGGGGGGTGGCTACTGTAAGTTAAAAAGATATTCAACTCTGAAAACCGAGAGGAAGCTGTTGCAGATCCTGAGCAAGAATAAGGATCACTTCCCCCCCCCAGTAACCTACAGACAACTCAAAGCTATAGTAAGCAACCACATATGTACGGCCTCCCAAAGATTCACAAGGTAGGTACTCCATTACGACCTGTAGTAAGCTGTCGAGTTTCAGCATGCTATCCACTGAGCAGGTACCTGGTGAGTATAATCAACCCGCTGGTGGGTAAGAAAAGAACTCAGTTGACTTCGTAGAAACACTCAGAGGGACTACAATTCAAACACAACGAATGTTGGGCCTAGACGTGGTCTCTTCACACGAGTTCCTACATCCGAAGCACTGTCAGTAGTTAGGGATAAATTAGGTTCAGATCCCACATTGGGTGGACGCTCCAGTATCCCCCTTAACAACCTAATGGAAATGTTGACTTTCTGCATAGAAACAGCATACTTCCAACTGGGGAATGAGATGTACCAGCAGGAGGAAGGCTTAGCTATGGGATCACCGCTATCACCAGTGATGGCAAATATATACATGGAGTACTTTGAAGGATTGGCCTTAAGAACATCACCACTAAGGCCAAGCATGTGGCTTCGATATGTAGATGACACCTTCGTACTATAGCCACATCCGGAAGACCCACAGTTACTACTTGAGCATGTGAACTCAATCAGAGCTTCTCTACAGTTCACAATGGAAAAGGAGAGGAACAATAAAATAGTCTTCCTGGATTTACTGGTAACAAGATCAGAACAAGGTTTCAATACATCGGTGTATCGTAAGCCAACGTTCACTGGTCAATATCTCAACTTCGCCTCTAACCATCCATACAGCGTTAAGAAAGGGATCGTCCAATGCTTACAGCACCGAGCAAAGCTAATAAGTAGCGACACTGACACATACCTCTGTGAGATACATAACATAAGCAATACTCTCCAGAAAAATGGTTACTCCAAAGGCTTAACTGTCACCACTAGTGATAGGAGAGTGACGGAGGATGACAATCATAAACCAACAACAGTCTGTCTCCCCTACCTTAAGAATGTGTCTGAGAAGATCCAGAAGATGTGCGCCCCATATAATATCCAGGACGTATTCAGAAGCAGATCAACGCCACGCAGCTACCTCTCCCGCACCAAACCACCTACTGAGTTATTGAACACCAAAAACTGCGTATACTCGAAACCGTGCAGCTGTGGACACGAATACACAGGTGAAACATGTTGCCCTTTTAAGGGTAGAAAAAATCGAAAAGCGGTGAGTAAAGGTAAAACCAACAAATCAGGTATAGCTGACCATGTATGGAAAGTAAAGGGAGACCACTTACCCCTCTGGAACAAGGTTCAGATAATTGATCAGGAAGAACACTGGAAAATTCGAAAATTGAAAGAGTCGGCCCATATGCTAGGCAAGCAAAACTGCCTCAGTAATCCTAGCATTGAAATGGATACCATATGGGAACCTCTAATAATAAAAGACAGAAAACAATAACATCAAATAACATCAAAAACATCAAAATAGTCACCTGAGGTTTAAGGCTCCTAATAATTAGCACCTGTGGTCCACATGGACACATAGCGCAGTGGTTACAGCATCAGACAAATTAAAGTACAGTAATCTAGGTTCAATCCTAGTGTGAGACAATATAACAATACTACTAATGCTAAGAAGGGAGTACGGTCAATATACCCCCGTCAGAAAAATAAAGGGTTCGGTTCGTTACTTCCCCAAATCTACCAGATGATACCTGACGAAGGCCGTAGCGTGCAACGGCTGAAACGTTGTATGAGAAACAACCAAAATGAGGATGGTCCAATTATCAATAGAAAAAATAATATCTCAAATATTCTGAGATACATTATCCATTTATCTACCTAATTACCTACGTATAGCAATCTTTTTACCTATTTACCTATGCTATCAACCTACTTACCTTCTTATAGCTGTCTAACTTCTTACTTTCCTATAGCCGTCTATCTACCTACCTATAACCATCCATCAATCTATATATCTATATATCTATCTATCTACCTACCTACTTTTAGCCGTCAATATATCTATCTACCTACCTACAGCCGTCCATCCATCAATTTATCTATCTACCTACCTATAGCCATCCATCGATCTATCTTTCTACCTATTGCCGTCTATCTATCAAGCTACCAAAATATTGCAGTCTATCTATCTACCTACCTTTAGCCGTTGATCAATCGATATATCTACCTACCTACCCAAATCCATCCATCCATCTATCTATGAATCTATCTACCCTTAGCCGTCCATCCATCTATCTACCTACCTACCTATAGCCATCCATCCTTCAATCTATCTACCTACCTGCCTATAGATGTCCATCCATATATCTATCTACTTACCTACCTTTAGCCGTCCATCCATCCGTCTATATACCTACGTATAATCGTTTATCCCTCTATTTATGTACCACCTATAATCGTCTATCCATTATTTCCCTAGCTACTTAGAGCCGTCTATCCATCTAACTACCTCCTTACCTATAGCCATCCATCTATCAATCTACTTACCTACCTAAAGCCGCCCATCCATCTATCTACCTACCTACCTACCTATAGCCGTCCATCCATCTATCTACTTACGTCTAGCCGTCCATCCATATATCTACGTACCTACCTATTACCGTATATCTATCTAGCTACCTACCTATCGCCGTCTATCTATCTAGCCACCCCTATCCGTCCATCCATCGATATATCTACCTACTTATAGTCATCCATCAATCTATCTATCTACCTGCCTAGCTGAAGCCGACCATACATCTATCTATGTATCTACCTACCTATAGCCGTCAATCTATCAATCTATCTACCTACTTACCTGCCAATAGCTGTCCATGCAACTATCTATCTAATTACCTACCTTTAGCCGTCCATCCATCCGTCTACCTACCTATAATCGTCCATCAATCTATCTATATACATACCAACTTATAATCGTCCATCAATCTATCTACCAACCAACTTATAATTGTCAATCCATTTATTTACCTACCTACCTATAGCCGTCCTTCCATCTCTTGCCAATAGCCGTCGAACCATCTATCTATCTAGCTACGTACTTACCTATAGCCGTCAATTCATTTATCTATCTACCTACCTACCTATAGCTGTCCTTCCATCTATCTACCTACCTCTAGCCTTCGATCCATCTATCTACCTACCTCTAGCCTTCGATCCATCTATCTACCTACCTCTAGCCTTCGATCCATCTATCTACCTACCTCTAGCCTTCGATCCATCTATCTACCTACCTCTAGCCTTCAATCCATCTATCTACCTACCTATAGCCATCCATCATTCTATCTACAAACCTATGTATAGCTGTCAATCTATCTATTTATCTGAGGGCCTATCTGTAGCCGTCTAACAATCTATCTATCCATCTACCTACCCACTATAGCTGTCAATGTATCTACTTATCTACCTACCTAGGGCCATTATTTATCTACCTACCTGTCTATCCTTACTTACCTGTAGCCATACATCCATTTATATAGCTATCTACCATCAACTAGCCGTCCATCCATTTATCTATCTACCTACCTATCTCTGGCCGTCCATCACACGATATACCTACTTCCCCTAAGCTATCTACTTACCTACCATTAGCTATCTATCTACCTACCTATCATCAACTATCTATCCACCTACCTACCATTAGCCGTCTATCCACCTACCTACCCTTAGGCGCCTATCAACCTACCTACCTGTTGCTATCTATCTACTTACCCACCTGTTTCCGTCTATCTAACTACCTCCCTAGCTGTTTCCATCTATCTACCTACCTCCTGAGCCGTTTCCGTCCACCCCCTAGCTGTTTCCGTCTACCAATCTACCTGTTTCCGTCTACCTATCTACCTGTTTCTGTCTACCAATCTACCTGTTTCTGTCTACCAATCTACCTGTTTCTGTCTATCTATCTACCTGTTTCTGTCTACCAATCTACCTGTTGCCGTCTATCTATCCAACTACCCCTATCCGTCCATCCATCGATATATGAACCTACTTATAGTCATTCATCAATCTACCTATCCATCTACCTACCTAGCTTAAGCCGACCATACATCTATCTATGTATCTACTTACTTATAGCCGTCAATCTATCAATATATTTACCTACCTACCTGCCAATAGCTGTCCATGCATCTATCTATCTACTTACCTACCTTTGGCTGTCCATCCATGTGTCTATTTACCTACCTATAATCGTCCAGCAATTTATCTATATACCTACCGACCTAAATAATTTGATGGACGATTATAAGTTGGTAGGTATATAGATGGATATACGTATTGCCGTCTATGTACCTACCTACCTATCTACGAACGTATCGCCATCTATCTATCTACCTACCTACCTACGTTCATATTGCTGTGTATCCACTTACTTAACAACGTACGTATTGCTGTCTATCTACCTACATAGCTGTATTCATATAGCGATCTATCTACCTACATAGCTACATTCGTATAGCGTTCTATCTACCTACATAGCTACATTCGTATAGCGTTCTATCTACCTACATAGCTACATTCATATTGCCGTCTATCTACCTACATAGCTACATTCATATTGCCATCTCTCTACCTACATAGCTACGTTCATATTGGCTTCTATCTACTTAACTATCAACGTACGTATTGATGTCTATCTACCTACCTACCTACTTATGTAGTGCAGTATACCTACCTACCTACCTAGGTATTGCCGTCTACCTACCTACTTACGTACGTATTGGTATCTACCTACCTACCTACCTACGTATTGCCGTCTACCAACCTAGGTACGTATTGCCGTCTACCTACCTACCTACCTACGTATTGCCGTCTATCTACCTACCTACCTACCTACGTATTGCCGTCTATCTACCTACCTACCTACGTACGTATTGCCGTCTATATACCTACCTACCTACCTACCTACGTATTGCCGTCTATATATCTACCTACCTACGTACGCATTGCTGTCTATATACCTACCTACCTACTTACCAACCTATTGCCGTCCATGTACCTACCTACCTATTGCCGTGTATTTACCTACTCACCAATTGACGTCTGCCTACCTACCTATATATTGCTGTCTACGTACCTACCTATTGCCATCTATGTACCTACCCATTGCCGTATATCTACCTTCCTCCCAACCCATTGCAGTCTATCCACCTACCTACCTACCCATTGCAGTCTATCCACCTACCTACCCATTGCAGTCTATCCACTAATCCAAAAAAAACATTGCAGTCTCTCAACGTACCTATCTACCCATTGCTGTCTACCTGTATATCTATCCATTGCCGTCTATCTACAAACCTACCTACCCATTGCCATCCATCAACCTACCTACCTACTGATTGCTCTCCATCAACCTACTTACCAGCCCGTTGCCGTCCATCAACGTACTTACCTACCCATTGCCGTCCATGTACCTACTTACCTACCTATTTACCGTCCGTGTAAATACGGACCTATTGCTGTCTATTTACCTATTCACCGATTGCCGTGTGCCTACCAACCTATATATTGCAGTCTATGTACCTACCTATCTATTGCCGTCTATCTACCCACGTCCTTAACCGTTGTTAATCTATCTACTTACCCATTGCCGTCTATCTACCTACCTACCTACCCACTACCGTCCACCTACCTACCCACTACTGTCCACCTACCTACCCACTGCCGTCCACCTACCTACCCATTGCTGTCTACCTACCTACTTACCTACCCATTGCCGTCTATCCACCAACCTACCCATTTCAGTCTATCCACCTACTTCCCTACCCATTGCCGTCTATTTACCTACCTACCTACCCATTGACATCTATCCATCTACATACCTACCCATTGCTGTCTACATGTATAACTGCACTTTGTCGTCTATCTACCAACCTACCTACTCATTGCTGACCATCAACCTACCTACCTACCCATTGCTGTCAATCACCTATCCCTTGCCGTCTATCTACTTACCTAGTTCCCTACCAATTGCCGTTTATCTATTTACCTAGCTCCCTACCCATTGCCGTCTATCTACCTACCTAGCTCCCTAAACATTGCCGTCTATCTATATAGCTATCTACCCTTGCTGTCTACCAAGCTACCTACCCATTACCGTCTATCTACCAAGCTACTTATCCTTTGCCGTCTATCTACCTAGCTACGTACCCATAACAATCTATCTACCTAGCTACCTACCCTTTGCCGTCTATCTACCTACATACTTACGTATGTATTGCTCTCTATCTACCAACTTACCTGCGTATAGCAGTCTATCTACCTACCTACCTACTTATTACTGTCTATCCACCTACCTACTTACCTGCCTACGTATTTCTATCTATCTATCTACCTTCTTACCTACCCATTGTCATCTATCTACCTAGCTACCTACGCATTGCCGTCTATCTACCTAGCTACCTAACCATTGCCGTCTCTTTACCTAGCTACCTACCCATTGCCGTCTATCTACCTAGCTACCTAACCATTGCCGTTTCTCTATCTAGCTACCTAACCATTGCCGTCTCTTTACCTAGCTACCTACCCATTATCGTCTCTCTACTTAGCTTACCTACCCATTGCCGTCTCTCTACCTAGCTACCTACCCATTGCCTTCTATCTACCTAGTTACCTACCAATTACCGCGTATTTACCTACCTACATATTTCCATATACCCACCTACGTATGTATTGCCCTCTATCTACTTACTTACCTACATATTGCTGTCTATCTACCTACTTACCTAACTATCTACGTATTGCCGTCCATGTACCTACCACATACGTATTGCCGTCTATCTACCTACTTACCAACCTGTCTACGTATTGCCGTCCATGTACCTATTTACATGCCTACCAACCTATTTCCGTCGATGTAACTACCTACCTGCCGTCTATTTACCTACTCACCGATTGCCTTCAGCCAACCTACCTATATATTGCCGTCTAAGTACCAACCTACCTGTTGCCGTCTATGTACCTATCCATTGCCGTCTATCCACCAACCTACCCATTTCAGTCTATCCACCTACTTCCCTACCCATTGCCGTCTATTTACCTACCTACTTACCCATTGACATTTATCTACCTAGCTACATACCCATTGCCGACTATCTAGCTAGTTACCTAACCGTTGCCGTCTCTCCACTTAGCTACCTACCCATTGTCGTCACTCTACCTAGCTACCTACCCGGAGCCCTCTTTACCTAGCTACCTACCCATTGCCGTCCCTCTAACTAGCTACCTACCCAATGCTGTCTCTCTATCTAGCTACATACCCATTGCCGTCTCTCTACCTAGCTACTTACCCATTACCGTCTCTCTACTTAGCTACCTACCCATTACCGTCTCTCTACTTAGCTACCTACCCATTGCCGTCTCTCTACCTAGCTACCTACCCATTGCCGTCTCTCTACCTAGATACCTACCCATTTCCGTCTCCTTACCTAATTACCTACCCATTGCCTTCTCTCTACCTAGTTACCTACCAATTGCCGTCTATCTACCTACCTACATATTGCCATCTACCTACCTACGTATGTATAGCCCTCTATCTACCTACTTACCTACATATGTATTGCCCTCTATCTACTTACTTACCTACATATTGCTGTCTATCTACCTACCTACCTAACTATCTACGTATTGCCGTCCATGTACCTACATACCTACGTTTTGCCGTCTATCTACCTATTTACCAACCTGTCTACGTATTGCTGTCCATGTACCTATTTACATGCCAACCAACCTATTTCCGTCGATGTACCTACCTACCTGCCGTCTATTTACCTACTCACCAATTGCCATCTACCTACCTACCTATATATTGCCGTCTAAGTACCAACCTACCTATTGCCGTCTATGTACCTACCCATTCCCGTCTATCTACCTACCCCCCTACCCGTTGCCGTCTATCTACCTATCTCCAAACCCATTGCTGTCTATCCACCTACCTACCTACCCATTGTAGTCTATCCACCTACCTTCCTACCCATTGCAGTCTATCCACCTACCTCCCTACCCATTGCAGTCTATCCATCTACATATCAACCCATTGAAGTTTATAAACCTACCTACCTACCCATTACAGGCTATCCACTAATCCAAAAAACCCATTTCAGACTATCAACCTACTTATCTACCCATTGCTGTCTACCTGTATATCTATCCATTGCTCTCCATCAACCTACTCACCAGCCCATTGCCGTCCATCAACGTACTTACCTACCCATTGCCGTCCATGTACCTACTTACCTACCTATTTACCGTCCATATACATACCGACCTAACGACCTATTGCCTTCGATGTACCTACCTTCTTACTTATTGCCGTCTATTACCTACTAACCGATTGCCGTTTGCTTACCTAACTATATATTGCAGTCTATGTACCTACCTATCTATTGCTGTCTATCTACCCACGTCCCTACCGATTGCCGTCTATCTACCTACCCATTGCCGTCTATCTACCTAGCTACCTACCCATTGCCGTCTATCTACCTAGCTACCTACCCATTGCCGTCTATCTACCTAGCTACCTACCCATTGCCGTCTATCTACCTAGCTACTTACCCATTGCCGTCTATATACCTAGCTACCTACCCATTGCCGTCTATCTACCTACCCATTGCAATCTATCTACCTAGCTACCTACCCATTGCCGTCTATCTACCTAGCTCCCTAACCATTGCCGTCGATCTACCCAGCTACCTACCCATTACATTCTATCTACCTAGCTACCTACGCATCGCCGTCTATCTACCCAGCTACCTATCCATTGACGTCTATGTACCTAGCTACCTACGCATTGCTGTCTCTTTACCAAGCTACCTACCCATTGCCGTCTCTCTAAGTAGCTGCCTACCCATTGCCGTCTCTCTACCAAGCTACCTACACATTGCCGTCTATCTACCTACCCATTGCAATCTATCTACCTCGATACCTAATTATTGACGTCTCTCTACCTAGCTACCTACCCATTGCCGTCTCTCTACCTAACTACTTACCCATTGCCTACCTACCTACCTACCTACGTATTGCTGTCTATCTACCTACCAACGTACGTATTGCCTCCTATCCACCTACCTACCTAACGACGTATTGCCGTCCATGTACGTCCTTACCTACCTACCAACTTATTGCAGTCCATGTACCTACCTACCTACCTATTGCCGTCTATGTAACTACCAAATGCCGTGTATCTACCTAAAACATTGCTGTCTACCTACCTACCTCCCAACCCATTGCAGTCTATCCACCTCCCTGCCTACCCATTGCAGTCTATCCACTAATCTAAAAAACTCATTAGAGTCTATCAACTTACCTATCTTCACATTGCTTTCTACCTGTATATCTATCTATTGCCGTCTATATGCAAATCTACCTACCCATTGCCATCCCTAAACTACTTACCTACCAATTGCCATCACTCAACCTACTCACCTATCAATTGCCGTCTAGCTATTTATCTAACTACTTACCCATACCCGTCTATCTACCTACTTACTTCCCGAACTACCTACCAATTGCCGTCTATCTACTTACGTAACAACCCATTGCCATCTATCTACCTAGCTACCTAGCCATTGCCAATTATCTACCTAGCTAACTACCCATTGGCGTCTATCTACCTAGCTACCAACCCATTGCCGTCGATCCACCTACCTCCCTACCTACCCATTGCCATCTATTCACCTAGCTATCTGTCTATCTATCTACTTAGCAACCTACCCATTGCCGTCTATCTACCAAGCTACCTAACCATTGCCGTCTATCTATCTACCTAGCTACCTACGCTCTGCTGTCTATCTATCTACCTAGAAACCTACCCATTGCCGTCAATCTATCTACTTAGCTACCTACTAATTGCCGCCTATCTATATACCTAGCTACCTACCAATTGCCATCTATTTATCTACCTACCTAACTGCCCATTGCCGTCTATCTACCTACTTACATACCTACCCATTGCTGTCTATCTATCTACCTAGTTACCAACCTATTGCCGTCAATCTACCTACCTACTTACGTACCCATTGCCGTCCATCTACCTACCTAGTTACCTACCCCTTGCTGTCTATCTACCTACCTACCTACCAACCTTTTGCAATCTATTTATATAACCTAACTACCTTCCCATTGCTGTTTACCTGGATAACTACCCATTGCCGTCTATATACCAACCTACCTACCGATTGCCGTTCATCTACCAACATACCTACCCATTGCCGTCCATCAACCAACTAACATACCCGTTGCCGTACATCAAACTACTTACCTATCCGTTGCCGTCCATCAACCTACTTACCTATCCGTTGCCGTCCATCAACCTACTTACCAACCCGTTGCCGTCCATCAACCTACTTACAAACCCGTTGCCGTCCATCAACCTACTTACCAACCCGTTGCCGTCCATCAACCTACTTACCAACCCGTTAACGTCCATCAACCTACCAATTGCCGTCACTCAACCTACTCACCTATCGATTGCCATCTATGTACCTAGCTATATCTGTCTATCTACCTACTTACCAATTGTGGTTTATCTAACAACCTACATATCCATTGCCATTTATCTACCTAGCTACCTACCTATTGCCATCTATCTACCTAACTACCCATTGCCGTCTATCTACCTAGCTACCTACCCATTGCTGTCTATCTACCTAGCTACCTACCCATTGCTGTCTATCAACGTACATGCCTACCTACCCATTGCCATATATTTACCTAGCTACCTACCCATGGCTGTCTATCAATTACCTAGCAACCCACCCATTGCCATCAATCTATCTAACTACTTACCTATTGCAGTCTATCTATCTACGTAAGTACCAACCCTTTGCTGTCTATCTACCTACCCATTGCCGTCTATTTATCTACCTAGCTACCTACTAATTGCCGTCTATCTATCTACCTAGTTACCTACAAATTGCCGTCCATTTATCTACTTAGCTACCTAGTAATTGCCCTCTATCTATCTACCTAGCTACCTCCAAATTGCCGTCTATCCATCTACCTACTTAACTACCCATTGCCGTCTATTTACCTACCTAGCTACCTACCAATTATCATCTACGTATCTACCTAGCTAGCTACTAATTGCCGTCTATCTATCTACCTAGCTACCTACTAATTGCCGTCTATCTATCTACCTAGCTACCTACAAATTGCCGTCAATCTATCTACCTAGCTATATACCAATTGACGTCTCTCTATCCACGTACCCATTGCCGTCAATCTACCTACTTACCTACCCATTGCTGTTCATTTACCTACCTACTTACCTACCCATTGCTGTCTATCTATCTACCTAGCAACTTACCCATATCTGTCTATCTACCTACTACTTTTTGCCATATACTTACCTACTAACCTACCCATACCCGTCTACCTACCCATTGCCATATATCTACCTAGCTATCTAGCCATTGCCGTTTAACTACCAGGCCTCCTATCAATTATGGTTTTTCTACCTACCTACCTATCCATTGATGTCTATCTATCTAGCTACCTACGTATCCATCTATTTACCTAGCTACCTACCCATTGCTGTCTATCTATCTACCTACCAACCTACCCATTGCCATCTATCTACCTAGCTACCAACCTATTGCCGTCTATTTATCTACCTAGCTACTTACCTTTTACCGTCTATCTATATACCTAGATACCTGACCATTGTCATCTATCTATCTACAGAGCTATTTACCAATTTCCGTCTATCTATCTACCTAGGTACTTTGTAATTGCCGTCTATTTATCTACATAGCTACCTACCAATTGCCGTTTATCTATCTACCTACGTAACCTAACCATTGCCATCTACCTACCTGGCTACCAATTGCCATCTATCTACGTACCTACCTACCAACCCATTGCCATCTATCTACCTACCTACCTACCCATTGCCATCTTCCTACTTACCCACCAATTACTGTCTATCTACCTACCTATCCACTACCGTCTATCTACCTACCTACCCATTGCCATCTATCTACCTACATACCTACGTACCAATTTCCGTCTATATACCTACCAGCCCATTTCCATCTATCTAAATACATACATATTTACCTAATGCCGTCTATCTACCAACCTACCAACCCATTGCCATCTATCCACCTATCAACCTACCAAACCATTGCCGTCTATCTACCTAGCTACCTACCCATTGCAGTCTATCTAAATACTTACCTACCCATTGCTGTCTACCTACCTACCTACGTACATACACATTGCAATCTATCTACTCACCTACTTACCCATTGCCGTCTGTCTACCTACATACCTACCCATTGCCGTCTATATACCTACTTACCTATCCATCGCCGTCTATATACCTACCTACTCATTGCAGTGTATCTACCTACCTACCCATTGCCGTCTACCTTCCTACCTACCCATTGCCGTCTCTATACCTACCTACTTACTAATTGCTGTCTATGTATCTACTTACCTACCTACCCATTGCTATTTATCTACTTACCTACCTACCCATTGCAATCTATATACCTACCTACCTACCTACCCATAGCCGTCTATATACCTACTTACCTACGTAGTGACCTACCCATTGCTGTCTATCTACCTACATACCTACCAATTGCTGTCTATTTACCTACCTACCAACCTATTGCCGCCTATCTACCTACCTACCTAACCATTGCTGTCTATCTACCTACCTACCCATTGCTGTCTATCTACCTACCTACCTACCCATTGCAATCTATATACCTACCTACCTACCCATTGCCGTCTATATACCTACTTACCTACCCATTGTCCTCTACCGACCTAGCAACATATTGCTGTCTATCTACATACCTTCCTACCCATTGCTGTCAATCTACCTACCTACCTACTTAGTTACCTACCCATTGCCGCCTATCTACCTACCTACCTACCCATTGCTGTCTATCTACCTACCTACCCATTGCCGTCTATCTACCTACCTACCTACCCATTGCCGTCTATCTACCTACCTACCTACCCATTTCCGTTCATCTACCTACCTACCTAACCATTGCTGTCCATCTACCTACCTAGTTACCTACCCCTTGCTGTCTATCTACCTACATACCTACATACCAACCTTTTGCAATCTATTTATTTAACCTAACTACCTTCCTATTGCTGTTTACCTGTATAACTACCAATTGCCGTCTATATACCAACCTACCTACCAATTGCCGTTCATCTACCAACTTACCTACCCATTGCCGTCCATCAACCAACTTACATACCCGTTGCTGTCCATCAAACTACTTACCTATCCGTTGCCGTCCATCAACCTACTTACCTAACCATTGCCGTCCATCAACCTACTTACCAACCTGTTAACGTCCATAAAAGTACTTATCAACCCGTTAATGTCCATCAACCTATTTACCAACCCGTTAACGTCCATCAACCTACTTACCAACCCGTTAACGTCCATCAACCTACTTACCGACCCGTTAACGTCCATCAACCTACTTACCAACCCGTTAACGTACATCAACCTACTTACCAACCCGTTGCCGTCAATCCATCTACTTACCTACCAATTGCCGTCACTCAACCTACACACCTATTGATTGCCATCTATGTACCTAGCTACCTACCCATATCCGTCTATCTACCTGCTTACCAATTGTGGTCTATCTACCAACCTACATATCCATTGCCATTTATCTACCTAGCTACCTACCCATTGCCATCTATCTACCTAACTACCTACCCATTGCGGACTATCTACCTAGCTACCTACCCCTTGCTGTCTATCAACCTACCTGCCTACCTACCCATTGCCATATATTTACCTAGCTACCTACCCATGGCTGTCTATCAATTACCTAGCAACCCACCCATTGCCATCAATCTATCTAACTACTTACGTATTGCCGTCTATCTATCTACGTAAGTACCAACCCTTTGCTGTCTATCTACCTAGTTACCTACCTACCCATTGCCGTCAATCTACTTACTTACCTACTTACGTACCTATTGCCGCCCATGTACCTACCTACCTACCTACCCATTGCCGTCTATCTACTAACCTACCTGCATACCTATCCATCGCAGTCTATTTACCTCTCTACCTACCCATTTCCCTCTATCTACTTACCTACCAATTGCCGTACATCTACCTACCTACCAATTGCCGTCTACCTTCCTACCTACCCATTGCCGTCTCTATACCTACCTACTTACTTATTGCTGTCTATCTACCTACCTACCTACCCATTGCCGTCTATCTAACTACCTACCTACCCATTGCCGTCTATCTAACTACCTACCTACCCATTGCCGTCTATCTACCTACCTACCTACCCATTGCCGTCTATCTACCTACCTACCCATTGCAGTCTATCTACTTACCTACCCGTTGCAGTCTTTCTACTTACCTACCCATTGCAGTCTTTCTACTTACCTACCCATTGCAGTCTTTCTACTTACCTACCCATTGCAGTCTTTCTACTTACCTACCCATTGCAGTCTTTCTACTTACCTACCCATTGCCGTTTATCTACTTACCTACCAATTGCCGTTAATCTACCTACCTACCCAATGCCGTCTACCTTCCTACCTACCCATTGCCGTCTCTATACCTACCTACTTACTAATTGCTGTCTATGTAACTACCTACCTACCCATTGCTATTTATCTACCTACCTACCTACCCATTGCATTGTATATACCTACCTACCTACCCATTGCCGTCTATATACCTACCTACCTACCCATTGCTGTCTATCTACCTACCTACCTACCCATTGCTGTCTATGTACCTACCTACCTACTCATTGCTGTGTATATACCTACCCACCTACCCTTTGCCATCTATATACGTACCTACCCATTGCTGTGTATATACCTACCTACCAACATATTGCCTTCTATCTATCTACCTACTTACCTATTCATTGCCGTCTATCTACCTACCTATATACCTACCCATTGCCGTCTACCTACCTACCCATTGCAGTCTATCTACTTACTTTCCAACCAATTGCTGTCTACCTACCTACCTACCTACCTACCTACCTACCTACCTACCTACCCATCAATTGCCATCTATCTACTTACGTACCTACCCATTGCAGTCTGTCTACACACCTACCCATTGCCGTCCATATACCTACTTACCTATCCATTGCCGTCTATATACCTACCTACTTACCTACCCATTGCTGTCTATCTACCTACCTACCCATTGCCGTCTATCTACCTACCTACCCATTACCGTCTATCTACCTACCTACACACCCATTGCTGTCTATCTACCTACCTACCCATTGCTGTCTATCTACCTACCTACCCATTGCCATCTATCTACCTACCTACCCATTGCCGTCTATCTACCTACCTACCTACCCATTTCTGTTCATCTACTTACCTACCTAACCATTGCCGTCTATATACCTACCTACCCATTGCTGTTTATCTACCTACCTACCTACCCATTGCAGTTTATCTACCTACCTACCAACCCATTGCAGTCTATCTACCTACTTACCCATCGCCGTCTATCTACTTACCTACCCATTGCCGTCTATCTACTTACCTACCCATTGCAGTCTATCTACTCACCTACCCATTGCAGTCTATCTACTTACCTACCCATTGCAGTCTATCTACTTACCTACCCATTGCAGTCTATTTACTTACCTACCCATTGCAGTCTATCTACTTACCTACCCATTGCAGTCTATCTACTTACCTACCCATTGCAGTTTATCTACCTACCTACCAACCCATTGCAGTCTATTTACTTACCTACCCATTGCAGTCTATCTACTTACCTACCCATTGAGGTCTATCTACTTACCTACCCATTGCAGTCTATCTACCTACCTACCCATTGCAGTCTATTCACCTACCTACCTACCCATTGCCGTCTATATACCTACCTACCTACCCATTGCAGTCTATCTACCTACCTACCTACCCATTGCAGTCTACCTACCTACCCATTGCAGTCTACCTACCTACCCATTGCAGTCTACCTACCTACCCATTGCAATCTATCTACCTACCTACCCATTGCAGTTTATCTACCTACCTACCCATTGCAGTCTATTCACCTACCTACCTACCCATCGCAGTCTATTTACCTACCTACCTACCCATTGCAGTCTATCTACCTACCTACCTACCCATTGCAGTCTACCTACCTACCCATTGCAGTCTACCTACCTACCCATTGCAGTCTACCTACCTACCCATTGCAGTCTACCTACCTACCCATTGCAGTCTACCTACCTACCCATTGCAATCTATCTACCTACCTACCCATTGCAGTTTATCTACCTACCTACCCATTGCAGTCTATCTACCTACCTACCCGTTGCATTCTGTCAACCTACCTACCCATTGCAGTCTGTCAACCTACCTACCAATTTCAGTCTATCTACCTATCTAACCATCGCAGTCTATCTACCTATCTAACCATCGCAGTCTATCTACCTATCTAACCATTGCAGTCTATCTACCTATCTAACCATCGCTGGCTATCTACCTATCTAACCATCGCAGTCTATCTACCTATCTAACCATCGCAGTCTATCTACCTATCTAACCATCGCAGTCTATCTACCTATCTAACCATTTCAGTCTATCTACCTATCTAACCATTTCAGTCTGTCTACCTATCTAACCATTTCAGTCTATCTACCTATCTAACCATTTCAGTCTATCTACCTATCTCACCATTTCAGTCTATCTACCTATCTAACCATTTCAGTCTATCTACCTATCTAACCATTTCAGTCTATCTACCTATCTAACCATTTCAGTCTATCTACCTATCTAACCATTTCAGTCTATCTACCTATCTAACCATCGCAGTCTATCTACCTATCTAACCATTGCAGTCTATCTACCCATCCAACCATCGCAGTCTATCTACCCATCTAACCATTGCAGTCTATCTACCTATCTAACCATCGCAGTCTATCTACCTATCTAACCATCGCAGTCTATCTACCTATCTAACCATCGCAGTCTATCTACCTATCTAACCATCGCAGTCTATCTACCTATCTAACCATCGCAGTCTATCTACCTATCTAACCATCGCAGTCTATCTACCTATCTAACCATCGCAGTCTATCTACCTATCTAACCATCGCAGTCTATCTACCTATCTAACCATCGCAGTCTATCTACCTATCTAACCATCGCAGTCTATCTACCTATCTAACCATCGCAGTCTATCTACCTATCTAACCATCGCAGTCTATATACCTACCTAACCATCGCCATATATGTACCTACCTAAACATCGTGATCTATCTACTTACCTACCCATTGCAGTCTATCTACCTACCTACCAATTGCAGTCTATTCACCTACCTACCTACCCACTGCAGTCTATTCACTTACCTAACTACCCACTGCAGTCTATTCACCTACCTACCTACCCACTGCAGTCTATCTACCTACCTACCTACCCATTGAAGCCCACCTACCTACCCATTGCAGTTTACCTACCTACCTACCCATTGCAGTCTATCTACCAACCTACCAATTGCAGTCTACCTACCTACCTACCTACACATTGTCATCTACCTACCTACGAACTTATTGCCGTCTATCTACCTACCTACCTACGTATTGCCATCTATCTACCTACCTACCTACCCTTGCCGTCTATCTACCTACCTACCTACCTACCTACCCATTGCTGTCTATCTACCTACCTACTTACCTATCCATTGCCGTTTATCTACCTACCTACCCATTGCCATCTACCTACCTACCCAATGCAGTCTATCTACTTACTTACCTACCCATTGCTGTCTACCTACCTACCTACCTACCTACCTACCCGTTGCAATTTATCTACTTACCTACCTACCCATTGCCGTCTGTCTACCTACATACCTACCCAGTGCTGCCTATCTACCTACATACCTACCCATTGCTGTCTATCTACCTACCTACCTACTCATTGCTGTGTATATACCTACTCACCTACCCTTTGCCATCTATATACGTACCTACCCATTGCTTATATACCTACCTACCAACATATTGCCGTCTGTCTACCTACCTACTTACCTATCCATTGCCGTCTATCTACCTACCTATATACCTACCCATTGCCGTCTATCTACGTACCCATTGCAGTCTACTTACTTACCTACCTATTGCTGTCTACCTACCTACTTACCTATCTATTGCTGTTTATCTACTTACCTATATACTACCCATTGCCGTCTACCTACCCATTGCAGTCTATCTACTTACTTACCTACCCATTGCTGTCTACCTACCTACCTTCCTACCTACCCACCCAATGCTATCTATCTACTTACGTACCTACCCATTGCCATCTGTTACCTACCTACCTACCCATTGCCGTCCATATACCTACTTACTTATCCGTTGCAGTCTATATACCTACCTACTTACCTACCCTTTGCTGTCTATCTAACAACCTACCATGTATCTCCCTACCTACCTACCCATTGACGTCTATCTACCTACCTACACATCCATTGCTGTCTATATACCTACCTACCTACCCATTGCCGTCTATCTACTTACCTACCTACCCATTGCCGTCTATCTACTTACCTACCTACCCATTGCCGTCTATCTACCTACCTACCTACCCATTTCCGTTCATCTACCTACCTACATACCCATTGCAGTCTATCTACCTACCTACCCATTGCAGTCTATCTACCTACTTACCCTATGCAGTCTATTCACCTACCTACCTACCCATTGCAGTTTATTCACCTACCTACCTACCTATTTCCGTTCATCTACCTACCTACCTACCCATTGCAGTCTATCTACCTACCTACCCATTGCAGTCTATCTACCTACCTACCCATTGCAGTCTATCTACCTACCTACCCATTGCAGTCTATCTACCTACCTACCTATTGCAGTCTATCTACCTACCTACCTATTGCAGTCTATCTACCTACCTACCCATTGCAGTCTATCTACGTACCTACCCATTGCCGTCTATCTACGTACCTACCCATTGCCGTCTATCTACGTACCTACCCATTGCAGTCTATCTACCTACACACCCATTGCTGTCTATCTACCTACCTACCCATTGCCGTCTATCTACCTACCTACCCATTGCCGTCAATCTACCTACCTACCTACCCATTTCTGTTCTACTTACCTACCTAACCATTGCCGTCTATCTACCTACCTACCCATTGCAGTTTATCTACCTACCTACCAACCCATTGCAGTCTATCTACCTACCTACCCATTTTAGTCTATCTACTTACCTACCCATTTTAGTCTATCTACTTACCTACCCATTTTAGTCTATCTACTTACCTACCCATTTTAGTCTATCTACTTACCTACCCATTGCAGTCTATCTACTTACCTACCCATTGCAGTCTATCTACTCACCTACCCATTGCAGTCTATCTACTCACCTACCCATTGCAATCTATCTACTTACCTACCCATTGCAGTCTATCTACTTACCTACCCATTTTAGTCTATCTACTTACCTACCCATTGCAGTCTATCTACTTACCTACCCATTTTAGTCCATCTACTTACCTACCCATTTTAGTCCATCTACTTACCTACCCATTTTAGTCTATCTACTTACCTACCCATTTTAGTCTATCTACTTACCTACCCATTTTAGTCTATCTACTTACCTACCCATTTTAGTCTATCTACTTACCTACCCATTTTAGTCTATCTACTTACCTACCCATTTTAGTCTATCTACTTACCTACCCATTTCAGTCTATCTACTTACCTACCCATTTTAGTCTATCTACTTACCTACCCATTTTAGTCTATCTACTTACCTACCCATTTTAGTCTACTTACCTACCCATTGCAGTCTATCTACTTACCTACCCATTGCAGTCTATCTACTTACCTACCCATTGCAGTTTATCTACCTACCTACCAACCCATTGCAGTCTATCTACTTACCTACCCATTGAGGTCTATCTACTCACCTACCCATTGAGGTCTATCTACTTACCTACCCATTGCAGTCTATTCACCTACCTACCTACCCATCGCAGTCTATTTACCTACCTACCTACCCATTGCAGTCTATCTACCTACCTACCTACCCATTACAGTCTACCTACCTACCCATTGCAGTCTACCTACCTACCTACCCATTGCCGTCTATCTACGTACCTACCCATTGCCGTCTATCTACGTACCTACCCATTGCCGTCTATCTACGTACCTACCCATTGCCGTCTATCTATGTACCTACCCATTGCAGTCTATCTACCTACACACCCATTGCTGTCTATCTACCTACCTACCCATTGCCGTCTATCTACCTACCTACCCATTGCCGTCTATCTACCTACCTACCTACCCATTTCTGTTCATCTACTTACCTACCTAACCATTGCCGTCTATCTACCTACCTACCCATTGCAGTTTATCTACCTACCTACCAACCCATTGCAATCTATCTACCTACCTACCCATTGCAGTCTATCTACCTACTTACCCATTGCCATCTATCTACTTACCTACCCATTGCAGTCTATCTACTTACCTACCCATTGAGGTCTATCTACTTACCTACCCATTGCAGTCTATCTACCTACCTACCCATTGCAGTCTATTCACCTACCTACCTACCTACCCATTGCAGTCTATTTACCTACCTACCTACCCATTGCAGTCTATCTACCTACCTACCTACCCATTACAGTCTACCTACCTACCTATTGCAGTCTATCTACCTACCTACCCATTGCAGTCTATCTATCTACCTACCCATTGCCGTCTATCTACGTACCTACCCATTGCCGTCTATCTACGTACCTACCCATTGCAGTCTATCTACCTACACACCCATTGCTGTCTATCTACCTACCTACCCATTGCCGTCTATCTACCTACCTACCCATTGCCGTCTATCTACCTACCTACCTACCCATTTCTGTTCATCTACTTACCTACCTAACCATTGCCGTCTATCTACCTACCTACCCATTGCAATCTATCTACCTACTTACCCATTGCCATCTATCTACTTACCTACCCATTGCAGTCTATCTACTTACCTACCCATTGCAGTCTATCTACTCACCTACCCATTTGAGTCTATCTACTCACCTACCCATTGCAGTCTATCTACTCACCTACCCATTGCAATCTATCTACTTACCTACCCGTTGCAGTCTATCTACTTACCTACCCATTTTAGTCTATCTACTTACTTACCCATTGCAGTCTATCTACTTACCTACCCATTGCAGTCTATCTACCTATCTAACCATTCCAGTCTATCTACCTATCTAACCATTGCAGTCTATCTACCTACCTAACCATCGCCATCTATGTACCTACCTATCTAACCATCGCAGTCTATCTACCTATCTAACCATCGCAGTCTATCTACCTATCTAACCATCGCAGTCTATCTACCTATCTAACCATTGCAGTCTATCTACCTACCTAACCATCGCCATCTATGTACCTACCTACCTAACCATCGTGATCTATCTACTTACCTACCCATTGCAGTCTATCTACCAACCTACCCATTGCAGTCTATTCACCTACCTACCTACCCACTGCAGTTTATCTACCTACCTACCCATTGCAGTCTACTTACCTACCAACCCATTGCAGTCTACCTACCTACCTACCCATTGCAGTCTATCTACTTACCTACCCATTGCAGTCTATCTACTTACCTACCCATTGCAGTTTATCTACCTACCTACCAACCCATTGCAGTCTATCTACTTACCTACCAAATGCAGTCTATCTACTTACCTACCAAATGCAGTCTATCTACTTACCTACCCATTGCAGTCTATCTACTTACCTACCCATTGCAGTCTATCTACTTACCTACCCATTGCAGTCTATCTACTTACCTACCCATTGCAGTCTATCTACTTACCTACCCATTGCAGTTTATCTACCTACCTACCAACCCATTGCAGTCTATCTACTTACCTACCCATTGCAGTCTATCTACTTACCTACCCATTGAGGTCTATCTACTTACCTACCCATTACAGTCTATCTACCTACTTACCCATTGCAGTCTATTCACCTACCTACCTACCCATCGCAGTCTATTTACCTACCTACCTACCCATTGCAGTCTATCTACCTACCTACCTACCCATTACAGTCTACCTACCTACCCATTGCAGTCTACCTACCTACCTACCCATTGCAATCTATCTACCTACCTACCCATTGCAGTTTATCTACCTACCTACCCATTGCAGTCTACCTACCTACCTACCCATTGCAGTCTACCTACCTACCTACCCATTGCCGTCTATCTACTTACCTACCCATTGCAGTCTATCTACTTACCTACCCATTGCAGTTTATCTACCTACCTACCAACCCATTGCAGTCTGTCTACTTACCTACCCATTGCAGTCTATCTACTTACCTACCCATTGAGGTCTATCTACTTACCTACCCATTGCAGTCTATCTACCTACCTACCCATTGCAGTCTATTCACCTACCTACCTACCCATCGCAGTCTATTTACCTACCTACTTACCCATTGCAGTCTATCTACCTACTTACCTACCCATTACAGTCTACATACCTACCCATTGCAGTCTACCTACCTACCTACCCATTGCAATCTATCTACCTACCTACCCATTGCAGTTTATCTACCTACCTACCCATTGCAGTCTACCTACCTACCTACCTACCCGTTGCAGTCTATCTACCTACCTACCCATTGCAGTCTGTCAACCTACCTACCCATTTCAGTCTATCTACCTATCTAACCATCGCAGTTTATCTACCTATCTAACCATCGCAGTCTATCTACCTATCTAACCATCGCAGTCTA
Source organism: Thysanoteuthis rhombus (assembly GCA_963457665.1). Lineage (NCBI taxonomy): Eukaryota > Metazoa > Mollusca > Cephalopoda > Oegopsida > Thysanoteuthidae > Thysanoteuthis > Thysanoteuthis major. The sequence continues at coordinate 17,779,440 of OY735211.1, forward strand.
TCTACCTATCTAACCATCGCAGTCCATCTACCTATCTAACCATCGCAGTCCATCTACTTATCTAACCATCGCAGTCCATCTACCTATCTAACCATCGCAGTCTATCTACCTATCTAACCATCGCAGTCTATCTACCTATCTAACCATCGCAGTCTATCTACCTATCTAACCATCGCAGTCTATCTACCTATCTAACCATCGCAGTCTATCTACCTATCTAACCATCGCAGTCTATCTACCTATCTAACCATCGCAGTCTATCGACCTATCTAACCATCGCAGTCTATCTACCTATCTAACCATCGCAGTCTATCGACCTATCTAACCATTGCAGTCTATCTACCTATCTAACCATCGCAGTCTATCTACCTATCTAACCATCGCAGTCTATCTACCTATCTAACCATCGCCGTCTATCTACCTATCTAACCATCGCAGTCTATCTACCTATCTAACCATCGCAGTCTATCTACCTATCTAACCATCGCAGTCTATCTACCTATCTAACCATCGCAGTCTATCTACCTATCTAACCATCGCAGTCTATCTACCTATCTAACCATCGCAGTCTATCTACCTATCTAACCATCGCAGTCTATCTACCTATCTAACCATCGCAGTCTATCTACCTATCTAACCATCGCAGTCTATCTACCTATCTAACCATCGCAGTCTATCTACCTATCTAACCATCGCAGTCTATCTACCTATCTAACCATCGCAGTCTATCTACCTATCTAACCATCGCAGTCTATCTACCTATCTAACCATCGCAGTCTATCTACCTATCTAACCATCGCAGTCTATCTACCTACCTAACCATCGCCATCTATGTACCTACCTACCTAACCATCGTGATCTATCTACTTACCTACCCATTGCAGTCTATCTACCAACCTACCCATTGCAGTCTATTCACCTACCTACCTACCCACTGCAGTTTATCTACCTACCTACCCATTGCAGTCTACTTACCTACCTACCCATTGCAGTCTACCTACCTACCTACCCATTGCAGTCTATCTACTTACCTTCCCATTGCAGTCTATCTACTTACCTACCCATTGCAGTTTATCTACCTACCTCCCAACCCATTGCAGTCTATCTACTTACCTACCCATTGCAGTCTATCTACTTACCTACCCATTGAGGTCTATCTACTTACCTACCCATTGCAGTCTATCTACCTACCTACCCATTGCAGTCTATTCACCTACCTACCTACCCATCGCAGTCTATTTACCTACCTACTTACCCATTGCAGTCTATCTACCTACTTACCTACCCATTACAGTCTACATACCTACCCATTGCAGTCTACCTACCTACCTACCCATTGCAATCTATCTACCTACCTACCCATTGCAGTTTATCTAACTACCTACCCATTGCAGTCTACCTACCTACCTACCTACCCGTTGCAGTCTATCTACCTACCTACCCATTGCAGTCTGTCAACCTACCTACCCATTTCAGTCTATCTACCTATCTAACCATCGCAGTCTATCTACCTATCTAACCATCGCAGTCTATCTACCTATCTAACCATTGCAGTCTATCTACCTATCTAACCATCGCAGTCTATCTACCTATCTAACCATCGCAGTCTATCTACCTATCTAACCATCGCAGTCTATCTACCTATCTAACCATCGCAGTCTATCTACCTATCTAACCATCGCAGTCTATCTACCTATCTAACCATCGCAGTCTATCTACCTATCTAACCATCGCAGTCTATCTACCTATCTAACCATCGCAGTCTATCTACCTATCTAACCATCGCAGTCTATCTACCTATCTAACCATCGCAGTCTATCTACCTATCTAACCATCGCAGTCTATCTACCTATCTAACCATCGCAGTCTATCTACCTACCTAACCATCGCCATCTATGTACCTACCTACCTAACCATCGTGATCTATCTACTTACCTACCCATTGCAGTCTATTCACCTACCTACCTACCCACTGCAGTTTATCTACCTACCTACCCATTGCAGTGTACTTACCTACCTACCCATTGCAGTACCTACCTACCTACCAATTGCAGTCTATCTACTTACCTACCCATTGCAGTCTATCTACTTACCTACCCATTGCAGTTTATCTACCTACCTACCAACCCATTGCAGTCTATCTACTTACCTACCCATTGCAGTCTATCTACTTACCTACCCATTGAGGTCTATCTACTTACCTACCCATTGCAGTCTATCTACCTACCTACCCATTGCAGTCTATTCACCTACCTACCTACCCATCGCAGTCTATTTACCTACCTACTTACCCATTGCAGTCTATCTACCTACTTACCTACCCATTACAGTCTACATACCTACCCATTGCAGTCTACCTACCTACCTACCCATTGCAATCTATCTACCTACCTACCCATTGCAGTTTATCTACCTTCCTACCCATTGCAGTCTACCTACCTACCTACCTACCCGTTACAGTCTATCTACCTACCTACCCATTGCAGTCTGTCAACATACCTACCCATTTCAGTCTATCTACCTATCTAACCATCGCAGTCTATCTACCTATCTAACCATCGCAGTCTATCTACCTATCTAACCATTGCAGTCTATCTACCTATCTAACCATCGCAGTCTATCTACCTATCTAACCATCGCAGTCTATCTACCTATCTAACCATCGCAGTCTATCTACCTATCTAACCATCGCAGTCTATCTACCTATCTAACCATCGCAGTCTATCTACCTACCAAACCATCGCCATCTATGTACCTACCTACCTAACCATCGTGATCTATCTACTTACCTACCCATTGCAGTCTATCTACCAACCTACCTACCCATTGCAGTCTATTCACCTACCTACCTACCCACTGCAGTCTATTCACCTACCTACCTACCCACTGCAGTCTATTCACCTACCTACCTACCCACTGCAGTCTATTCACCTACCTATGTATCCATTGCAGTTTATCTACCTACCTACCTACCCATTGCAGCCCACCTACCTACCCATTGCAGTTTACCTACTTACCTACCCATTGCAGTCTAACTACCAACCTACCAATTGCAGTCTACTTACCTACCTACCTACACATTGTCATCTACCTACCTACGAACTTATTGCCGTCTATCTACCTACCTACCTACGTATTGCCATCTATCTACCTACCTACCTACCCTTGCCGTCTATCTACCTACCTACCTACCTACCCATTGCTGTCTATTTACCTACCTACTTACCTATCCATTGCCATCTATCTACCTACCTACCCATTGCCGTCTACCTACCTACCCATTGCAGTCTATCTACTTACTTACCTACCCATTGCTGTCTACTTACCTACCTACCTACCTACATACCTGTTGCAATCTATCTACTTACCTACCTACCCATTGCCGTCTGTCTACCTACATACCTACCCAGTGCTGTCTATCTACCTACATACCTACCCATTGCTGTCTATATACCAACCTACCTACCCATTGCTGTCTATCTACCTACCTACCTACTCATTGCTGTGTATATACCTACCCACCTACCCTTTGCCATCTATATACGTACCTACCCATTGCTGTCTATATACCTACCTACCAACATATTTCCGTCTATCTACTTACCTACTTACCTATCCATTGCCGTCTATCTACCTACCTATATACCTACCCATTGCCGTCTATCTACGTACCCATTGCAGTGTACTTACTTACCTACCAATTGCTGTCTACCTACCTACTTACCTATCTATTGCTGTCTATCTACTTACCTATATACTACCCATTGCCGTCTACCTACCTACCCATTGCAATCTATCTACTTACTTACCTATCCATTGCTGTCTACCTACCTACTTTCCTACCTACCCACCCATTGCTATCTATCTACTTACGTACCTACCCATTGCCATCTGTTACTTACCTACCTACCCATTGCCGTCCATATACCTACTTACTTATCCGTTGCAGTCTATATACCTACCTACTTACCTACCCTTTGCTGTCTATCTACTAACCTACCGTGTATCTCCCTACCTACCTACCCATTGACGTCTATCTACCTACCTACACATCCATTGCTGTCTATCTACCTACCTACCTACCCATTGCCGTCTATCTACTTACCTACCTACCCATTGCCGTCTATCTACTTACCTACCTACCCATTGCCGTCTATCTACTTACCTACCTACCCATTGCCGTCTATCTACCTACCTACCTACCCATTTCCGTTCATCTACCTACCTACCCATTGCAGTCAATCTACCTACCTACCCATTGCAGTCTATCTACCTACCTACCCATTGCAGTCTATCTACCTACCTACCCATTGCAGTCTATCTACCTACCTACCTATTGCAGTCTATCTATCTACCTACCCATTGCCGTCTATCTACGTACCTACCCATTGCAGTCTATCTACCTACCTACCCATTGCAGTCTATCTACCTACCTACCCATTGCAGTCTATCTACCTACCTACCCATTGCAGTCTATCTACCTACCTACCCATTACAGTCTATCTACCTACCTACCCATTGCAGTCTATCTACCTACCTACCCATTGCAGTCTATCTACCTACCTACCCATTGCAGTCTATCTACCTACCTACCCATTGCAGTCTATCTACTTACCTACCCATTGCAGTCTATCTACCTACCTACCCATTGCAGTCTATCTACCTACCTACCCATTGCAGTCTATCTACCTACCTACCCATTGCAGTCTATCTACCTACCTACCTACCCATTGCAGTCTATCTACCTACCTACCTACCCATTGCAGTCTATCTACCTACCTACCTACCCATTGCAGTCTATCTACCTACCTACCTACCCATTGCAGTTTATTCACCTACCTACCTACCCATTGCAGTCTATTCACCTTCCTACCTACCCATTGCAGTCTATTCACCTTCCTACCTACCCATTGCAGTCTATTCACCTACCTACCTACCCATTGCAGTCTATTCACCTACCTACCTACCCATTGCAGTCTATTCACCTACCTACCTACCCATTGCAGTCTATTCACCTACCTACCTACCCATTGCAGTCTATCCACCTACCTACCTACCCATTGCAGTGTATTCACCTACCTACCTACCTATTTAAGTCTATTCACCTACCTACCTACCCATTGCAGTTTATTCACCTACCTACCTACTCATTGCAGTCTATTCACCTACTTACCTACCCATTGCAGTCTATTCACCTACTTACCTACCCATTGCAGTGTATTCACCTACCTACCTACCCTTTGCAGTGTATTCACCTACCTACCTACCCATTGCAGTGTATTCACCTACCTACCTACCCATTGCAGTGTATTCGCCTACCTACCTACCCATTGCAGTGTATTCACCTACCTACCTACCCATTGTAGTGTATCCACCTACCTACCTACCCATTGCAGTGTATTCACCTACCTACCTACCCATTGCAGTGTATTCAACTACCTACCTACCCATTGCAGTGTATTCACCTACCTACCTACCCATTGCAGTGTATTCACCTACCTACCTACCCATTGCAGTGTATTCACCTACCTACCTACCCATTGCAGTGTATTCACCTACCTACCTACCCATTGCAGTGTATTCACCTACCTACCTACCCATTGCAGTGTATTCACCTACCTACCTACCCATTGCAGTGTATTCACCTACCTACCTACCCATTGCAGTGTATTCACCTACCTACCTACCCATTGCAGTGTATTCACCTACCTACCTACCCATTGCAGTGTATTCACCTACCTACCTACCCATTGCAGTGTATTCACCTACCTACCTACCCATTGCAGTGTATTCACCTACCTACCTACCCTTCGCTGTCTATTCACCTACTTACCTACCCAATGCAGTCTATTCACCTACCTACCTACCCATTGCAGTCTATTCACCTACCTACCCATAGCAGTCTATTCACCTACCTACCTACCCATTGCAGTCTATTCACCTACCTACCTATCCATTGCAATCTATTCACCTACCTTCCTACCCATTGCAATCTATTCACCTACCTACCTACCCATTGCAGTCTATCTACCTACCTACCTACCCATTGCAGTCTATCTACCTACCTACCTACCCATTGCAGTTTATTCACCTACCTACCTACCCATTGCAGTCTATTCACCTTCCTACCTACCCATTGCAGTCTATTCACCTTCCTACCTACCCATTGCAGTCTATTCACCTACCTACCTACCCATTGCAGTCTATTCACCTACCTACCTACCCATTGCAGTCTATTCACCTACCTACCTACCCATTGCAGTCTATTTACCTACCTACCTACCTACCCATTGCAGTTCATTCACCTACCTACCTACCCATTGCAGTTTATTCACCTACCTACCTACCCATTGCAGTCTATTCACCTACCTACCTACCCATTGCAGTCTATTCACCTACCTACCTACCCATTGCAGTGTATTCACCTACCTACCTACCTATTTAAGTCTATTCACCTACCTACCTACCCATTGCAGTTTATTCACCTACCTACCTACTCATTGCAGTCTATTCACCTACTTACCTACCCATTGCAGTCTATTCACCTACCTACCTACCCATTGCAGTGTATTCACCTACCTACCTACCCTTTGCAGTGTATTCACCTACCTACCTACCCATTGCAGTGTATTCACCTACCTACCTACCCATTGCAGTGTATTCGCCTACCTACCTACCCATTGCAGTGTATTCACCTACCTACCTACCCATTGTAGTGTATCCACCTACCTACCTACCCATTGCAGTGTATTCACCTACCTACCTACCCATTGCAGTGTATTCAACTACCTACCTACCCATTGCAGTGTATTCACCTACCTACCTACCCATTGCAGTGTATTCACCTACCTACCTACCCATTGCAGTGTATTCACCTACCTACCTACCCATTGCAGTGTATTCACCTACCTACCTACCCATTGCAGTGTATTCACCTACCTACCTACCCATTGCAGTGTATTCACCTACCTACCTACCCATTGCAGTGTATTCACCTACCTACCTACCCTTCGCTGTCTATTCACCTACTTACCTACCCAATGCAGTCTATTCACCTACCTACCTACCCATTGCAGTCTATTCACCTACCTACCCATAGCAGTCTATTCACCTACCTACCTACCCATTGCAGTCTATTCACCTACCTACCTATCCATTGCAATCTATTCACCTACCTTCCTACCCATTGCAATCTATTCACCTACCTACCTACCCATTGCAGTCTATTCACCTACCTACCTACCCATTGCAGTCTATTCACCTACCTACCTACCCATTGCAGTCTATTCACCTACCTACCTACCTACCCATTGCAGTCTATTCACCTACCTACCTACCCATTGCAGTCTATCCACCTACCTACCTACCTACCCATTGCAATCTATTCACCTACCTACCTACCCATTGCAGTCTATTCACCTACCTACCTACCCATTGCAGTCTATTCACCTACCTACCTACCCATTGCAGTCTATTCACCTACTTACCTACCCATTGCAGTCTATTCACCTACCTACCTACCCATTGCCGTCTATCTACCTACCTACTTATATCATCTACCTACTTACCTACATCCATCTACATACCTACCTACATCCATCTACATACCTACCTACCTACATCCATCTACATACCTACTTACCTACCTACATCCATTTACATACCTACCTACCTACATCCATCTACATACCTACCTACCTACATCCATCTACATACCTACCTACCTACATCCCTCTACATACCTACTTACCTACATCCATCTACATACCTACCTACCTACATCCATCTACATACTTACCTACATCCATCTACATACCTACCTACCTACATCCATCTACATACTTACCTACTTGCATCCATCTACATACCTACCTACCTACATCCATCTACATACCTACCTACCTACATCCATCTACATACCTACCTACCTACCTACATCCATCTACATACCTTCCTATATCCATCTACCTACCTATTATATAAACCTACGTACCTATATTAAGTACCTACTTAGCTTCATCCATCTACCTACCTACCTATATCCATGTACTTATCTACCTATATTATATACCTACCTACATACCAAAATTTTCTACTTACCTAGCTAAATCCATCTAGATACCTACATATATTTATCTACGTACCAAATATATCCATTTTTCTACATATCTACCTCTATCCATTTGCTTAACTTCCCACCTATATCCATTTGCCTACCTATCTATATCAGTGTATCTACCTACCAACCTACCTATAGTCACGTATCTACCTACGTATTTGTAGTCACACACCCATCTACCTACCTATATACACGTGTCCACCTCATTACCTACTTATATACATGTTTATACCTACCTATATCCATATATTTACATGCTTACCTATAGTGATCTATCAACATACGTGCGTACCTATGCCAATCTATGAATCTACCTTTAGCCATCTATATCTATTGTTTTACTTACTTACCTATATTCATCTACTAATATCTCTCTGTTTCTACCAATATTCCAATATCTATCTATTTGCCAACCTATATCAATCATCCTATAAGTATCTATCTTCTAACTTATATATCTATCTGTGTACCGATCTATATCTATCTATCTACCAACCAGTATCTATGTACTAACATATGTCTATGTACTTACATATGTCTATGTACCTACCTACTTACCTATCCATCCATCGTACTCACCTCTAGCCATCCATCCATCCTACGTACTAGCCATGCATGTACATACCTACCTCTAGCCATGCATCTCCCTACCTCCCTATAGCCATGCATCTCCCTACCTACCTCTAACCATGCAACTCCCTACCTACCTCTAGCCCTCCATCTACCTATCCACCTTAGCCCTCCATCTACCTATCCACCTATAGCCCTCCATCTACCTATCCGCCTCTAGCCCTCCATCTACCTATCCACCTCTAGCCCTCCATCTACCTACCAACCTTTAGCCATGCATCTACCCACCTACCTACCTACCTACCTCTAGCCATGCATCTCCCTACCTACCTACCTACCTACCTCTAGCCTTCCATCTAGCTACCTACGTCTAGCCCTCCATCTACCTACCTACCTTTAGCCCTCAATCTACTTACCTACCTCTAGCCCTCCAATGAACCTACCTACCTCTGGCCCTCCATTCAACCTACCATCCATCCTACTTACCTACTTCTAGCCATTCATCCGTCCTACTTACCTACTTCTAGCCATTCATCCATCTTACTTACCTACTTCTAGCCATTCATCCGTCCTACTTACCTACTTCTAGCCATTCATCCATCTTACTTACCTACCTCTAGCCATTCATCCATCTTACTTCTAGCCATTCATCCATCCGACTTACCTACTTCTAGCCATTCATCTGTCCTACTTACCTACTTCTAGCCATTCATCCGTCCTACTTACCTACTTCTAGCCATCCATCCATCCTACTTACCTACTTCTAGCCATTCATCCATCCTACTTACCTACTTCTAGCCATTCATCCATCCTACTTACCTACTTCTAGCCATTCATCCATCTTACTTACCTACTTCTAGCCATTCATCCATCCTACTTACTTACTTCTAGCCATTCATCCATCCTACTTACCTACTTCTAGCCATTCATCCATCCTACTTACCTACTTCTAGCCATTCATCCATCCGACTTACCTACTTCTAGCCATTCATCCATCCGACTTACTTACTTCTAGCCATTCATCCTTCCTACTTACCTACTTCTAGCCATTCATCCATCCTACTTACCTACTTCTAGCCATTCATCCATCCTACTTACCTACTTCTAGACATTCATCCGTCCTACTTACCTACTTCTAGCCATTCATCCATCTTACTTACCTACTTCTAGCCATTCATCCATCCTACTTACCTACTTCTAGCCATTCATCCATCCTACTTACCTACTTCTAGCCATTCATCCATCTTACTTACCTACTTCTAGCCATTCATCCATCCTACTTACCTACTTCTAGCCATTCATCCATCCTACTTACCTACTTCTAGCCATTCATCCATCCTACTTACCTACTTCTAGCCATTCATCTGTCCTACTTACCTACTTCTAGCCATTCATCCATCCTACTTACTTACTTCTAGCCATTCATCCATCCTACTTACCTACTTCTAGCCATTCATCCATCCTACTTACCTACTTCTAGCCATTCATCCATCCGACTTACCTACTTCTAGCCATTCATCCATCCGACTTACTTACTTCTAGCCATTCATCCATCCTACTTTCCTACTTCTAGCCATTCATCCGTCCTACTTACCTACTTCTAGCCATTCATCCGTCCTACTTACCTACTTCTAGCCATTCATCCATCTTACTTACCTACTTCTAGCCATTCATCCATCCTACTTACCTACTTCTAGCCATTCATCCATCCTACTTACCTACTTCTAGCCATTCATCCATCTTACTTACCTACTTCTAGCCATTCATCCATCCTACTTACCTACTTCTAGCCATTCATCCATCCTACTTACCTACTTCTAGCCATTCATCCATCCTACTTACCTACTTCTAGCCATTCATCCATCCTACTTACTTACTTCTAGCCATTCATCCATCCTACTTCTAGCCATTCATCCATCCGACTTACCTACTTCTAGCCATTCGTCTGTCCTACTTACCTACTTCTAGCCATTCATCCACCATACATACCTACTTTTAGCCATTCATCCATCTTACTCACCTACTTCTAGCCATTCATCCATCCTACTTACTTACTTCTAGCCATTCATCCATCTTACTTACCTACTTCTAGCCATTCATCCATCCTACTTACCTACTTCTAGCCATTCATCCATCCTACTTACCTACTTCTAGCCATTCATCCATCCTACTTACCTACTTCTAGCCATTCATCCATCCTACTTCTAGCCATTCATCCATCCGACTTACCTACTTCTAGCCATTCATCTGTCCTACTTACCTACTTCTAGCCATTCATCCGTCCTACTTACCTACTTCTAGCCATCCATCCATCCTACTTACCTACTTCTAGCCATTCATCCATCCTACTTACCTACTTCTAGCCATTCATCTGTCCTACTTACCTACTTCTAGCCATTCATCCATCCTACTTACTTACTTCTAGCCATTCATCCATCCTACTTACCTACTTCTAGCCATTCATCCATCCTACTTACCTACTTCTAGCCATTCATCCATCTTACTTACCTACTTCTAGCCATCCATCCATCCTACTTACCTACTTCTAGCCATTCATCCATCCTACTTACCTACTTCTAGCCATTCATCCATCTTACTTACCTACTTCTAGCCATTCATCCATCCTACTTACCTACTTCTAGCCATTCATCCATCCTACTTCTAGCCATTCATCCATCCGACTTACCTACTTCTAGCCATTCATCTGTCCTACTTACCTACTTCTAGCCATTCATCCGTCCTACTTACCTACTTCTAGCCATCCATCCATCCTACTTACCTACTTCTAGCCATTCATCCATCCTACTTACCTACTTCTAGCCATTCATCCATCTTATTTACCTACTTCTAGCCATTCATCCATCTTACTTACCTACTTCTAGCCATTCATCCATCCTACTTACCTACTTCTAGCCATTCATCCATCTTACTTACCTACTTCTAGCCATTCATCCATCTTACTTACCTACTTCTAGCCATCCATCCATCCTACTTACCTACTTCTAGCCATTCATCCATCCTACTTACCTACTTCTAGCCATTCATCCATCTTACTTACCTACTTCTAGCCATTCATCCATCCTACTTACCTACTTCTAGCCATTCATCCATCCTACTTACCTACTTCTAGCCATTCATCCATCCTACTTCTAGCCATTCATCCATCCGACTTACCTACTTCTAGCCATTCCTCTGTCTTACTTACCTACTTCTAGCCATTCATCCATCCTACTTACCTATTTCTAGCCATTCACCCATCCTACTTACCTACTTCTAGCCATTCATCCATCCTACTTACCTATTTCTAGCCATTCATTAATCTTACTTACCTATTTCTAGCCATTCATCCATCTTACTTACCTATTTCTAGCCATTCATCCATCCTACTTACCTATTTCTAGCCATTCATCCATCCTATTTACCTACTTCTAGCCATTCATCCATCTTACTTACCTATTTCTAGCCATTCATTCATCTTACTTACCTATTTCTAGCCATTCATCCATCCTACTTACCTACTTCTAGCCATTCATTAATCTTACTTACCTATTTCTAGCCATTCATCCATCTTACTTACCTATTTCTAGCCATTCATCCATCCTATTTACCTACTTCTAGCCATTCATTAATCTTACTTACCTATTTCTAGCCATTCATCCATCTTACTTACCTAGTTCTAGCCATTCATCCATCTTACTTACCTATTTCTAGCCATTCATCCATCCTACTTACCTATTTCTAGCCATTCATCCATCCTATTTACCTACTTCTAGCCATTCATCCATCCTATTCACTTATTTCTGGCCATTCATCCTATTTACCTACCTCTACCCGCCTCTAATCGCCTATCTCTATCCATCTACTGACCTTTCTCCACTCATCTCTTTACTTACTCATCTTTGCCCACCTGTCTTTGGCTGCCTCAAAGTACGTATGTCTGCCACTCCAGTGTGAGATATTAACGCTTGGATCTATGAATCATTTTTATTGCAAAGATTTAGCAAGTAATTAATGAAACAGAACGAAATTCAAACTTAATAGAATCTAACATACACCTGAGGGGCACCTGACTAGTTGGAAGTCTACCAAGTCAATCTAAAAGTCATCTGCTAATTTAGTGTTTCTCAATGTTGTCTTTATGCTAGATATTATTCTAAGTAAATATATGAAACATTCACTTCGGATAAATCTGAATATTTTTTTGGGGGGAGGTGATATAATATTATCATTAGCAAGCTTGAGACATCCAGACCCCTACGGCATATGGGAGTTAAAATCCATCGAAACTTTGTTAAACAATATTATTAACAATACTATAATTCGTGCTTCCACGGTAGCGGTCATTACTACCGATAAAGTATTTTAAAGATGGCAGATTATCATTTGTAATGAATCCAAACTATTGGTTTCTTTAATACTGAGCTCTATTGAACTTGAAAATACGTCAAGAAAAGTAAAGTCAGACGTTAAATCTTTCTACTTGAATAAACATCGTGGCTCTGAGGATTTGGTTTATTATGAAGAAGGTTAAAATGTTGAGCTTTCTTTAAAAAAAAGCAACTTGCTTCGGAACAGGACCAGGTTCAAACTTTCATTTTATAAAAAGATAACTTAGAATTTCAGGGACATTTACGAAATACATATGAATAATCAAGTTTGTAAGTGTACAAAACTAAAGTTAACGAGACATTAGACGTGAGGCCAAATCTCACAAAAGCACTGGTCACATGCACAGTGACATCAGGTAAGATGACAGGGATCCCCATGAGTTAACCGTCTCTTGAAAGAGAAAAATATTTTGTATAGCTTAGTATTTCTCGCCGTTGACGAGAGATATCGTATTGAATGAAAAACCGGTTCCAGGTTTGTTTGTCTTGGGGTTTTTTGTTGTTGTTGTTTTTTTGATGGATTGTGCATCTTATAATAGAGATCACCTTCCATAGACTTCCATTACAGCGTCTGATGTGACATTTCCTGTACTGTTTTACCTGATGCAATTTCTACTAGAGAGAGGTACCTCTCAAGATTTTGGTACATAATAGTAGCACAATCGTCTGAATGAATGAAGTCTTGTCTACCACAAAAAGTAAAAATTGATTCAAAGCACTCGATTAAAATCATTGTATGCATATTTGGGTACGGAAAAGCAAACGAGAACCGGACGTATTTATAACAACTGCAAGCTCGTAAGGATATTGGTATAAAGGGGAACTTCCTTTAAAACCAATACTTAATCTTTCTGTAGGTATGGGAGTCTTATTTAGTGTTCCTTTTGCTGGTTAGTAGGGACGTGGTTTCATCACTACATAAAGTTTACCAGAGGAACTAGCGCTTCTTACATCATCTGTTAACTGTCGGATAATCTCAGATCAGATGAAGTGGAAAAGGTGAACAACACCAGGATGTCAGTTTATCATGCAAACCCATAAGCTTAGATGCTGGAAATACTGAGAAACAAAATGTTCATGTTTGTGCATCAAGGGCAATATTCTCCCCGCGTTACTGTATGATATAAATGAATGATATATCGATATTGTAATGTATAACTGAATGATATTTAGTTCTTACATGACACATTTTCATCGGTCAATCGGAGATTACTGACCAACAGGTTTTTTCTCAAAACTTTAAATAATGTCTCGGTCTTTGTACTGGATGGAAAGGATTTAGACTCCATCAAAGGTAATATTATGTCCAAAATATCCGTTTATCATTATACGTGACCATTCCTTGGACACTTGACTCTTCTGCACCCAGCCCATATTTACTGAGAACAATAACAGATGGTACTGATTTTACAGACTTACTACCATTGTCTCGACTCTCTTTACGTTCGGACGTTTGAAATGTCCTTCGTGTCCAGCTAAAGTATATTTGGCAATGGTGATATCATCTAAACAGGGGTGAAGTGTAATTAGATTTTTGTCATCAACAAGTTTGTCGATCAATCATTGAAAAACAACAATTCCATACGTGGCAACAATTTTTATTCTGTAGAATTGATGAATTTTCTCATTTGCTTTGAAATTATTAGGCTTCTTATCAGATTCTATAATTGGTGTCTGGTTTTAAGTCAAACATTAAGAAGACTCTATAGCCAGCAAGATAATTGATCATAGTGTCTATCCTTGGGTATGGATATGCATCCAGTTCAGTATACTGATTAGAGTCTGGGAATAACAGATGCAAGGTCAAAGTGACCAACTTCCTTTTATAATACCTCCTGACAAAAACTGAGATGTATTTGGTTTGATGTGAAATTTGCTCTCCGTTCTATGATTCCGTCATTTGTTTTCAATAGGTTTATAATTGGAGGATGAACTAAGAAAAGAAAACTTGTCCATGAAAGCAGCTGACAGAACACAGGAAAACTATCTACTTGGCAATATCAGACCAGGTTCACTTTCATACTTTACTTTACTTGAAGGGATCCATGTTGGGGAACTCTACACTTGTATTGCTATACAGCACAAATATTTTAAACATGTCTATAATGGTTTTCATCCAGCATTGAATCCACGATGCAAAACCTGAGTGTTCTTTGTCGTTAGAAGCATCAGGCATTCTTTATTTGATGGTTTTACTATAAGTTCTGGAATACTTTTTCACTAGAAAAAACTGTCACTGCTGCCAGAAACCAGGAGTGTATTCAGTACGTTAGTTATATCGGGTAGAAAATAGATGAGTAGTTTAAGTTTTGCTCGATTTCATTTATACTTTGATTACTCATTCATGTGTATATAGTGAGCAATTTAGCCATAAACCTCCTACAGGATGCAACTAATCCACATTCCATACTTATCAGGAACATTTGAACCAAGACACCATTCAATGGTTCAGAGTTTACATATCTTCGTGACTGTTGGCGAGCTGGGATCTAGATATAATTAGGTATGCTGCAGAATTGTTCTATGTTAATTGTTGTCATTTCACACAATACAGTGCTAACCTCGTTGATAAGTAAAAGGTTGCCAATTTCGAAGGGAAGCAGACTGTTAAGTTCGATTCAAGAACACAATCTGATGCAAAGAGATGTTTTCAAATGTTTCAAAATAAAGTAATCATAAAGTTCGAAATAAGGTACTGACGAATATCAGAGTAATGTGTTCACAAAATTCAGTTTGGTGTCGTATACGTTATGAGGAAACAATTATGTGTGTACACTTTATTGCATCGAAGATATATGGAGAAACATTATTCTGGCTAAAGCCTCGTGAATGAACAAACATTAAATGAGACGTCTGGTGTTGCAGTAATTTCTCACCGAGATATTTGCGAAAATCTTAACGCACAGACACACCTACATAATTAAAAACTTAGTGGCCCTGAAAAATTAGTCTATTATGAAGAAAGGGTTTGAATAGCATTGCTTTCTTATCAGAAAGACACCGTTGATTTTTTAACAGTACGTAGTTCAAATACTGAACGTGTCTTTTCATTTGAAGCAAGTATAGTACAATTAAGAATAGATTATTACTTCTAATTGTTCATACTTAGATTAAATATTTACCTGTTTCTGATATTCATATTTTGTTTCATCTCTATATTTAAAGAGAACAACGATTCATTTATCACAACATATTACATTTTTCTGATTCTATAGATTGTATAGAGGTCGCTGAGGAGATTAAAAGCACCTTTACCCACACAATAAAACTGACTTCATTGTACGCATTTAAAGCTGACAATAAAACATGTTCGATTTTTTTTCAGACATTCTGTCTCCCTGCCTATCTCTGTCTCTCTCTCCCTCTCTCCCCTCTTTCCCCCCCTCTTTCTTTCTTCCTTTCCCTCTCTCTTTCTCTCTCTCTCTCTCTCTCTCTGATGAGACTCTTAATTACATTTCTTTCCTACTTACTCTTATCATTTTCCTTTCTTTTGATTAAATAAATTAGCACACTTGGTGATTATTTCAATATTTGACACTTTGATATCACACCTGTTTCTCTCACCTCAAGAAGAGATCGAAAGAAATTAATTGGATTTTTTTCACAAACGAATATGAACACCTGGAAAACAATTTCATAGTCACGAGTCAGGTCTTTATTTAATTGGAAAGTGTTTTTTTCTTTCTTGTACTAGCAGAGCAACCGTCAAAAATATTTAGGTTTGTTACAGAAGGATTGGTAGTCCAAGGTAGAATCAGGGTATCCCTGCCTTTGATCAGACTAGTGCTCTTTAGATTCTACCTGTCATCTTTGAACTCATTGAAAGATATCATATTCTGAAATACAGATTTTTTTTTTAGATTGATAGTTTTAGGAAGTAATTTTTTATCGAACCAAATTATTTGTCGAAGTGAGCGGACCAACAGAGATCATTGGAAAACATAGCAATAAAACCTATGCAAAATTTAAACCCACACCCATTATCATGAGGATGAACTCGGTAGCTTAGGTCTGTGCTAACCGATTGAGCCAAAAGTACTCGGGCAGAATGGCCAAAATAACACGGTTTACGCATTCCTTCTTGTCTACAATTTCTGGCCGGTTTCGTTTCTGTTCTGTTAGAGAAGAGAAGGGTTAATCGGTTAGCACAGGCCTATGGTACATAGTTGCTCCTTTGGTAATGGATACAGTTTCAAATTCCACCTCGAGCGCATTTCTATATTTCTCGAGCATCACTGTTGTTTCGTTTGCTATCGTAAACAAATTCAATCCAAGCAAAATTTAATTCGTAAAACTGTCATAGCAAGCAAAAACTATAACAGATACTGTCGTTGTTTCTTTCTCTTTTTTTACTATAAACATCTAAATAATGAAATGCTTGAAAGTTTCGTCTTTTACTTAATCGAGTTAAAGACAACACGACTAGTGCTAATGTAATGTGTCAGATAAGGAAATCCTCAAAATTTCAATCGATGTTTTCCTGTAGTTTACTCTCTCGCTAGATATGTTTATATTTGTCTTTGTTCAAAAGCAAATGGATATATAAACACACACACACTATATATATATATATATATATATATATATATATATATATATATATATATATATATATATATATATATATATATATATATTGTTCAAGAGCAGATATAGTTTTTTTTATAGAAACCGCTGCATTTTTGAGCTATCTTGTAATTTGTGAAAAATATTCATTGAAACTTCGTTTCATTTGGTTGATAAATTTATCACTGTTGTTTTTTTTTGTATTTAGTGATGTCTGCTCCATCCAGACGAACTGAAATCTGACAGGTAATTTAATCAACAAGGAAAAATGATTCTAGTTTTTCCCAAACAAACGGACATGAATATTTCATGTAAAACTTTGTGAGAACTGAATTTCATTTTGTGGGAGAAATTAGTAAAATTAAAAGGTTTAATTCGAAATTCAAATATTCAAAGTTTTTTGAGATTGTTGACCGAAAGATATTGAAAATTGACAAGCAGTGAATAAGAAGTAATCAAAATACTAAAAAAGATCTTCGTCTGTAATGTACATGAGAACATGCTTACATACACGTGCACTAATACAGAATTATGAAATATATATATATATATATATATATATATATATATATGTACACATGTATATTTGTATGTATGTGTGTGTGCGTATGATGGAATAATGGAATCGTTACACAATCCCGTTTATGTGTCCGCCCTATTAGTCGATAGGTGTGTCAATGGCTGTCAAATAAAGGTAACACAAAACAGGCCAGAGAGCAGTCACAGAATCAAGTATCTCTGACAGCGTCATTGCCAGGTGTAAATGTGCATGGATCTGCCCAATGATTAAATTATAACGGAACACAAAATATTATAGTAATTCTTCGGTGACATCAGAACATAGTCCGTGGGAAATCATAGGATTCGTCAATATTAGCTTGTTTGGTCATATAACTACGATGCTCAGATATCTGTGCATGTATCTCCCCCAAAGTTTGCTCGAATATCATAAAACTCATTGTTGACGCTTTTAAAAAATGTCATAAAAATTCATAGAGAAAATGTGTGAACAAATATGAAATTGTGATTGTATGTTGTGTAGACATGCAAGTAGATTTTGCATTGGTCAGAACCCAAACTGAATCAGTTTTCGCGTAACCTGTTGTCTACCCTTCCCACTGAATTTAATTTCCACGAAATCCGTCGAGAACTTTTTGTGATATCATGCAGACACAGATGAACGCGTACTTAAATGTAATTGGGAGAAAAAAACATTGGAAAATATCTCTCAAACAGAAAATATTCATGGATCAGTCTTGAAATCTATTCCTCAACCCAACGCCAAACTTTCACAAAATTTAATTGAAATTTTCCAGGACTTTCGGAGATATCGTGTGAATAGACGAACCAACAGACAAACAAACGAAAAAAAAGTAAATAAATGAGCCAATGAATAACCCCTCGGACAAACAGGGACAACCAAAAACATTTGCCACAATTCAATGTCGTTAACGGAACTAAACAATTCCCCTGCAATCGGCTATTCAATAAATGTAAGTAGGTATAGATAAGAGCAGAGGGCCTATATGTATAGATTAGCGTTCTTTTATAGTGTCGGGGATTGTAAACTGGTTTTGGATACTGCCATTACTAAGTAGAGGGTTCAATTTGCAATAGATGCCCTATACTCGTAGTATTGCATCAAAAAATGTAAGTTCAATAAATAGCCATGCATATGAACCGACTTGGTAGAAAATTGGTTCCCTGTCAACATTGTTCAGGATGTAACAGCAATTTTAATCAACTGCTTAAGAAGATAGAGTAGTTATGTGGAAGTGGCTCATTTGAATGGTGAATCTGGAGCAAATTACTGTATGAGTTTTGCAAGGAAATCGACAAAATGCACCAAGAACTGTAATACCCACGTCCAATGTTGGTCACTTGAAAAAAACAAGTTCTTACTCATGACAACACCCAAGCTGGTGTCGCCCGTGTACACCGTACAAGTATTGAACAAAGTTGACGAGGAGACTCTGCCTTACCCAGCATACTCAACATATCCGCCTCCGGCAAATACCACGTTTTCAGGCATTTCGATCACTTTCCACAATGGAAGGCCTTCAACAAACTGCATCCCGACACACTCCTTGAGAATCCATTGGTTTTAGGACCAAAAAATTCGATGCTTCTAGAATGAATGGACTTGTTTCTAGTAAGCATAAATTCTGAATGTAGATTCCGATGGTTCTTAACTCTATCGATATCTTTTCTAACATGGGAAATATTCATTTGAATCTGACGGTGGACAGCAGCAATTTCTTTTGCACCAACATTATATTATAGTCGAATTATGTAGTGACAGGTCTGATGTGAGGCAGAAGCGAATTAATTATATGCCAAATGATATTGGAGTATGTGTGAGTATATGCATAGGAATTAGTGGAGGCAGAATTCGGATAGGATATTGATGTGGCGATGTTTTTAGAAGTACGATAGTTTCATAATAAACCACACATTAGATGATAATCAAGAAAGATGTTGAGAAAAAGTTGCAGTTCCCAACCAATTATACATTCGATGCAATATCACGAGTAATTACTGACCGATCTCGTTCGGATTAAATGGATTCAATTTCTTCTTTTATTGATCATATTTTCTTTCCGAATGCAACAAAATCTTTCTCATCGAGAGATTCTAGTTTACTATTTTAAAATCATTCCTAGTTATTTCTCCTCTCAGAACAGCCTAGTTTCGAATGTTGTTTCCAGCAATCTCTTCCCACGAGAGACTGATACTAAGAGAAAGACAGACGGACCAAGAATGTATTCTTACTGTCCGAACAGACGCTCTCAACCATATTTGATACAAAGTGACTTTACTAAAAGGAACAGAAACGGCTGGACAATCAAACTTATCAATGACATCTAGCTGCCACTCTACCATGAAACACTCACGATTCCCGTCATCCTCCCTAAAGAAAGCTCCGTAAAGTTTCTATTTTTCTTTATGTATATCTTCCGAGTTATAGTTTCATTATATTTATTCGCTAATGTACTCCCTTCCTCTTTCATTAGCTACACATGGTCCAGCTAAAATGTTTCTCCTATTAGATCATTCCTATAGCTTTGGATACAAACAAAAATATCCACACACACACAAAAACACACACACACACACATATATATATATATATATATATATATATATATATATATATATATATATATATATATATATATATATATATATATATATATATATATGTGTGTGTGTGTGTGTACTTATAATAGCTGCCACGTCACTTCCTTTCAGATACGTTCTGTTCATAACAAGTTCCTGTCATTTTTCATTGACCTGAAAAATCATCTTCTGTTGTTTAGTTTTATTGATATAAGTTTTTCCGATACTGATGCCTGTCAAAACCTCCAGGATAGTATCTATTCATGCATGAATTCAACTAATAATCACAATCAGCATTTTTATCATCATATTTGTTTTGATCGTCATTAGACGCAAAGTGTACAACACTCATGTCCCTATTTCCAATGTCGGTCCAGAAAGTATCCAGCCAATTTGAAAGTCTTGAGAACTTTTCTCACAAACTTGGCATAACTCGGTAACCAATTGGCAAGGATCTAAGTGCATATGAATGGACAATAATTCCCACTCAACATTCAATCGGCAGTGGAATGCAATTGACCAAGTTCGCTGTTTACAGTTTGATGATCACATGCACGATGACAAAAATCTGCCCAATTCCCAATCTCGCACTACCCGGGTCTTTCAATTCTCCCCCAATCCATAGTTTGTTCTCTTGGACGTCCTGATTTCTGATCGTGGACCAGATCATTTAAAACGTGATCAGGCAACTAATGGCAATCTGAAAAGAGGACTTTACACACTGTACAGAATAAGTATTTCAAGTCCCAAAGAGATTACTATGTAGGGGACCAAGGCACCATTACTCAAAGTACATTTTTTATTTGTTAAAATTCGTCGTTATACTCGACGGACAAACGGCGTTAACAATTTTTTTTGATTCGATATTTGGCTCACTAAGTTCAACTCGTGCGTGATTTTGTTATGTTGTATCTTATTTGATATTTTTTTCATTTAAAATATTTCATTAGTATATTCTCCAGCGTTCATGTAACTTTTCTAGAATTCAGGACGGAGAATTAATTTGAGACATGACTTGCAAACGTACCACGTTCTACGGGGGATTCCTCTGTTATGCGTCAATGGTAATACTCTCTGTCTCAAAAGCTGTCAAGAGTCAAATCGAGACGATATCTTTGATAAGTCTATCATATCATGTCTGTTCTCTAAATACCACTAATTGTCAACTACATGGTGGCTGTGCTTAAAGTTGTCTGAAGAATGTGCATTCTTACACTCAGCACCTTACACACACCTGCACATATACATTCATGATGAGCAAAACAAATATAGAGTTTGAAAGGATTGATATTTCTGCAAATGATCATCCTCCTCCTTATTCAAGGTTGTATAAGGGTTGGTAAAAGTTCTGATTTGGTAGAATATGTTACGTGTTGGCTTTTCAATCCAAAGTCCTTTCACGAGGCATGAATCCTGGAAGTACCTCCCACTATCTATCTATCTATCTATCTATCTACATATATATATATATATATATGTGTGTGTGTGTGTGTGTGTGTTGTGTGTGTGTGTGTGTGTAAATAGATGCATTCCAAAAATGAAAGAAATTCGTTCACTCCTACATAATCGTGCTCAGAACGCTCATTGTAAAATTGTAAAAGATTCAGAAATTTAGATATTATCGGCTCGCAGTGAAATAGCATTAGAAACTCCCTTTGAATGTAATTGTTGAATGCTATATTTAATGTAACTACAGTCTACAGTAAAGTATGCAACCCTTATTCACCTGAGATATTTGGCCTTGTACTAGATTTATGGCGTACGCAGTATAAACCGTTGCTAATGCAATCTGAAATGTTCGAGGGTTGTTTTCAAATGCTATTTTTCCACAAGAGCTATCACACTACATAAGACTTGCAGATATCGATTTACTCACTTTCCAGCAACAATTGCATTAATACACATGAAATATGCATAAGTAACTGTTAAACATATCTATATTTATACGTAGCAAAGATGAACATGTGATAAAATGTTCAGCTAACAATACATTATAAGCGTCACAGTATATGGTGTCGACAACTTAACACGTTTTCTGCTGCCGGGACATTGGCTCTAAGGTGTTAATCCCTGTGTTGTACCCACTAATTGAATACCGAATCTATTTGTTATCAATCATTAGAATACTGCATTAAGCAATAAAGACACTACAGAATGAATGTATTTTTCTGTTTTGGGCTTTTCCTTCTTCCGATTGCCAGAGAAATTAGAAATTAAAGAAACTAATGCACTTTTCACGACGCACTGGAAATGCAATTCTAACCGATGCCGATGACAGTTGATTGATATTAGCATTTGAACATATAATAAAATTAGGTGTCAACTAATTAAGACAATGACCGAAAAATATTAGTGTATGCATCCTTTTTAGATTGACAGGAATTAAATAATTTCTTCTTCTTTTTTTTGTGGCACGTTATGTTAGTCTTAGAAAGATCATTCCCTTTATTTGATATTGTATGTAATTCAAACAAAATGTTTTTGTTGCTCTGCTAATGTCATTTCCCTGAATAAGCGTGCTAAGATCTAAATGTACTTGCACTTGCACCAACGAGGAAAATGTTGACATGCGTAATAGGTGAGAAATTACCAGAAAGGAAGAACTATGAACCTTTTACTGAAAAATAAGTATCTTCTTATATGATTCGTCACGCGATTCGTCATTGCTCAACGGAGGTGACTTGAAAAAACAAACTAATACTTACTTATCTAATTTGAAATGCATAGAAAAGCTGGTTTGTTTCTTGTTGAACATAAACGACTAAATGAAGAGCTAGATAATGTTTCAGATACTTACGAAGTGTAAATGTACAATTATAATTTATTCGTCGGTTTTTGATGCTTTTGTTTAGTTCCGTTAGATCAATCATTTCTCTTGCTGTTGCAAAAACAAGAGTATACGACCATTGCAGCCCCTGATAGTCACCTATGGAGCTGAAACATGGGATGACTGACCCCCAAACTCGGAGCTATACAACACGCACATGAGACAATCATGCTTAACATTGCGTGGAGAGATCACAAGACAGCACAGTATATTAGGAGAAAGAATGAGTAGTAAATGTAATAAAATCCATTATGAAAACTAAAATTGTAATGGTCATTTAGCAAAAATGGCAAAAGAGTGCTGGGCATCAGGACTCAAAATGTAGATCTCCATAGATCATCAGCAAAACAATGACCGGCAGAAAGTAAGATGGTGCAGTCAACTAGAGTTCATGGACATTGTCTTCATGCTGCCAACAAGAGAGATCTACGGAATTTATGAAAAGGTCTATGTCCACCGACAGAAAGCAGATGTCTTCTAATGATGATAAATTGATCAATTTAAGTAAAGGGAAAAATAAATAAGAGAGGGATGTTAAAGTATTTTCTTGAAACTTGTAAAATTCATGAGACGATACAAAATTAGTAATAACAAAAAAGAGGGTGTAAAAAATGTAAAAATACGTAAAGTAATACTTGAAAGAACCAAACAACAAGAAAACATATCTGCTTAGTCATCAAATACATCCTGTCACGCCATCAATGTATTTTGGCTGCATGTAGTGTTGGGGTGAACAATCAAAAATTGGATAAAGGGTTCGATCAGTAAGTTACATCTATTGTCCTCGTTGGGTAGTGATCTCTAAAAAGTTCGAAGTTAAAACAAACCAGCAACAATACGAGTAGGAATACTGCCGGACACAGAGTGAGGAACCAACTTAGCCTGAACCTCCATTGCCCTAGCATACACACACATGGAAAAGGGGAATGAGAAAAGTTTTTATTTCCTTGATGTGCGTGCGTGTGATACATACATAGCCAGCCAGACAGCCAACTATCCAGCCTCACTTGCAAATTATTGGAATTCATTACCACAGTTTTGGTCGACGGTCTTCAATAGAACAAAGGCATCAAAGAAAGAGTTGAAATAATATCCCAAATATAAAAAGTAAACCCATAACAAAATTATGTATAAACAAGAACACAACTACAATCACTTATATCAGAATGTAGCAAATATGGAAACAGAGGAATGATGAGGCGGAAACATCAAAAGAGATACAGGAGTAAAAGAATTTAAAATATCGATCAGTATTACATGCAGGCTTCGTTTACGTCGGAACAGTCACTTGAAATTGTTGTCAACTCCTTCGAGACGAAATTCAATGAGGCAACAAAAAACGTTTAAACAAGCTGAAAAAGATTAGTCTGAACACAATGGATACTCTGTCGAATCGTTGCGTTATCAAGACTCGAGAGAAAAGCCAGTTTTAAAACCGAGTACAACTATAACTTGTTTGGATTGTTCCCTTGAATTTCTCCACCTAGATTTTCCCTGGCTTAGTAAAATGTGACGGAAATATCAGCATATTGGCTATCCTACCTGTGAATTGAAATATCCCACAACGACATTGGAGTGTTTTCTTGTGTCTTCGAGTAGGTCATCATAAAAGTTGTCTATTTCCTTTTGGTTGATTGCAAAGTGGGAGCGTAAACTTGGATTATATCGAGCTTTTATCCTATCGAAAGTTGTATGGTGACGCTACCTATTCGGTCAGAGACAGCTATGAAGCCGGTTACATTGTCTTTGAGGTCTTTATTGATGAGAAAGCCTACTCTACTTTGTTTTACTTTCTCTTTTCCGTAGCTGTAAAGGAGATGGCTTCTCAGTTCGATCAGTTCTTCTCCGGGTCTTTTACCTCACTAATGCCTATGATGTCCCATTTGACATTTTGGTTTCATTTTCTGGATCGGTGAAATCAAAAATGTCAAATGGGACAACATAGGCATTATGTAGTCATATTACCCATTCCATGTGGCCTTGGATTATGCACTAATCTACTAAGGATAAAATTACTAATTTTCTAACAAAGATGTTTTGATGTTCAATAAAGCCATATTTCTTTATCATAGAGCTTTTGTATTATCAACAGCATTGCGTATTGCCTTTATGGTATACAAAATTGGAGACTTGATTACTGTTCGCAACTATGGTTTTGAATTGGCCATATTGATTGGGGCTCATAAACTCGGTCTTTATCACATCGGCGTAGAGACTGATTTCTTCTGCAGCGGTTCCAGTCCACCAAAGAAGTTTCGTTGCATTGTCAATGGTGTCCATTTAAAAGGCAAGATCATCGGCATCTATTATCTTGGCGGGATGTCGATAGCTCCTAGATTTTCTTATTTCAACCCAAGTTTTCTCAATGTCATCCGAAATTTGTACGATATAGTCGAGACAACTGAAGATAAGAGAGAGTCAAAAGGTTTCTTTGAAGCGCACCAGCTGCAATATCAAAGTCTGATGACTGGACTAATACATATATATATATATATATGTGTGTGTGTGTATGTATGTATAATCACATTATAAGGAAAGTAATATTTGAATAGGATTTATCATTCTGACAAATTTTGCCTTGCAGCCTTATTGAAAGTTATAGAGGAATATCAGGCTTATAATTTTGTGCTATCAAATAGTCATTTACTGTGTGTGATGGGTATGGGTTCAAATGACAGAATTCGTATCACCTTCCTGTTTTCGGAAATAAGGATCTATATTTAGCTGAGCGGTTTCTTCTTAATTTTGAATATTTTTTTGTGCTTGTGTTTTATACTTTTATGAAACATTGTTTTTTGGAATATAGAAACACTTTAACATTGTTTCACTCAAAATAGATACTTAGGCAAAGTCAGAAGGACAAACATGTTAGTATTACAAATTCAGCCAAGATAAAACACATGTTCTTATTGTTATACACACGCATATATATATATATATATATATATATATATATATATATATATATATATATATATATATATATATATATGTGTGCATGTGATTGGCTGTTCCTGCATATTATAACGCCTTTTTTGATTTGTCATTGAAATGTACACCAGTAATATATATATATATATATATATATATATATATATATATATATATATATATATTAGACGCACTCACACTAGGCATTCAAAAGGATGAATATACACATAGGTTGATAAAGTGAGAGTTGAAAAGCAACAAAAGGCGTATAAAGATAAATGAAAGAAAGGACGAAATAGTATCCAAACGATTGACGTATATTGCTGATGGTTGGGCGAGGAAAAATTATTTATGCCGTAAAAACATATGGTTTTTAAAGACCCCGGATCAGTAGCTCAACATTCTGGCAAAATAAAATTTAGTTGACATTTTATTGCTTCCAGCTTACAGTATATGCCAGGACAGGCTGTTTTACAAGGGTATTCAGATGACTACCTCTCGCTGCAAATCATCTAATGCTTATAAATGTCCGTATCAAGTTTTGATAGACTGCCCCCCTCGGTCATAATTCCAGCCCATCCGACGCAGAGTAATATTTTAATAGCTTTTTTTTCGTTGTTGTTTTTAATGTCTGTCCGATGTATCGGTGTATACGACATTTGATTCCATAAGGAAAAAATATATTCTCATCCATGAATAAATCTATTTATTTTCCAATCATGTGTTTTGCCATCATGACCATTTTCTCTCACCCCCCGCCACGTTCATTCAAAAACGTTTTACCTCCTTCAAGTGCAACATTTTCTATCACATCAGTCAGATAGAGTGATAAATGTTTGGAAAATATTACATTGTACCAAAAAAGATGTCAGCATTTATATAATTTTTCAATTGCATTGTATTAAGAAATATGAAAAACAATTTTGCTGCGCATTTCTCATACCAACAAGATTAAACCTAATTTTCAATTTTAAAACGTAGATAAAAGTAGTAGAATCGACATTTGTAATTAGCCTATACTCGTAAAATTCCTTTGAGAGTGTAAGAAACAAAAACATAGACATTGCCTAGCGTCTCATGTAAGTAAATTATTCTCATCCTTCATCTTTCTCTTTTGCTTAGTCGTCATTACCGTTCATCATACATCATTTTCATGATTTCAGATTACTTTTTTTTTTTGCTTTCATCGCTTCCTCATTTCCTTTGGTCTGTTACTTGGCAAGTAAGAACATTTCCTGCATTTCTTCGTTTCTATTCGTTTATTGATTTTAATTAGTATTCGTTCGCTAATGTGTAACTTTTTGGATTCGAAGCTGACGCAGATGTATTGTTTCATAGCTTTGGCAGAACCCTATTGGAAAAAAAAAACTAGTCAATTCCAACACAAGCTCTCTGTTCAATACTAGTAATCCTTATTAACTCTCCATTAAAAGCTGCATCTTTGGATGACATTCTTTTCATTGAAATCCTACATACTTTAGCTATATGAGAACATTTTCAAATAGTTTGTTCACTATATCCAGCCCCACAAAATAATCTGCAATTACTGCCGGAGAAGTGTCCAAACACCTCAAGAACCAGTTCCTATGCCCTGATAGAATTGAGCAACGAATCAGAGGAGATATTACTGCACACTAATCATCAGATTCTGTCCATGGGCTACCCAGACTTTAGTGAGATACCATTAAGTGATGTTTTATACAATGTGACCGTTGCTGTCAAATGATTGAGGGAGTACAACACTTCTAAAACTAAATTCATATTTGATTAGTTGGAAAATCCAATTTTGGCAAGCTTTAAACCAAATAGCAAAGGGATTCATAAGGCACATCATTTCAATTCGTTCAGCCAGTGCACGTTACAATAGTCACTGATTTGGAAGTTCAAAACACTACCATGCTCGAAATCGAATTTTCATTTCCAATGTTAATTGAATATATGGTTCCTTTGAATATGGGGAATATGTGAACTTCTATGTCTATATAACGTTTCAATGGAATAATGAAACAAGTCAATTTCTATATAGAAATATAATTCTTTCATCATCAGTCTTTTAAGGTCCGTTGTTGGACATAGACTTTCCCGAGGATTTGCCACAATTCTCTATCATGGGCGTTGCAGGGCCAGTATTACCTGAATTTATCTAGTTCATCTTTCCATTTTGTGTTCAGTCGTTCTCAGTTTCTCATGTGATCTCTGGGGATCCATGTTGTGAGTCTGGACTTCCATCGGTTGTCTTGTGACATGGCCTGCCCATTGCCATTTCAGTTTTTTAATAGATTGTATGATGTCTCAGACTCCTGTTTTCTATGTTTATACAATGAAAATCATAATTCTTTACAGCATTTTTTGAATTTATTGGTCATTTTGGAATCTGAAACTCCATGAATGGAACCAACAATGGCATCTCTGCTGAGCAAGCCTCTAGAATAGAATGCTTTGGGAGAAAGATCTTCATGATGATATCATGACTGGAGAATAAGCTCCATAATTTGCTGAATATGACGAAGAAGAGTTATATGGATTTGATTGAACTGCTTTGTGATTTTTCTTCTGAACTTTTTGAATGAATAGTAATCAAATTTACAAATTATATTTCATATCTTTTCCATGTATTACAGAGTTTTAGACCAATTTGTGATTTCTTTCTTGTTTTGTTTTCCCTCGCCAAGGAAAATCTTCGAATGACTTAATAATGTTTCGACTTAACTTTTGCCCTGTGATCACGTCTCCACATCAAACATACGGTATAAATTTGAACGTCACTTATTTTTGAGCAGCGGATGGATTAATGGTCCGATGGAATACGGTTATTATTTGAATGTCTGTACAGTTATAACGTTGAAATCAAGCAGTAGTAGTATTAATGAGAGGAGGGGGGAAGGAACAGTATTAGTGACGCTTATGAATCATAAAATATACAAACAAGAATAATCATAATTTGAGCCAAAAGTAGTGGTAGTCTGGGTTATTGCGTGCAAAATCATTTCTTATCTGCCTATAGCGCAAAAAAAACCCCCCACAGAACACGTGTAAGGAAGTAAAAAAGAACCGAGTGAAAAAAAATAAACACATCATTCAAAAATAAAAAAGAAGTCTTGTAATATAATTTTAATTAGGTTGTTTGCGTTGTATAAAACTGGCTTCGGGCTTCGAATCTTTTTGAGATTACTTTAAGATCAGAGTCGTTGAGCAAAAAGCGAAATCAACAGAGTTAGTAAACAAATGAGGCCTAAGTCAAAGCTTCCGCCGTAAAAGCAAAATATCGCAACTATTTGAAATTAAAATGCCTTCTTTCTATCTGATTTTTGTTCGGATACGTGTTTACTTCAATTAGTTCAATCTATTTATTAGGAAATGAAATAATGTGCTATCGTGTGCTCTTTTACTCATCTTCTATTCTCTCTCATATTTTTCTTTCGTTTGCATTCTCTTTTCAGCAATTAATTATTTTCCACATATTTACTTCTCTCTGTCACATTTTGTCTGCATCCTTATTGTCATTTGTAAAGCTTCTTTTTTCCTCTTTCTTTTTTTTTCCCTCTTTCTTTTTCTTTTTTTCCTCTTTCTTTTTCTTCTTTTTCCTCTTTCTTTCCCTCCTTTTTCCTCTTCATTTTTCTTCTTTTTCCTCTTCGTTTTTCTTCTTTTTCCTCTCCATTTTTCTTCTTTTTCCTCTTTCTTTCCCTCCTTTTTCCTCTTCATTTTTCTTCTTTTTCCTCATTCTTTTTTTTCTTTTCCCTCTGTTCCTTTTTTTTCCATTCCTTTCTTTTTCTTTTTTCTCTTTTTGGCTTTTTCTCTTCCCTTTTTTTCTTCATCTTTTCCTTTTTTCTTTCTTTTCTTTTTTTCTTTTTGCCTTTCTTCTTTTTTTTCTTTCTGGTTCTCCTCTTCTTTATTGTTGTCT
The DNA here is from genome assembly GCA_963457665.1 of Thysanoteuthis rhombus. Taxonomy (NCBI): domain Eukaryota; kingdom Metazoa; phylum Mollusca; class Cephalopoda; order Oegopsida; family Thysanoteuthidae; genus Thysanoteuthis; species Thysanoteuthis major. The sequence continues at coordinate 17,809,862 of OY735211.1, forward strand.
TTTTCTTTCCCCCTTTTCCTGTCTGGTTCTCTTTTTGTTCCTTGTTCTGTCTTTCTTCCTTGTTCTCTTTTTCTTTCTTGCTCTTTTTTTCTTTCTTGTTCTCTTTTTCTTTCTTGTTCTCTTTTTTTTCTTGTTCCCTTTTTCTCTTTGGTCCTATATCTCTTTCTGGTTCTCTCTTTCTTTCTGGTTCTCTTTTACTTTTTGGTTCTCTTTCTCTTTCAGGTTCTCTTTTTCTTTTTGGTTCTCTTTTCCTTTCTGGTTCTCTTTTCCTTTTCTGGTTCTCTTTTCCTTTTCTGGTTCTCTTTTTCTTTTTGGTTCTCTTTTTCTTTTAGATTCTCTTTTTCTAAAAACCAGGAAGAAAAAGAGAACCGAAAAGGAAATGAGAAACAAAAAGGAAAAGAAAACCAACAAGAAAAAGAGAACCAAGAAGAAAAAGAAAACCAGAAAGAAAAAGAGAACCAGAAAAAAAAAACAAAAAGAAAAAGAAAACCAAAGAGAAAAAGAGAACCAAAAAGAAAAAAAGAACCAGAAAGAAAAGAGAACCAGAAAGAAAAAGTGAACTAAAGAGAAAAAGAAAACCAGGAAGAAAAAGAGAACCAAAAACAAAAAAAGAACCAGAAGAAAAAGAAAACCAAAAGGAGAAAGAGAACAAGAAGAAAAAGAGAACAAAAAGAAAAAGAGAACCAAAAAGAAAAAAAAAACAAGAAGAAAAAGACAACCAGAGAGAAAAGAGAACCAGAAAGAAAAAGAGAACCGAAAGGAAAAAGAGAACAAAAAAGAAAAAGAGAACCAAACAGAAAAAAAAGAACCAAAAAGAAACAGAGAACCAAGAAGAAAAAGAGAACCAAGAAGAAAAAGAGAACCAGAAAGAAAAGAGAACCAGAAAGAAAAGAGAACCAGGAAGAAAAAAAGAACCAGAAAGAAAAGAGAACCAGGAAGAAAAATAGAACCAGAAAGAAAAAGAGAACCAGAAAGGGAAAGAGAACCAGAAAGAAAATGAGAACTAAAAAGGAGAAAGCCAAAAAGAAAAAAAAAAAAGAACCAGAAAGGAAAAGAGAACAAAAAGGAAAAACAAAACCAAAAAGAAAAAGAGAACCAAAAAGAAAAAGGGAACCAAAAAGAAAAAGAGAACCAAAAAAAAGAAAACCAAAAAGAAAAAGAGAAGAGAAAGAAAAAGAAAATGAAAAAGAGAAAGAGAACCAGAAAGAAAAGAAAACCGGAAAGAAAAGAGAACCGGAAAGAAAAAGAGAACCAGAAAGAAAAGACAACCGGAAAGAAAAAGAGAACCAGAAAGAAAAGAGAACCAGAAGGAAAAAGAGAACCAGTAAGAAAAAGGGAACCAGAAAGAAAAACAGAACTAAAAAGAAGAGAAAAGAAAGTTCTTTTGGACCTTTTTTTCTTTCTGGTTCTCTTTCTCTTTTTCGTTTTCTTTTTCTTTTTGTTGTCTTTTTCTTTTGGTTTTCTTTTATTTTTGGTTCTTTTTTTTTTGGTTCTCTTTTTTTTTGGTTCTCTTTTTCTTTTTGGTTCTCTTTTTCTTTTTGGTTTTCTTTTTCTTTTCGGTTCTCTTTTGGTTTTTGGTTCTCTCTTTCTTTCTAGCTTTCTTTTTCTCTTTAGTTCACTTTTTCTTCCTGGTTCTCTTTTTCTTTTTGGTTCCCTTTTTCTCTTTGGTTCTCTTTTTTTTTTCTTGTTCCCTTTTTCTTTTTGGTCCTATATTCCTTTCTGGTTCTCTTTTTCTTTCTGGCTCTCTTTTTAATTTTGGTTCTCTTTTTCTTTCAGGTTTTCTTTCCCTTTTTGGTTCTCTTTTCCTTTCTGGTTCTCTTTTCCTTTCTGGTTCTCTTTTCCTTTCTGGTTCTCTTTTCCTTATGGTTCTCTTTTTTTTTTTGGTTCTCTTTTTCTTTTTGGTTTTCTTTTCTTTTTAGTTCTGTTTTTCTTCTTGGTTTTCTTTTTCTTTCTGGTTCTCTTTTTCTTCTTAGTTCTCTTTTTCTTTTTGGTTCTCTTTTTTTTCTGGTTCTCTTTTTCCTCTTGGTTCTCAATTTTTTTTTTGGTTTTCTTTTTCTTTTTTTCTTTTTGTTTCTTTTTTTCTTTTTTGTTCTCTTTTTCCTTTTGGTTCTCATTTTCTTTCTGGTTCTCTTTTCCTTTCTGGTTCTCTCTTCTTTATGTTTTTTTTTTCTTTTTGGTTCTCTTTTTCTGTCTGGTTTTCTTTTCTTTTTAGTTCTGTTTTTCTTTCTGGTTCTTAATTTCTTTCTGGTTCTCTTTTTCTTTCTGGTTCTTTTCTTAATTCTGGTTCTCTTTTTCTTTCAGGTTCTATTTTCCTTTTTGATTCTATTTTCCTTTTTGATTCTATTTTCCTTTCTGGTTCTCTTTTCCTTTCTGGTTCTCTTTTCTTTATGGTATCTCTTTTTTTTTTGGTTCTCTTTTTCTTTTTGGTTTTCTTTTCTTTTTAGTTCTGTTTTTCTTTCCGGTTCCCTTTTTCTTTCTTGTTCTCTTTTTCTTTCTGGTTCTCTTCTCTTTCTGGTTCTCTTTTTCTTCTTGGTTCTCTTTTTCTTTCTGGTTTTCCTTTTCTTTCTGGTTTTCTTTTTTTTTTTAGTTCTCTTTTTCTTTATAGTTCTCTTTTTCTTCCTGGTTTTCTTTTCTTTCTGGTTCTCTTTTTCTTTTTGGTTTCTCTTTCTTTTCGGTTCTCTTTTCTTTCTGGGTCTCTTTTTCCTCTTGATTGTCAATTTTTTTTTGGTTTTTCTTTTTCTTTTTTTCTTTTTGTTTATTTTTTTCTTTTTTGTTCTCTTTTTCTTTCTGGTTCTCTTTTCCTTTGAGGTTCTCTTTTTCTTTCTGGTTCTCTTTTTTTTTTGGGTTTTTCTTTTTCTTTTTTTCTTTTTGTTTATTTTTTTCTTTTTTGTTCTCTTTTTCTTTCTGGTTCTCTTTTCCTTTGAGGTTCTCATTTCCTTTCTGGTTCTCTTTTTCTTTCTGGTTCACTTTTCTTTTTGGTTCTCTTTTTCTTTTTGGTTCTTTTTTTCTTTCTGGTTCTCTTTTTCTTTTTGCTTCTCTCTTACTTTCCGGTTGTCTTTTCCTTTCCAGTTCTCTTCTTCTTTCTGGTTCTCTTTTTCTTTCCGGTTCTCTTTTCTTTTGGTTCTCTTTCTCTTTTTCTTTTTGGTTTTCTTTTTTTTTTTTTGGTCCTCTTTTTCTTTTTGGTTCCCTTTTTCTTTTCGGTTCTCTTTTTCTTTTTGGTTTTGTTTTTCCTTTTTGTTCTCTTTTTCTCTCTGGTTCTCTTTTTTTCTTTTTAGTTTTCTTCTTTTTAGTTCTCATTTTCTTTCTGGTTCTCTTTTCCTTTCTGGTTCTCTTTTTCTTTCTGGTTTTCCTTTCTTTTTAGTTCTGTTTTTCTTTCTGGTTCTCTTTTTCTTTCTGGTTCTCTTTTCTTTCTGGTTCTCTTTTTCTTTTTGGTTCTCTTTTTCTTTCAGGTTTTCTTTTATCTTTGTAGTTCTTTCTTTTTTTTTGTTTTTTTTTTTTCTTTTCTGCCCTCTTTTCCTTTTGGTTCTCTTTTTCTTTCTGGTTCTCTTTTTGTTTTTGGTTCTCTTTTTCTCTCTGGTTTTTTTTTTCCCTTTTGTTCACTTTTTCATCCTGGTTTTCTTTTCTTTCTGGTTCACTTTTTCTTTTTGATTCTCTTTTTCTCTTTGGTTTTCTTTTTCTTTTCGGTTCTCTTTTTCTTCATGGTTCTCTTTTTCTTCCCGGTTCCCTTTTTCTTTTTGGTTCTCTTTTTCTTTATAGTTCTCTTTTTCTTCCTGGTTTTCTTTTACTTTTTGGTTCTCTTTTTCTTTTTAGTTCTCATTTTCTTTCAGATTTTTTTTTCATTATGGTTCTCTTTTCTTTATGGTTCTCTTTTTCTGTTTGGTTCTCTTTTTCTTTCTGGTTTTCTTTCTCTTTTTAGTTCTCTTTTTCTTTCTGGTTCTGTTTTTCTTTCTGGTTCTGTTTTTCTTTCCGGTTTTCTTTTCCTTTCCAGTTCTGTTTTTCTTTCTGGTTCTCTTTTTCTTTCCGGTTCTCTTTTTTTTCTGGTTTTCTTTCTCTTTTTCGTTTTCTTTTTCTTTTTGTTTTTTTTTTCCTTTTTGTTCTCTTTTTTTCTCTGGTTCTCTTTTTTTTCTTTTCGGTTTTCTTCTTTTTTGTTCTCATTTTCTTTCTGGTTCTCTCTTCCTTTCTGGTTCTCTTTTCTTTATGGTTCTCTTTTTCTTTTTGGTTCTTTTTTTCTGTCTGGTTTTTTTTTCTTTTTAGTTCTCTTTTTCTTTCTGGTTCTCTTTTTCTTTTTGGTTCTTTTTTTATTCCTGTTTCTCTTTTTATTTCTGGTTCTCTTTTTATTTCTGGTTCTCTTTTTATTTCTGGTTCTCTTTTTATTTCTTGTTCTTTTTTTTTCTGGTTCTCTTTTCTTTCTGGTTTTCTTTTTCTTTCCAGTTCTCTTTTTCTCTTCGGTTTTCTTTTTCTTTTTGGTTTTCTTTTTCTTTTTGGTTCTCTTTTTCTTCCTGGTTCTTTTTTTCTTTTTAGTTCTCTTTTTCTCTTGGTTCTCTTTTTCTTTTTGTTTCTCTTTTTCTTTTTGTTACTCTTTTCCTGTCTGGTTATCTTTTTCTTTTTGGTTCTCTTTTTCTTTTCCCTTTTTGCACTCTTCTCTTATCTTCACTTTTCTTATCTTTTTCTCATTTCTTTTCTTATTTCTTTTTATCTTATCTCTTTCCTCATCTTTTCTTATCTCTCTTCTCATCTCTTCTTTTTTCATCTCCTTTCTCATCTCTTTTTTTCTCTTTTCTTTGCTTTTTTCTCCTTTCCTTTCTTTTCTTTTCTTTTTTTTTCTTTTTTCCTTTCATTTCCGTTTTTCGTTTTTCTTTCTCACTACTTATTTCTTTTTCATAATAATTATTATAATGATCATGATAAATTTCACACCGGTTATCTGGTTGTTACTGGTGGAGAGTCAGTGACAACAAGTCTCTTCCGGACTCCAGCCTCCCTTTTAACACACTTGCAGTGCTGCTGTTTAGTGTTTCCCACAAGTTGCCCAGTGGTGATCACTGAAGGCTGAGTGACTGAGATTCTCCTCAGGTCTCTAGCCCTATTCTCCTCAACATTTGTCCTCTCTCCTTTCCCCTCCCTTCGGACCATTGCGAACTGATGGGGTCATGGATTTTATATTTCTAGCAATCTCATCGGTATTCTTGACTTTCCCAGTAGTGCTTAGTAAAGTGATTAGTATAGTCTCAATTCTTCTTCTTATCCCCAGTTCTTCCAATTTCGCTTTCAAGGTCTTGGTACCGTTCTGAGTATACCCACTATTACTGGTATTACTCATACATTCATTATCCACGTTTCTTTCAGCTCCCTTGCTAGGTCCTTGTATTTTTCAAGTTTTCTGCTCTTAAATAATCTGAACTGCAGGCACGGCCACGTCTATTAATTTATGGGTTCTTCTGAATTCGATCTTTTTGCTTGGATGGGGTGTTCAGTTGAATTATCATTCACATTCTTTTCCTCTGTTATTATGTCTTCACCTTTTCCTTCGAATTGCTCATTCTTTTTACTTTTTTTTATTTCGTTTTGTTCTTTTTTTCTTTCTCTGTTAGGCTACTACTGACCGCTTGGGTCGCAGATCTCATATTTCTAGTACTTTCCTCGGTATTTGTGCAGTTCCTAGCAGAGCTGTGGTCTGTGTAGTCCCAATCCTTCCTTCTATTCCCAGCTCCTGCAATCTTGCCTCCAGTCTCTTTGCTCCGGTTCCAAGTACACCTTTTATTTCTGATACTACCCTAACTTTTATGTTCCAAACCCTTTTCAGTTCTCTTGCCAGGTCCTGGTAATTTCCCAGCTTTTCATTCTTTTTCCTCTTTACTCTATGATCCACTGGCACGGCCACGTCTATTATTTGGCAGGCTTCCCTCCTTTTTTCCACGATTACTAAGTCCGGCCTCTTACTTTGGATGGGGTTCTCCGTTTGGATGTCAACGTCCCTAATTAACTTGTGGTTTCCAATCTCAAGGGCTAGCTGGAACATGGAACCTAACCAAGAAATGGATCCACAACTGAGAAGTAAGCAACGTGCGCATAAGAGAATCATGTTTTTTGTTGTTTGTTGCGCTGCTTCGTACACTCTTTATAATGTCTTCCCTGTTTGTTTGCACATATTTTTCTAGATCCGCTTTTGCCCTTTGTGAAGAGTCCTTTATGCTGATAAACCCTTTACCGCCTTCTTTTTTCTTCATGTATCGTCCATTTGTGTCATCTCTGCGGTATTATTATTATTATCATTATTATTATTATTATTATTATTATTATTATTATTATTATTATTATTATTATCATTATTATTATTATTATCAATTTCACATCAATAGCCCGGCGGTTGAGTGACAGCAAGTCTCCTCAAGTACCCAGACTTCCTCTCCACACTCTCATTCTCCACATCAGTACTGTGGTTTTAAGTCTCCTCAGGTCTTCAACCTTCCTCTCATCTCATCTATCCCTAAGCTAACACAGCATCGAGAGTCAAGAACACCAAATGTTGCTAGCATGAATAAATGGATTTAATTTAATGGAAATCCATCCGGCTTAAGTATTAATTACAGTTATTTCGTTATGTTTTGAAAGGATGCATTAAAGCAGAACTTTTCAATTGTTTTTTCTTTCAACGGAGAAAGGGTCTTCAAAATCTTGACTCATCTTGATCAATCTTCGCCTAAACTGGAAACAGAACTTTTATTTAGAATATCAATTTATTTTGAATGTCTCAACGAAAAAAGATATTCGAAATAAACTGATTTACTTAATCATTCATGCAAAATTTCACTGTGGCAAAATATTACACGCTGATTTGAGCTTTTTAAGCATCTTCCCCTCAGCATTCTGTTATCTACTTCTATCGTCAAAATATTGGAACTCTAATAAAACCTATGCAACACATCAATGAACAGACTTTCAAAACCACTTTTTCCATGTCATATATTTTACTAATTTTCTTGCATTTTTGTGGAATATACTTTTGGCATATTGTTGATTACGCTATTTCTCAAGAATATTGTGCAACTTTTCAAACCTTGCACTTTTCTGCAAATTCTATTCATCGCTGAATCCGACGATACTTATGATTTTTCTTGGTAAAGGAGTAATTGTAACAACCTTGCACCAGCAGGTGGAAATAGATTTTAAACATATTTCAAAAGTGTCCAAATTAATCAAAATTAAGATTCGGTATGATTTCCACTAAATTTCAAATCATGGAACTTGGTTTATTTAGAAGAAATGTAAATACTTTTTCAAACAAAGCAAATTACTAGCCAACTTTCCGAAGAGCAGAGTAAATCTCTCGTTATATTTTATTGAAATAACAATTTAATTTATACAGAAGTATTACCACATATTATTAAATTCATTATACTTACATTCCCATTCAAGGATTCTAGGTATATTGTCTTGGCAGGTCGACTGCTTCACAATGCATCTTCCGAATCCTTTGTTCACTTAAATGTTTCCTTCCTAACTCCATTGTTCAAAAAGGCATGCTGAAATCATTAGTAAGTTTTCCTGTTCGTAGAGTAGCACACATAATTTATCGGAATCTTTGGTTCTATTGATGTTATGCATTCATACTCAACACGAAACATTCTTTGCAAAGAAAGAAAGAAATTATTCAAATTAGGTGAAGTCATTTTTACCTTAACATATGGAAAACTTAGAAGTGTACCGATTTCGTATAGAAATACATTTTTAATCTATCACAGTCGATGAATATGATTTGATATTATAATGAGACTAGCTTTGTATTGCACCATGCTGAATAGTGGGGGAAGTGGATCAGGAAGATTGTATAACATCAATCTTTAATGTATTAAAGACTTGCTTTAACAATCAGCATTAATTTGATTTTACCGGTGCGCGAACACAGGCCACTTGAAAGTAAGGGATATGCAAGCATATGAAATACCAAATAGGGCCTGTTCTATGGAACAGTGATGGTCTATCAACTGCAAGAACACAATCTTACAAAACAGGAAGGGGAACGTCTACAAATACCAATGAAGTTCATCGAAGCGATACTTTGTTGGCCTAATATTTTTGCATAATATTGTATTCCTCTTACTGTTCTGTCTACTGACTTATTCTACTCATTGTAACCATTTGTTATTGTTTTTTATCGGGGGTTGCTTTCACTATAACGCAAGGTGACGACATTTTAGAATGGGTCATATTCATCTTGGTAATTTTAACAGACTGAAAATGGCTACAACTCAATAACAATAATATCGATTTAGAAATATCGTTTTTTGATAATTTTCTGGTTGAAATATTACAATGAAGAATAGAAGCCAGTATTTTTAGTTTTTTAATTCTATCTTGTTTTAAAAATATAAAATCAATCAGTGTATTGTGGAAAACTGAAGAATCTGTAAGAATCCAAGGATCATAGAATATTGAAGGATCGGTACAAATGTAAACTTTAGATAATATCATTACTATGGCAATTAAATATACCTTATAGCAATTTTTTATCAATGATCTAGCGACATTCAATAATATGTAATTGCCAACATAGAATTGTTCACATCAAAATTGCAACATAATGGGATATTGCGAAAATATTTTGTATTAGTATGACGAAAGTCTAAAATGTAGACATGGAAATAAAGGGGAGGCAATCAATTAATGGAACACCGATCAGGTTAGAAAATATGAATCAGCTCTGAAAAAAACTTCATTTGAAATGAATGAAAAATTATCAAAAAGAATGAATTCTCTCCATTCAAATATTCTTGTAATGTAAAGCTGTTTATAGCAATGGATTTAAAGAAATTACAAGGGATTTATAACAATAAATGTGAATCTATATCAAAGAATGTAAGAAGTTCCAATTTTTGTATCTTTTGTTATCGACCTGTTGTTATAACGTAAAAATCCTGTGTCATTGTGATCACAATATACAGCTTGTTCTGTATTTTACAAACACAGAGCTCAACAACACAAAGATAAATTGTCCCACCTTGTTGCTTCCAGCAAACCTAATCCCTTCTTGATAAACAGAAGAAAAACTCACTTCTCTATTGTAGGTAATAGCCATTGTTTGATTCGGTTCCATGCTTCGAATGTGAATATATATTCTTTGAAAAATAATATACATATAGAAATTTATAGAAACTGACTACATGTATGACATAAGTTATTTGTTAAAGCATAGCTTAAATGGATATAAAATTTGACTAACACTACTGGGGTGCCATACTTATATAACTGCAGTTTTTTTTTTCTTTTTGAATCTCCAAAATGTTACATGTGGGGACCTGGAATGTTGCTTAGCGTAACATCTTTTTATGGCTGAGGACACGTAGTGGTAGTTATGAAAGGTTTTACATAATTCAATTTTCGATGAAACCATAAATTTAGACCGGGCCCTGAATTCTCCATTCTGGAGAATCTGAATTCTAGGGCTTGTTTCCAACTGATTCAGCAGTTGAAATTCAAGTGGGTCCCTAATTTCACTGCCAGGTGAAGTTTGGGTACGAAAAAGTGATAAGTTTTCAAAAGTATCAGTACTTTTAAAATGCTATCATTGATCCATTTGATTATGTATCTTCGGATTCCATTCTTAATGAGAACCCAAATCCGATCATTCCTTCAATGGATATGAAAGGATGTCTTCAAAGTTTATCCCAACTGAAAAAAAAACCTCCATGTTATTCAAATCATTGTTTCTCATGGTATTTTGACATGAACATCAATAAATGCATCTTTTCAATGTGTTTACATTTTTTTTTTAGCTCACATATAGATACTTACCTCTATCTCTCTATTTAACAATCTATCAACTAATCAGGACTCCCTTAGCAGAGCCCTGCGCTTCTTACAAGTGAGCGGACGCGCTACTACTTCATCACCTGAAAGTGATAGTATTTGTACATCTTTATCTTTTTGTTTCTAATTATGAGTAGTTAGTTAGCCTTATATGTAAACAGATAGATAAAATTTCTAGCTAATATCTGGTGTCAGATAAAGATTGTACCTAATTAGTTGAATCCCACTGTTAATGCCATTATTATTTGAGTTTTATTTTTTAATCATTTTTTTATTTTTTTAACTCAAATAGAATTTTCGTATAGAAAAAGTCATATTTTGAATGCTTTTTCTGTTTTAAGATTGTATTTTCTTTAAGATCTTGGGCTAATTTTACAAATAAGAAATGACATATGCAGTAATCAAAAAGTTAAAAGACTGATAGTTTTTCACTACTCGCTGCTTAGATTATTTTTTTGATAAGTAACGAAAACATTGTGTGGAAAAACTTTACCTATCATATTAACCTGAAATAATAATCATCTTTAGAACTGTACGCGCATTTAAATGAAACAATATTTGCACGTACATTTTTTTACAAAAAAGAAACACGTAAAAAAATGTTATTGAATCATTCAAGTTGAATGAATTGATCAACATATTTGACAGCCAGGCAATGCCAATCGCTCTGCTAGTACACACACACACACACACACACACACACATATATATATATATATATATATATATATATATATATATATATATATATATATATATATATATACATATATATATGAGAGAAAGTGTGACAAACATAAACTGAGGGAGGGAGAGTATTGAACTCACACAAATGGTGATGGTGTTGAAGAGGTAAATTTCGATAGGAAAAAAAGGGAGGGATTGAACAATAAATAAAAATAAATCTCTAAACGTTAAAATACAATATTAAACATATGTTTAGGATCACACATCTTTCATAATATTGCAACAAAAACTATCATTTCTATCAGCTCGTGTCTACAACTGAAATATTCAATTGACCACAGGTGTCTTTCAATGATGTACGCTTTCTGCCCGCTGAGTCAGAAATGTCTTCATAAGAGACATTTAAAGACGGTATTAATTTCTCATTAAAATCTATTATTTTCATATCAAAATACTAACAGATGATTTCGTGTCTGATTTATTTCTTTTTTCTTGAAGAACTTCCTCTCTTTAGAAACTTTGTGGAAATGTTTTATCCCTAAGACTTAAGGGAAGAAACATCAAAATATTGATGCTGACAAAAAAAGAGAAAGCTTAAAAATATTGACATTTAAAAATGTTTAGACAAAAAAATCGGACCTATTCTTTTCAATAGAATGTCTTTGGAGTAAAACACGGAACTGAACACGGTTTGTTTTTGCTATCAGCTAGGGACGACATTTACGTTTCTGTATTAGCAAAATCTTCCTGGTGACTCGCTTTGCAGCATACATTATCGGCAGAAATTCAGTGGATAGAGAGTTTATATTAGCAGAGGCTATCCAGTAGTTCAAAAAAAATTTATCACATCATCGGCAGAAGCCTTTTAGCTTATGTCGTTGAACATGGACTTTCCTCAGGATACACCATTTTCTATCATGGGTGTCGCTGAGCTAATGCTCTCCAAGCTTATCCATTTTGTCATGTCATTGTATATTTTCCGAGCCACAGTTTTGCATATGATCTCTTAGGATCCACTTGGGGAGCTGTGATGTTCTTCGATAGTCTGACATTCTCGCAATATGATCAGCAAATTGCCATTTCAGTTTCCTTGATGGATTCTATCATTTCGCCGACTCTTTTTTTTCTAATATACTGCGCTGTTTTGTGCTCTCTCTGTGTGATGCTGAGCATGATTCTCATGTGTACGTTGCATGGTTCTCAGTTCAAGTGTTAATCGTTTGGTAAGGTACCATGTTTCAGCTCCATAGGTGATTATCAGAGGATGCATTGGTTGCAGACACTCCTTTAAAAAAAAATATTGGGATTTTCTTGCACTTATAAGTTAAGTTTACTCTACCGAAAACCTGACATCCGACAGTGATTTTTTTTGCTTGATCTCATCATTGTTTGGGGGCTTTGTCCTGGAGGTATGGTCAATTTTTTTCAGGTCTGCATCTTCGATTTGATTCTCTGTATCTTAGTCCTCAACATGTTTGTTTGTATGTGATTTTTTGTCTACACTGAAGTTCATCTGTAACTCAACGTTCTAATCCTTTTCGTTCAGTTTGTCTAGCATTACTCAGATATCGAGAAGGTATTTGACAATGTCGTTGGCAAATATAAGATTACTGAGGTATTTGTCATCTCTTCTGATGTCTTCGTTTTCCCATCGTAGGTTTCAGAAGATCATCTCAAAGAAGGCTTTGATGAGTTTGAGCGAACTTTTTTATCCTTGTCTCACTCCCTATTTGAGCTGAAAAGGCATGAGTTTTTATTGTTTAGGTAATCAACAGCTCTGTCGATAAATATGTTGCAAGACTCCGGCATATACAGGGTCTACATCTTTGTTATCTGATAGCATCTATAATGGGGATTTCCATTAGGACAAAAGCCTTCTCAAAGTAGACAAATGCTACTGCGAGTGGCATATTATATTCTGCTCGTTTTTTTTGTTTATTTGTTTGTTTGGTTTTTTTTCATTTTTGTTTTCTATTAATTTACTGAATCAAGATAGTCAATGGTCGAGTAGCTTTTTTTCAGGATCTAACCGGTTTTCGTGGTCGGTTTCAACATAATGTTTTGGTGATTTCAGTTAGTTTAATTAGAAAAAATATTGATACACATGACCACAACCCAATTCAAAACTGATTTCCCTTTCTCTATATGGTAGGTTTCCAAACCAGGCTGATATTTAAGCTAAATATCATTCTGATGGATGCTTCTTTCAGTTGAAATACTCTTTAGCGATAACTTTTTAATGAAATTATTCCAACTTAAGATATGTGTAAGTCCAGTAGTACTCTTCAGTGAAAAGTTTTATACTCCCAGCAGGATTCAGAATTTCATGATAACTTTTCATTTAAGGTTCGGTTTTAAGCTATTGGAAGGAGTCTTTAATGAGTGAGCCGAGAAACATTGCCCTGTTGCATTATTAACAATGAATAAAGGCTCAAAATTTCAATCATAGTCAAGAACGGATCATGTATTTACAAAATAACACCTTTAAAACGACATAGTCACGTAGATGGTGAAATGATACACGAAAGCAAGGTGTCACAGTCAAAATTCCAAAAGCGTGTATAGAAAACCAGCATCGAAATACGCTGACATTCGAAAAGAACACAAATAAAGTAGAAGGCTCATCGTATATTCATAAGAACCTTATACTCAAGGGAAAATATTGGATAGATATGAAGCTAGATATACAAAAAAACTCAGAAAAACAACCTTACGTAAGGAATGTGAAATTGCTTGCGTTACAGACATTACATTGAGAGTATTCTTACAATCAGTCTGGCTCCCATATGTTATGAACTGAAAAAAATGCATCTCAATTTGAAAATTCCAACGAAATGTAGTATTGTCGAGAAGGTTTTTACGATAACAGCGGTAAAAATAGAATTATCTAGTTATGTACTCTAATACGATATTAATATCCTCGAATAAAAGATATCCCCCGAACATAAAAATGTGTATTTACCCTTATATATATATATATATATATATATATATATATATATATATATATATACACATATATATACACACATATATATATATATATGATGTATGTGTGTGTGTGTGTGCACGTATGTGTGTGCATACTCAAGTACATGCACTGTCTCGTTCGTGAGCCAATATATGGAAGAAGTTCATATTCACTATCAGATTCTTTTACAAGGTATTCTACGACGAAATGTGAAGTCAAAGAAGTTGACATACACATCCAAAAAAAGATAAGGTATATATACAAGCATGGGTTGTGCAAACTTGGCTTGAATGATATATATGTGTGTGTGTGATCTATCACCTAATATTCAATGGATGTTTGACTAATTAGCTGACAGATTCAAACGTTCCTGCTTCCTTGAATCAGGATGTTTATCTTAAAATATTGGTATCAAAATTCAGTTGTAAAAGTTTACAACCTGTACATAATTAGACAAGTTAGTTTTGCACACACACGGTCACAGTAGCATGTCACCCAGTTGCTACATTAATCGATGGTTTGCCGAAATAGCATCTTAACAGAACGAACTAGCTGGTTTAATTTATGAGGGTACCAAACTAAAAAGACAGGTAGTGAGTATTTTTGTCAGTTGTAATACAAGGCTAACGTGCTGATGTTTACTTCAATAAGTATCTACGATCTTCATCATATAACGATTCAATCAATCATGTTCATATTTTATAAGCTGATCGTTTCCGATGGTGCAATGCTGGAGCAAGTTCTGAATAAATTATCTACATAGTGAGCATTACTGTGGCTTTTTGTCAGTTTAAAGTTAATTCAATAGATTACTATTCGGTGCAATGACAAACATTGTAGTTTATGAGACCGTTACCACAGTAGTCAGTTCGACCAACAATGGATATTTCACATCTGTGGTCTTACGCCTCTCTTAAGATGAGTAAAATACATACATGTTGCCAAAATTTAATTTGGTCGTCTATCAAATCTAAACCATATAGTACCAATGGAGATTAAACTTTCCAACAGTTGCCAGCAAGACTATGCCAAACATGGAAAATATCTATATTGCTGTCTGGATTTGACATTCATCCTGATTGTCATTTACCCAATAAATGAGTGTAACCACGCCTTATTTTGGAATCTTTTTTCCGTCATCGTAGTAAAACATTCAAGATCGATTGATATCCATTTGGCTCCAGGATACATGCCTACTATTTCATATTTGGCTTACTTTGCAAAGCAGACTTGAAAGTTATTTTCCTTTTAGGGAGAGTTTATCAGATCTACAAACTATACCTGTTGGATATGCGATTGGACTATATTTAAAACACGAAACCAGTTTGCCAATATAGAAAGTCTCCTGGGTATTACTTTATTGACATCCAAAAATGATCCAGACATGTTTTATTGCTTCGTCGCCAAGAGGAATACGAGTTCATAAAATTATCTTTGACTTTTTTTTCATTTGATATTCTGGAGACCATTTACAGCATAGCAAAGAACACTGTCTTCTATAAAAAAACCAACGAGTCGTAGTTCAAAGTACTGTTGCATAATATCTTAAATACTAAATCTTGAAAATTGAGCATGTATGTTCCTGGATTGAAATGCCTAATGCAAAAAGCTTCAAAACCACCACTGGCGTTATAATCAAATATTTATCTTTTATAGTGGACAATCGGTCTTTCAAACAATTTATGAGAAGAATATCTTCAAACTTACACACTGTTACTTACCTGGAAACTCAGTAATGTTCGTTCATCTGAAAAAGAATGACAGTGTACAGAAAATACACTGATTAGAATATCATTCCTCTCTCTCTCTTTTTCCGTTTTGTATATTTCTGTATATGAAGAGGTTAAAATCATTTCTGGTTACTTTTACTACACATCAGCAACAACGTTTATGATGGTGAATAGTCACAAAAATAAATATCAATGATTTATATTACTCCAACTACTAAGATAGATAAATAAAAAGAATATCAGTTTTAACTGAACTACCACTTAATAATAAACGTGAAACAGAAGAGATCTA
>OY735211.1:17830348-17837848 GCA_963457665.1 Thysanoteuthis rhombus
TTCAAGTATCAATAGTCTGATATCAACTCAGGAAAATATCTACTTATATAATGAAACTGTCAACTATTTTACTAGAAGGTAACATTCCCATGCATAAGTACATATCCCACCCACTATTTTGAACGGTGGATACTTGCACTTAAAAGAAATCAGTATTTGTTTCTTGAAAAATCTTCTCGGAGAAATTCAATTAACCCTTGTGAAAAATTCACGGATATATCCAGTGCTTGATAATCGAAGAAGGAGAAAAAATGTCTTTAGAATAACAACTGCACTTGAATAATCAAATCATGATTTTTTTTTCATCCAAATACAGGACCATGTTTCCTTCAAACCGCAGTTCCATTACACATATATATATATATTTGTTTTGTTTTTTGAATGGGATCGATCGGGAAAAAAAAATTATCCCCACAGATCCTTCCTCTGTTTCCTTTATTATAGTAAAAAGACAACAAACCTCATGAATGCACAAGCAAAGTGACTATTTTATTTCCTTATAGATTCTGATGCATTATTTCTTATACAGCATGAATAGCCAAATACTAATGGATATTCCGTGTACAATAACGTCGTGGAGACACATGCATGTATAAAAATGAAATGAAAATACGATTCGATTCTTTGTGGTGACTCTGTTTTTCATGCTACTGGTATAGAATTCATTGTAAAGAACCGAATCCTTTACGCACATACAATACAAATCGGGGATGCAATAAGATATAAAATGATATAATATCCGATGAACGCTGGTTTTATTTCATGAAGTGCTCCATACATTAAACAGTAAATTTAGAGAAGAGCTTAAAATATGATAGAGTAAAGATTCGCTACACAAACATGCTTAAGTTTCTGCCCTGTTTTAGCTTCTTCAGGAGGAGGGTTTGGTTTATTTTAAACTTCTATTTGGGACATTTTTTGAAGGGATGTGTATTATTTTGGAAGGCATGATCTAACTTTCATTATATCTATATATATATTTCTGTTGACCATTGCTTGCTTTTTTTGGTTTCATTCAATGGGAATGTGTGTCCGTTGGTGGTTATAAATTACAAGCTAAGGAGGTAAGTATGATTATTTTTGTTATCAATTGGTATGTTTCCTTTCTTTCAATTCTCACTTGAATCTGTTTCCCACTGTTAAAGTTTCCTTTCATGTGACCTTAGTTGTCAATTTGATTATATTAATTTGTTCTGTTCCCTCATGTCTAAAATAGTTCTGGTGTTTAGATTGCTTTTTAGGTGGCTATTTGAATGAGATATCTGTGTTGGTCATTTTTAGTACATGTATGTATGTGGTTTACTGAGTTATTCGCGTAAAGAGAAATTTTGAGCAGTGCCGGCATCTTAACGCTATTCCATATACTTCAATTCAATAATTCGATTTCTAGAACATCGGATTAAATGTTAAAAAAAAAAATAAAGATCTAAAGTAAACCAAATCGTTAGCACAAAGAAGCCCAAACAAGGTAGAAACATAAACGTGATTGTGCAGTGAATCTTTATTCCATTATATCAGACAAAAGAGGGATAAAACATGTTCTCCAAAACATCTCTTCACAGAGCTCAACCAGGTGAGTGTAGAATGTAGATCGTATTTGAGTATTAAATGTAGGAAATTGCAGAATTTTCGATTGATTTTTGGCATCGGTGCAGCAACCCTTAAGGCAGGTTTGTGCACACTCCTATGTTATTTCAGGTTGTTTTGTTTTTTTTTGGCTTTTATTTTTAAAATTTTCTACGCACACAAAAATTTGAAAAGAATATGATTCACAACAAAAGGTTAGCCTTTACTTCCGATAGGATTCATGACCAGGGTTAAGTTATATCTAAAAATCTCAAACATTCATATAAGCGCTAACATTCAAAAACAAAATACATTTTGTTCCTTTTTTTTTTTTTTTTTTGATAAACTTTTGATGCTTTGAATCGATTTTGGAAGGATATACTTTTGTTCAAGGGCATTCTATTCCATTTCCAAGTTTAAGGGAATAATTTTTGTATTTTTAAAAATGATTTTGAAAATTGTACAATAGATTTGATGTAGTTTCAGTAAAACATTACAGTTATCTTGTCAATAGTACTTTCAGGACCAAAGAATTTTCGTTTCAACAACTGGCATATATTTGAGGCCAATTAAGGTATTATATATTGGAAACCCAAACATTTCCAAGTAACTCTTTTTAATAGAATGTTCTTACCTTTGACAGGAATCTTGACCAAATATCGACAAAAAATTGAGATGAAAGTTGATATAGCAGAGCCTCTCAGTTTCTTTTGATTTGCACGACAAATAATTTTTGATGTCCTTCATTTAGTGTTATAAAACCATTTGGCAGAAATGCAATAGGTCTTTAGTTATAATTACCGAAACAGATCAACTTCTACCCCTCAAAAAAGTAAAACAAATGTCAAAATATTTTTCAAATGAATAAGCCAATTCCAGCTAGTTGACTATCTATACACTACCATTTGTTGCTGATGGTGCAGCTGCTAATGACAAGTTATTTGTTTTTACCTCCCTCCTTTTTTACCTTAAACTTCTTGCACGAAAAACGTGAACGCAAACGACCTAATTTGCATATACAAGAGTATACATATATAAGTATACAGATGTATATATGTGTGTGCGTATATATGTATCTATATAGGTACATATTTTCGCACAAGTACATACAACAAATAAATACATAGATAGATATAATCCCCATGACTTCGAGAAAACAGCCCTTTGGTTCTAGATTTGGGATATTCATAGGAAAAAACATCTCAATGCTCATTGAGCCAATATACGTCAGGCACACATAAAAAATGTTACACATGTTTTTGAAGTTGATGGTTGATTAAATTCTCTAGCACCCCAATGAATATATATTTATGAAAAGAAACGTTCTATCATTATTCTCTTTCCAATAAGTGCGTCAACTGACCTTGTGTTTGGTGAGTCAGAGATGTTTCTCATCATTTGTTGTCCGCCTTTTAATCCCTCTAAAATGTCACAAATCATCCATGCCAATTGCTACTGAGAATGCTGTTGATATCTGCGCGAGTCCAATCAAAACTTTCAAGCACGTGCCACAGTTGGCGGTGACATAAGGGTCAGATTTATTTCCTGGTCACCTGTCAAATCAATTATATTGTAAAAAATCGTGGTGCAAAAAATTCCATCGAAAACGTTCTTTGAAACTGTTTATACGATTGTCAATACCTTCAATTTCCGGCCAGTTGTATGTGCAGAATGACACAGCTAGTATCAAAAATTGTTCACCCATGATAAACCCTAGGATCCATAGATAGACAGGTATGATAACAGAAAGATAGATACACGTAAGCAACCTGTGTGTGTCACATAGGATGATTATCGATGTACTATATATCAAACTGTTGTGTGATAACAAAACATTCAAGTTTAATAAGATTATATACTATTTTCAGTAAATCAATCGATCATAAAAAAAAAACAAAAACACGCAGTCATATGAAACTCGGATTTTGTTTACTTTTTTATTTTTATATTCTAAATGAGTCAAGTTATAGGAAAATGACAAATCATGCCCTTAAGTAGAAAATCTCAATCAATTAAAAGTTAATCTTTGCAGGGGGGTGGAGACGAAAAGACAAAAAATATTGAGATTTGTTACCTGAAACTGTGACTATCGGGCGCACTTGATGCTTTCAGATTTAATGGAACGTCTAATTAACATCTCAGCGTGTCAAAATCGCCCGAGAAAAAGCATAGCAGGAATGAATGAATATTGAATCACCTTTTCGAAAATGTTCTTTCTATTAATGGAAAGAATCTTCGGAAGGAAAGGCTAATGTCGGCAAAAAAAAAAAAATCCTGGCCTATTTCAGTTCTCATTGTTTATTTATGTTATCGAAAATTTACACTGTAAAATCGGATGGCGTTTGCTTAGGATCAATCGAGCAAGTCTGTTACATATCTGTCATTCTTTTTGGTACCATGGGTATTTCAGCTCATTCTTCAATTTCAATTTGCTGTATTCTGGGACAGCGATATACTTAATCAATTGTATTCTTCCGGCTTGCAACGCCTACAACTTATCATTTTGCCTGCATTTGTCGATTTGTCTGACATTTTGAAAATCAAATAATGTTCATATTTTCTTTAGATTTCCTAGGACGAATTCAGATTTTCACATAAACTATTGTTTTGAAGAGTGAAATCACCATTAATTGCACGATTCCTATTGAATCAGATTTTCAACTGAGTCGTGTTTATATAAATACTCGTTCTTTGACGATTTACTGTGTTCAATTATTTCAACTTTATCCCTTAATAGTCTAAATGAATTATCTTTGTATCCTGTGTATTCTGGTTATACTGCGTAGATTTTTTTAAAAATTTTCTAACGGACACCAAATATGGGGCCAAAGTTCTTCACGTCAATCACCGTCTTCATAACTTACTCTGTGTCATCTTGTCCGTAATATGTTATGCTATTTCAACACTATCTTTTTTTTAATCCGATTGTGAATGTTCTCACCTTACATCTGCTCTTTCGTAAATTCCATTGCATGTATCATGACAATCTCATCTATCTGCCTTTGGCTTCATGCATGGTCATCAATCTATTTTGTCAAAAATTTCTTGTTTCTTTTCTTGTCAAATTTTGGGAAGACCGTGAATATCTCAAAACTTTTAAAAAATATTATGTATTTCCAGTCAGTGACACAGTGTTTCCTGATAAAATAAAACATGATTCCGACCCCGAAGGCTATCTGTCTCCAGTTAAAGGATTAGCTGAGCACAATACTCGTACACCCAATTCCCAAGTTTGTCATTGCTCTCTAATATGTTTCGTACATATCCAAATGGTAATAGGTCTCTATGTAGAGCGAGTCCTGCCTGGTTATCTTGGTAAAATCAAGAGATATCACATTGGACTAACAGGTACTTCTGCCAATCACCGTTTTGACTTCTTTTTCTCTCTTTTATAAGAGATTAGAACTCGGAGTAGTAGCATGTACACATGATATTAAAGTTGAAGAGAGGAAATGAATTAGAGAGATGCGGAAAACGTCTACAAGCAACACTTGATTACTCCAGAGTGAGCGCAAATTGCAATTAACTTATGGCTAGCAGGCTCAATGATAAAATGTGGTAAACAATGTCTATGGTAATTCAGAGTCTCCCTCCTTCCATAAGTGCCCTCAATCACAAAGAGACTAATGGATATTCCCTACAAGAGGATGATGTAGAAAACATTTTTCGACATGAATTCATCTTCATAACCTTATTATTTTGGGGAATATAAATATATATATTCCGTCATTCTCAATTAGAAAAGTTGGCTAGATAAAAAAAAGGTCATCAAATTAAATGCTCTTCATACGAATTCTTAATCGAGCCGTCGTTTCTATGGTAACGTAAGACTATACGGTTGGTAATGAACAGTGAGCCTTAGGTGATAATCGAACTCGCATCCTTACTTCCTAGAAAAAAACGGAGGGGGAATCAAAGAGAAGGAAAAACAGATGATTGCATGTATAAAAAGGGCGGAGGGATGGAAAAGCGGAACGAATCCGAGACAAACTATCTGGCTGGTTATGCAGAACAATGAGCTCAAGATTTGAAAGCAGGCAGGTATCGAAAAGCACAAATATTTTGATACATTGACATCCTTTAGAAAGAGCAAAATGAAGATTGAAAGGAGTGCAGTAATTAATCCAAAGAGATGGAGAAAGAAAGAGATGTCTTGATAAGCGTACACAATTTTGCTTGTTGCTTCCTTAACAATTTCTAAAAGAAACTTATCAGACTGGGCTGGGGCTGTTAACTGAAAAATGTCTTACCTGTCCGGGTGTCCTTGCTCGATTCCCAGCAGTCACTGAGATCCCTTTAAAATCAACCCAAGCACAGCATTATTTTTCTTTTATGACTTATTTATCACAAGGCCAAAAGCCATTTTAATCAATATCATCATCTACTTTCTAGCAACTGTCGTTCGATGTATACCCCCAAGGTTCACCAGCCACTTCTATCACGGGCGTTGCAGAACCAATACTATATGAACTTGTCAAGTTTTTGCTGGCTACAGATTTGCGTGTGATAAATGGTGATTTACATTATGTGTAGTCATGTCCATTAGTTGCTTGACATTCTTGCAACATGACAAGCCCATACCCATTTGAGTTTCGAATGGATTTTATGCAATCCCTGACTCCTGTTTTGTATCCCTAATATACTGCAGTGTTTTGTGATCATTTCTTTCGATGTCAACCATGAATTTCTCGTGTGCATTTTGCATATTTCTCAATTTCAGGATCATCTTCGTGGTTTTTGGTCCATATCTGCGCTCCATAAGTGACTATAAGTTGAATGCATTGGTTGTAAACTGTTCTTTTTAAAAACTGATAGGATCTTCTTGCTCCACCACAAATCATCTTGGTTCCTTGTTCTCCCTTACCACAGTCTTATTCTGTCAGATTTCTGTCACGGCTTTTAAAATCAATCGAACGTTTTAATTTTTTCAACACATTCTACTAAACTGATTCAACTAACATTGTTAGATATAAATTTGTCTGAATAAAATGATTGTCTTTGAACTTACAATGCTACATATATGATTTCTGTCAATTTGTTTTTCAAATAGAATAGGCCGTCTCCCTCTTTACTTCCCCTTTCTCCCTCACACTCTTTCTCCTTCTGTGTGTAAAATATAAAAAAATGTCTGCAGGAAACATTGGAAGGATCAAAATAAATCTAAGGAAAGAAGAAATGGGTTCTGCTCGGCAATAAGCTGCACTGGGTTACACAGTACCAGCAGGTATTACTTTTGTATTGCAGCTACAAATCTCAGGCAACATTCGAGGAAAAATACATTTACTGATATTCGTTACGTAATTCATATGTTGCCGTCAAATTTATCTAAATCATTCAATTTTTTGTTGTGGTACATGCCGTATCAATTAAAAACCAATTTTTTTGTCGCCATATTCGTTTAAAAATCCCAAGTTTTCTGACATTCCTATGAAAACATAGTTGTTTCAAGCTTGTAAACTGTTGGTCTTAGGTACCACATCAACAGATCTTCAATCTTCATTTTGATTACTAAACATGATCTACACGTCAGTGATTATGAAATTATCTGCCCGTTTGTATATGAACTCTGTGAAACACATTTGAAACGAAATATTATTTCGGTGGCCAATGGATATATAATCAGTAGATAACTAATCGATTTCAGCCAACTAAAAACCTCATGCTGTTTTCCAGTCCGGTTAGTCATTCAATAGAAACCACGACATGACCAAAGTATTTTGCAACAGAATTTGCTGAGAGTGATCAATTAAGATTTGAGAAAAGGTGCAATCAATCATTTATATCATACCCTCACTTTTTGTTAGACATTGAAAGGTTTGGATCTTAAAAAAATGAATAAATAAATAAAACTAGCGTGAACGCAACCAGACGCAAAATACGATCAAATTAGCAGAAACTTGCATTATAAACTGAACCATTCACAAAAAACTACGT
>OY735211.1:17840348-17910348 GCA_963457665.1 Thysanoteuthis rhombus
TAATTTCTATAAAGCAGGTTTTCAGAGCTCTGTCGAGTGAGCTACTTATTCTGTCCTATCCACACTGGACGCACTTCAATGCTGGGCTAGTGCTGTTCTAACCTAAAATTGTGGTTATGCAAATGTATACATGCTCAAATAGAATGATGTAGACTGGTACATGGTGATGCGGGATAGATTTTGTAAACTTGTCTCAAACACAATTCCCGTGATGGGGAGTTGGATTTTCAATAATAACTCGTACTATAATCCTTCTCCCCTTCAGGTTCTGAACGTCATGTTCTACGAATTTGTTGGGGACGAAAATACAGCGATCGAAATCGAAAATGCAGAGCTAATGTGAGAGATGACCTATATATGTACCAAGGATAGCGAAATAAAAGCAAAAAATCACTCTAAGTTAGCAAACTATTGGTGAAGCAAGCTCAACCTATCAAAACCAGAAAATCCCACTAATCCTAAAAGTGAAACATATACAACGACGGTATCCAACTAATAGTCAGATACAGAGCTAAAACATGGAAGCCAACCAAAAAATTTGACCCCATTACTGAGAACCATATAATGTGCACAAAGGAAAATTTTGCTCAACCTCATATGGAGAGATCATAAGATAGCACAGTATATCAGAGAAAAGACAGGAGTCTGGAACACCGTAGAAACTCGGATGTTAATGGAGTGGACATATTGCACAAATGTCAGACAACCACTAGACATCACATCTCACCCCATAGATCCCCAAAGTACAGGTGCAGGGATGAAGATGACGTAAAATGTAATGGCGTGACAAGCTAAATTCAAGTATATACTCTGCAATGTCCATGATAAAAAGGTCTGGTAAAGGTCCATATCCTACGATGGGCGTTACCAGATTGATGATGATAATAATGATGATACTTATCTTAATGCATTTTTCCACTTTTTAAAGCATTCTGCGAAATCCTGTTTTAGGGATAAAAACAACTATCTCATCGTGTTCTTAAGCTTGTCTGAAACCATTTTGCTTCAAATGGGAAAAGGTTTCAGGTTGACAAACCTGAACTGTGCAGGGCTCATAGGCATGGATAATGTTTTGTTTTGCCACGTATGAATTATCATCCGATCACCCAAAACAAAATTGCCCCCTCCTCCCTCAAAATAAATGCAGTAGTTGTAAAAAGAATCCTCTAGAATAAAGCCTACATCCGTTTGTTCCTGTAAAATGCAATTGTCGGGGAGGAACGTCGTTGATCCCCCAATCCAAGTAGAAAGATTCTAAAAGTTGTATACAATCGGCTAAAATGATTGAATATCTGAATTAATGAAGGGACTGTATGCATTTCTCTAAAAAAGTATTATGTGTGCTAAAGTTTGATCGTTTGTACATTAATGAAGTGGTTAGCATATACTGTAGTGTTTGTACTGTTGTATTGTGAATAAGTTTTATTAATCGAGGGATTTCTTTTCATAGCAATTAATTCTGACATTTTTTCTTCTATACAAAATATGTGTACCTTATCTATCGATTTGTTACGTAAAGCTATATATATATATATATATATATATATATATATATATATGTATATAAGTAGTTGGTTCATTACAAATGACACATTGGATACTGATCCTCTTCATGTCCAGATACATATAACTCATATTACGGAGGGATCAGTTTTTTTATTCCTTAACAATCAGAAACCGACAGTCGCGTATAATTTTTTTTTTATATAATGTCGTGATGTTGGGGATAAGTGCAAAGTTTCAATCCCTCTACACACTCAAGTACGAACTTGAATTTCGTGTATACCGATTTTGCCTCCCAAACCCCAAAATAATGTTGTTTACATACAGAGAGGCAGATAGAAATGGAAAATTTATCGAAATAAATGCAGTTAATATAAGATAAGAATGATGATAATAGTACCTGTGTCCAGATTGTTATTTTGAAATTCGAAGCAGTACTATTTTTCCAGATGTTTTTTTATGCTTCAAATTATAACCTATAACCATCTTGAGTAAGATATGTTTGCAGCTGTTGTCTGTAGGTAAAATGCGATCGTCAGGGATTTAACCCTCGATAAGAGACCGAGGAAGTGTTCATCATATACATATATATTGGTTCCGTTTAAAATTTTCTAAGGTAATAGCGTTATTTTCAAAAGTTGAAGCATTGCTATAAGCTTATATTATGTCCTGAAGATCATCATGTTTTCAGAAGAAATTTTTTTTTCTTTTAAATGCATTTTTGGAAATATCCTAACACGTTTGTCTTTTATTACGCCTAAAAAATTGATACGTAAATTTTCAAAATCTGCTAGAAAGAGGTCATCCAATGTTGCTGAAAGGTGAATTCGAATTCTTTTTATTTTGTTTTATCTCTTCCTTGCTGCTGTGAAACAGAACTTTCTATCCATTTAAAGATGATAATAATCTTTAGTCTTGCTTAAATCTTATTTACTTCCCTTGAAAGATGTATCAAGACTCTACATGCTAACAACATGCATGAAATGTTACAACATTTCTGAGTGTTTGAGCTGATGATGAAATTATTTCTTTCATAAGGGGAAGATTTTCTGAATACTTTTTTTTCCAAAAATTAATCGACAGTAGGAGAGTTTGTTTTATACATCTCCATCTAATTATACAACCTTATGCTTGCGTAATGCCTTTCTGATCCTTAGTAAATATATATATATATATATATATATATATATATATATATATATATATATATATATATATATATATATATATATATATATGTTTGGATAGACAGAGTAAAGCGAATTGAGATAAGACATTTTATATTTACTTGATTGCTAGTGATTCAATTTTCTAATCAAATAATAGATTAATACTGTTTGCACACGTTTAGATTATGTTAACCACATTCATTTTTTTTGGTTATTTAGCATGAAATCACACGACAGAAATATTCACCTTATCTCAAAAGTAACTCACTGAGCTGCGTCTATGTAAGTCTGCTTAGAAAATCTCTTCATGCGGAAGCAAACAGAAATTATGTCTCTTTTTATTTAATTATCTGTGGTAGCAAAGATTTATCCGGTTATATAAGTTATTATGCAATGGTTGGTGATAATATATTCTTATATACCCAAGTTTATTTTGACGTGACTTAAATCTTATTAATTCAATGCTTTATGAAGGAAAAAGAAAGGAGTAAAAAAATAAGTATCAGAAGTATGCGTACAGCAGAGGGATGAATGTTTCGGAATGTTAAGGAATAATTGTCTATTCGATACGTTAAAACTCATGATGTAAAACTTCATATATTTATAAGCAAGATAAGTACTCGAAGCCAAACGTTTCAGTATGTTCACCTCTTTAAAGTAGCACAACTGGTGACACTTTAGAATTTTGAATTACTGCATCAAAACATTTTTGATAAAGGTTTGAGATTTCAATAATATGGGAATGCCTAGTGTGAAATAGATATTTCAAGAATGCAGGGATGCCCTGAAGGGAACTGTTGGATATATCCAGCAGCAAAAGTGAAGTCATGCCATTTGTAATCGGAACACGGGGCTCGATCCCGAAGAGTTACCGTGACATAACGAAGTTTGATATCAAGACAAACATGCATGTCCTCCAAAAAGCTACCTTCCTTAGCACAAATCACATTTTAAAAAGATTTTCTGCTGTTCGAGTCATTTTGTCGAAGCTTAAGTCGACTTATAGACTGAAGAACCAGAATGCATACTGGATGAAAAAGTTTGAGACTCTTCAGACCAGACCACAACTTAGGAGAGCATTGGGGATTTGAAACTCACAACCCCCAATCAGTGATAGCCTAAGAACCAGGATGAAAAGGGCGTGGTTGAGACATTACAGGTGACAGCGCTGCTCTGAGGTATGAAGAAGATATGAAAATAGGGCCGATGAAACTTAGTATCCGTGAGCCTCAATTGATAACCACCACGCAAACAACAACGGTGCTGCAGACTGTTAGAGTAGTGAGACGAAGGCTTGAGAGAGGAAACTATAAACATTTTTTAATATGCTGCGTAAAAAAGTTTCGTTTATAAACCCAGACAAGGAATAAAGAACGTATGAGTTAGATACTAATGCTAATTATAGATGGATTGACATGATAAGCAGCAGATATGAACAGTGCTGCCATCATTGGTACGTTCGTATAAAATGTGTACTTTGTGTCGTCGGTTATACGCTTGGTACCACGCCCAATATTTTGGTACATTCCCTGCATTTTTCGTCTATATTATTATAATCTAGTCAATCGTACTCTATAGAGAGCCAAAAGCAGGAGAATTTGCAATAGTAATATTGTTCCCGATACATTCCTGGGGGAAACTTTCTTCCAAGATCAAAACTTCGAAGTTTCGACGCTTTAGACAGATGGGTAACAGTGCTATCATTAGAGGATGTTCATACATCTATCTGGCATACTTGGTTTGTTTTAATATTCCCTTCAGGGTTGATCTTCCAAAAAGAAAATCTCATTAAATAGATATTCTGTGCCTTAAACCTATTTTATGCCCAATTGTCCACTCCCAGTTTGTGCACAGAGCTACTATGGAGATGTCCGTATCTAAACTGTATATAAGTTTGAAAAAATAAACACAATATGTCCCTGCCAAATATATTTAGAAAAAAAACTCGATTATTTAACTTCAATGATGGTAATTAAGTAGGGACGTCCACCTTGTAATGTTGAGAGTATGGCATTTGCAGTAGCCTCAGATATGAATGAAGTCGGTATGTGAATCTTTCGCCACCGATCACGAGTTGCATTAGGCAATTATACATAATAAAGAATAGTATGACCCAAACTAGTTGTGAGTAAAGTCACAATGAACGAAGTTGAAAGCAACATTTGAAAATATTTATTTGATATCATTTAAAAAAAAAAAAAGAGTTATTGACATCATGGATAATGAATGTGTATAGAAAATTTTAAAAGTAGAAAAAAAATATTATAAGAAAGAAAGTAGAAGTTGTGGCCATCAACTTGAAAGTCTAATTTTAGGACTCATGGGAGTGGAAGAGATCGTAAAGCATAACTTGAAATGCGTAACCAAAGACCTTTCTTAGACGTTCCCTTTTAGAACTGGAGTTCCCCGGAACCCTATGGTCCTGCAAAGGGGTCACCAAAAGTTATGCAAGATATAATGATAAATTAGCAAATTATATTCAAATGGATTTTCCAAGTCATTTTTGTGTTTGATTTTGTTTGAAATTTTATTATATCACCTGACATATTCATTTAGGTAAAAAAAATCCTCGCATAGGTAGTATATGTAATATCTATAGGTTTAATTTCGAACTTTCTTGAATGTATTTGCTTTGAGAAGCATGTTTGATAAGTCTACAGAAATCACCAATATCATTAAATAAAGACCAGTTCCCTCCAAAATGTCCAAAATGCTTTGTAAAAACCAAAGCAAATCCTTAAAGTTATCCAAAAGATTTTTTCACTTGGAGGTGAAAAAGTTTGTGAGCTGCAGTCTGATTGTTCCCCAAGATAGGATTTACAGTTTTATCCCTGGACATGATCCTGATTTTTTTCTGATTAAGGCTTTTCTGGGGTTTTGCATGACATACGACTCCACTTGATTTATTACTTCCAAAAGCCCTGCAATAGTTAATCAAAATGTTTGCTAACTTGAATAGTGTATTTCGATTCCTGTTGAAAGTGTCTTTGATCAAATTTACTTGATCAATCATTTTGTTTTTTTCTCGGTGTTATTTTGGGGAATATTTCAATTTATGGAGAAATTGAGGGAAATAACAAAAAGGTATTCGAAATTATTTTGTTCCTTAAATTAGAATATCCAAATTTTATATGATTTCATGCACACTTTTCCAGAAAAAAAAAGCCTTTTTAAAAATGGAATCGAATTAGAAACGTCAAACATGGTAAAGAATAAAACTTAAGTCTGGAACCAAAGCTTTGATTAGATAAGTTCAAATCACAGAAAAATACAAAATAAATGAAAATTCAACGAGAGAAAATGGAATTAAAATGGAAGCAGGAACATGGTGTCAAAAATGAAAAGAAGAGAGGAAGCACAGAAAGATGAGGGCTAAAAACGCTGGTATGTCAACTCTAAATTTATGTTGGAAGACTACCAAATCTTGTAAGAGAGGTACCAAAACGTGAATAACGTCCGGTAATTTGATTTCCACATAAAAACCTATGAAACATCTTAAAATGATGAAAATCCATCTTGCTTACCTTATTTTTTTTTTTTTTTACTGCGATCAGTCACGTGATGAATATCCTCGAAAAAAAGGAATTACGTGATGGCACAGTCTTTAGTTCATCTTTCAGGATTCATTCGCCTAATAAACTTGAGGATTTCATGAATATAGATTGAATTTTATAAATGTTATTCTAAAAATAAAAGTGGAACATTAAGGTCAACTTCGTGTTTTTTCTTCTTGCCCTGGTTCAAGTGAGAGGATAAAACTTCCAAAATACGTGCGAGAGAGATGCAAAAGTGATTCAGAAAAATATCATGAGGTCTCAAGTCTTCAGAAA
Source organism: Thysanoteuthis rhombus (assembly GCA_963457665.1). NCBI lineage: Eukaryota > Metazoa > Mollusca > Cephalopoda > Oegopsida > Thysanoteuthidae > Thysanoteuthis > Thysanoteuthis major. The sequence goes on from OY735211.1 coordinate 17,846,851, forward strand.
AAAAACCTGGTCAAAATAACTTCGTTGACACAATTTAATTTATTGAGAAAATGACCCGATTCCTTTTTATTCACTACTCTGAAGATGTTGGGCAAAAACTCTACCCTGTACAATTTGAGATACTGGTCGAATCTCATGGTTCCATTGTTGCACGGTGAATGCCAACACTAGAAAATCATTATCCATATGTATACACTAAATTATCATTATTAGTCGTAGTAGTAATAATATGATCAAGACAATGAGAATAAAAGCAGATAGGACCGATAGCCTGTAAAGAATTTTAACTGTTTGCAGTTAAGTAGTCAGAGAGGGTAACTGTTGGCATTGAGCGCTTGTTGCTTGATGTGATGATATAAAGAAGGCAAATGGGATAAACGGCGTAGCCATTTTCATTGTTTTTAGTCATTACAGCTTGTTTGTGACCGTTAATTGTTTTATAAGAGCAGACAAATGTCTTCTTGTCATACCATAATTATTTTGTATGAGTTAACTTTGCACTCGTTACTAGTAACCAGCCGGTCTCCCCAGAGCTAATGAGAGCAAATGTCCTCTTCACTCCAAGTACTTCACCCTCTGTTATCCCTGGTTTTATGAAATGCTATGACCTGGATGGTTCCAAATCTTCTTCGAATTCGTTGTCCTTCAAATATATTTCTAATGTTTCTGTTTTCTGGTCATAAAAATAGTGTTGCTAATCTTAAGTAAATTCCTAAATGACGTAATTTATTCATTTTTTTTCAATGTTTGGTATAATCATAGCATCTAACCAGGTTGTTGCTTTATTTATTCTCGGTTTTGTTCTAAACTTTGACATCCACTGCCTGATAGATCTTTTAATTAATGTTCGTTGTGACAATAACTAGATTATGTTTTTGCCCCATTTAATTCAATTGTGTTCTGAACTTTGAAGTTCACGGACAGATATTTTAATTCATGTTCACTGTGACTATGTTGTTTTATTTTAATTTGAATGTGTCCTGAACTCCGACATTCACAATCTGACAGGTCTCTTGATTTATGTTTACTGTGACTAACACTACATCTGGTTTTCTGGTTTGGACTTGATGACCTATTTGAAATTAATAGGTTTCTCTGTATGCTGGTGATGGCCATCCCTGCAGCTAGAGACTGCATATATTCGATTTTTCTCGTATTAATAGTGGTTCTATTCTGGATTGTTTATGAGAATATTTGTGACCGTACCCAGGAATTAAGGAGAGATTTGCCATTCCCAACTCGACAGTGAATAAAGGATCTGACACAAGGGAAAATATCTGGGTTTTTTTTTTTCTCATTTTACGATTATATTTCATATCGACCAGTTTCACTCTGTGGTCAAATGTGATGTATAATATTTTTTTTAAACCTTTGTAGTAGCAGTGGTTGTATCAGAAGTTAAGTATCTTTGCTTCATGAAACACCTAGCCTTTATAGAAAATGTCAACCAAAACCGTCACCAAGATTGCCAACATAAATTTTCTCTGTTTCCTAGTATCTCCAGCAGTCTGACCATGTGTATTTGTATATATCAACCGTAAGAGTCGCAGATATGTTGCTAAATATTTGAAGATTAATACAAATATTCCTGGTCATGTCTTCAACAAACTTTTTGGGGGGAGGGGGGTGACCCCCCATCCAAACAAAGATCCTTTCATTTGGGAGTTAAATTCACAATCTAAATTAAATACATCACTCTTCTGTACTCATTTTTTTTTTTGGTTTTTAAATCAGTATTTTATATTGATTGCAATCCAAGTCGTCATATAATCTCGTAAAAAAACTTGAATGGCAATGCTCAGGCCATGTTGCAAGAATGACAGACAACTGATGGACATCACGACTCACAACATGTATCCCAAGAGATCACATACGAAACTGAAGCCGACAAAATACAAGATGGAGGGATGAACTGGACAAATTTAGAAAATGCTGGCTCCACGACGCCCATGATTGAGAATAGTGGCGAATCTTGGGGGAGCTCCATGTCCAACGACGGACGTTAAAAGACTGATGATGATGATGATGATGATGATCCAAACAAGTGATTAGGGATGTAACTCTTTCATAGATCAACCCCCTTTCCCCCTTTTTTTTTTCAATTCATCATGCTTGAACAAGATATGCTGCCGAACAATTTTGGTCATATGACAGTTTTTGATGAATGACCAACCAAACCTGTCCATGATTATTAATATCATTATTATAATTATTATTATTATCATTATCATTATTATTATTATCATTATTATTATGCCTGAAATGAATTAGTTTCCCGAAGCGTGTAGATATAATAGATGGAATGATCGCTGGAGGCAGAGGAGCGTGCTTGGATCGATAACTATTTGGGAACATTTGAAGCGTGACTATTGGATTTAATTCCAAACAACAAACAGGGATGCTTCATTTGTCAAAAGTAAAGAATCCTACATTGTTCGTTTATTTCATTCCACTTCCTTTTATTTGTCAGCTATAAGTTAATTACGGAGTATTATTCGGCACACATGGTTATATAAACAGTTTCGGAAGGATGGAGCTCAGCAACAGTAGACATTTGTAATCTAGGCCAGTATGAACTGCACAGTATGAATCTTTCTCTCACTCATTTACTCTAGCAATTATCCATTCATTCATTCTTTCACCCATTCACTCATTCATTCATTCAGTCATTCACCAAGTCATTCATTCACTTTCTCTCAATCTATGTATCTATCGATTAATCAATTTTTCCGTGTTTTGTTAGCTTGATTCCAGTACCACACACACACACACACACACATATATATATATATATATATATATATATATATATATATATATATATATATATATATATATATATATATATATATGTCTATGTTTACATACATTTATTTCCAAGTTATGCTTGGCAAACTGAATGAAGACAGCAAGAAAGTTTGACTTCAGTAGAACAAATGTGATGTAAAACAAACATGTTGAAGACAAAAGAAGAAAATCTAAATCTGAAAGGGAGACAGCCACCACATATACCATATACTTAGGACAAATATTCTGAATGAAACCCTAAAAAAAAAGTAAGAATTAAAAAAAGAATCACTGTAGGATGGTAAGCTTTCGATAAAGCAAGCTGAACCTTCAAAAACCAAAAAATCCCTTTAATAAAAAAACAAACAAAAAAACGTCTACAACCAATGCATTCTTCTGATAGTCACCTACTTAGCCGAAACATGGAACCTAACCAAAATATTGACCATTAGACTGAGAACGATGAGAGACTTATGTTCAGGATTGAATGGAGGATCACAAAATTGAAAAAGAACCAGGAGTCAGCAATATCATAGAATATATTCAAAAAAACTAAAATGGCAATGGGGTGGTCATGTTGCAAGTACATCAGAATACTGATGGACATCAGAACTCACAACGTAGATCTGGAGACATCATATGCAAATTTTGGATGGCAAAATGTAAAATGGCATGACGAAGTAGACAAGTCAGAAATTCTCGGCTCCGCAACGCCCATGATAACAAATCCATTGGAAGGTCCATGTCCAACGACAGACGCTTGAAAAAGATGGCAATGATGATTATACTGCAGTATCACTCGAGCAAAATTGTTAATACCATATTCACCATGTATAATCCACATTTCTTTGAACCCTCCATTTAAAAACACAGAATTTGCTTTGAAAATTTGTGTATTTCCATGTGTGAGTGTATGTGACCATTAATACCCAGATTTCCTAGCGATTAGGTTACACTGATATCTCTTGGTCTCCTCCACGTTTCGGTCCCCTACCTTCCAGATATATAGTCCTATTATCAAACAGTTCAAAGTCCGAGGTTCATTAAGTTCTCATGCCATAACAAGAACCAGAAGTAATATCCTCAACAAAATGAGGGTTGTTAACAAATATCTAAAACTCATATTCCCCTAACGTAGTTTAAGCTCACGTCCAATTGCCAACAAACACGCAGGAGCTCATTTGTTTTGTGCATTTCGCAAAAAATATTGATTTATCTATTTTTATTTATCATTTATCCAATACAAAAGTTGTAGTAATCACATCCGTTTAGAATGGTAGTTTGACTGTTGTTTGACACTGTTGCAACCAGCATTTCTTTTTATTTGTAATTCATCAGGTTCCATTAGCCTAATGCTCTTTCCATGTCCACGAACCTTACCAGGCACCACGCAAGCTTCATCTTGAAACATTCCAGACACGCACATGGCCTGAACAGGGTTGCAAATTAAAAAATGAAAATTGGCTTCCTTTTTTTTTTCTCTCCGAATTTGTGAGCCCAACTCTGACAATATCTCGATTTTTTTTAATTTGATTGTCATATTTAAAATTACTGACTTGCAAGATGAGATGATATTTTTTAATGCTTTGAATTCGAGTGACTTTAAAAATCGAAAGAAATTCAATATTACTGACATCACAAAATACTTTATCAATGGTTATCGGACTGATCCCAATAGACACAATATATACTATCTAGATTATGGACGCAACCCACAAATAAATCATGATTTTTCCCCATATGTGATGCCTGATCTTTTGGAAGTCGGAATAGAAATTTGAAAAATATATGAATGAATGAAAAAGAGGAGACTGTTGCTCATGATCTGAAATAGCTCAGTTGGTTCAAGTCCATGATCTGGAGTCTGTCAGGTTGCTAGTTGTGCGAATTGAGCTTTAGTCGTCGGTAGAAAGCAAGTTTGAAACCTCCTTTCCAAAGTGGATGGTTCTCATGGAAGACTCAGAATAAATTAACCAGAATATGACCGCCATGCAGATTCAACTTGTCCCAGAAAAAGGAAAGTTATGAAACAATAAATATACTTTGATAACTGTAGGTGTAAAGCATTCACCAAATCATGGATTGGAAATACGTATTATGACACTCGAAGATGGTGCTATTATATTCCTGGTATTATACGGATAGATATTTCACGTGTTCCAAGCAGACGAATTGGTTTCACTTTCCCGCCGTTTACGAGACAATGTGTCAGTTTTAAAGATTAACAGATATTGATAAATCTTCTAAACACGTGAAACTACCACGTGATTATTCATTTTCCGCCAGTTTCCAAATATATTCAAATAATTCCATGGTGAGATAGTTTGAGAAGTAGTCTACCTCATTATTATCATTGACATCAATATTCTGTGACTGCTCGATAATCGGGATCCATGACAGACTTCATATTGGTTCATGCATACATATCAGTAAATAAATGAAAAGGCCCTGCTTTTCAGGAGTAAGTTCTTTACTAAAGATTGTAAAACGCCATGTAGAAAGGAAATGCTGAAAATAACTCAGCCACATTCCATCAAATAAAATAGTGTCTCAAACTATTGCTTCATCATCTTGTCACCGTGCCAGATTTTTTTTTTAGCCATTAAGAATGTATGCAGATAGTTATTAAAGCTTAAATAATTTCTAAATGACAATCGCTACATTTCAGTTCATCTAAAGACATCACGTACCTTCAATATAACAGTATTTTTTAAACATCAATAGACAGAAGAATATATAAAACTAACTCTAAACACGAAAAACCAGGACATAAATGCGCATATTGCACCAGTTTCCAAAGGACTTATGATAAATAAGAGTCGTTCATCCCATGGACTGATACTTGGCAAAGAAGCCTTCTAAACTATTGCTATTGATTTTGTTATATTTTCAATATCCATGTTAGGGAAAAAAATCTACAATGTTAGTCAAATGATGGTTTCCGAATTCAAACTAGGCATTGTAGTAGGCGTTCATTATCATAACTTAACGATAAAGGTAAGATATACTTCTTTTGAGAGAACTGGGTACCGAGGCAGGGGATTAGGTTAGTAAGCTTGCAATAGTAAATGAATCGATTTTCGCTATTGCTAGTTTGCCCACAATCGGTTAGCAGAACTATACTAAGCTCAACTTAATAAATCCATATATGCATTAATAAGAAACATGCTCATGTTTTAAGAGCTATTTTAGAAAGTAAGTAAAGTTCAGATAATAGAAAGAATGACTGCAATGTCCGAAAATTTGACATTGAAATAAAAAAGGCGCAGAAAAATTCAACATACAGGAAAACGATAGGATGTAGCTGTGGAACAGAGAACAATAGCAAAAACAAAAATTCGAATAGATCTGTATCAACCAGTAAAAGATAGTGAGTATACAACAAGAGATTTATATCTAAGAGTATCGGATAGTGATTTATCTATGAATATAGGGAGGGGGACATAGATGCTTAAATAGATACATAGATATGAAAAAACGATCGGAGCATCGTGGGAAAGAATAGGAATCTCATACTCTAAATAATGAAGTGCTCATATATATATACATGAATACACTGAGCAAACTGACGTAAGTATAGATCCTAATTGATTTTTTTATAAACGAATAAAAGCTAGTGTACATGACAAAGAAGATTGAATCTATAGTTAGAGATGCATAACACACATATATGCAAAGATAAAGTGAGAGAGAGGAAGAGAATAGGAAGACATAGATATAGTCGTATGGAAAAAATATTTACACTTTTGGGAAAAAAAATTGGGAACTCATAAGCTGAATAATGAAGAGCTCAAGTTTACGTTCCTTTTCTTTTACTGGTCTACACCGAATGAATTTTTTAAAAATCTTGCCCATCTACGTTTTTATAGAGAGGAAATTAAAGAAGGTTGAACTGCTTATGACTTTTTTACACAGACACAGCTTTACTCCTTCTTCCTCTCTTATACATATTGGATGTGTGAGTTCTTGAATATGAGACTATAAGATGTAGTTATTCGAAGAATATTTTTGCTGAACCCACATTACATAATGCACGATCCCTATGATTAATATTCGCCACAGAATTCAGTACATTTGCCTTGAATATTATGTGGGAAAATGAATATTAGTTTGTAAAATATATTCTTTTTTCATCACCAGGCAATACATCTTTTCTTTTTTTTTTTTTTGTACCTACATATAATGTGAGGGGTCAGCATATAGATAAGTAGAATAGGCCTTACGATGCATACTTCAAGGCCCATAGAATGTTAGATAATCGATGGCCCTTGACCAGAAAAAAAGCTGGAATGAAAAAAACATTTCTTCTTATATTACTAGGTACCTTCTTGCTGATATATTTTTTTTTTTCGTCTTTTACAATTACTGAATCTATATCTGCCAGGTCAATGGATTCCCGAACTAAAATAGGCATTCCATATTTTTTCACAGAGGGCCCAGGAAAAAAATTTCTATCATCTCGGAAAAGCTGATATCCAATAATTCGTTCACAAAGCGATTTAGGCGATATGTGAGAGTGAATGTACATGAAGTTGAGGTGGATTTGGGGGTGCATACGAGTCTGTGTATGCTTGAGTGTGAGTTCGATGTACATAAAAAGACATGGTGTGGGCCAAACAAAAACATCCGTGAAAACGTAAACTTGGTGTGTAATATATATATATACATACATACATATCAATCAGCCATTATAAATCCCCTGTTACATAGAAACCTTACTCATCTCTCTCCATGGCAACCATGATTATGCTGGTGTATATTATATTATATTTTGCCAACAAAATCTATCTCACCCATTTGTCTTCTGTCAGATTCCTTTTTCTAGGGCATTTGTTGTCCTATGGTCCAACTGATAGATCTTTTGCTCCATCTATGATCATTTCTGCTTGCTAAGTGTCCAGACCATTTCAATTTCAGTTGATTTATTTCTTTTTATCTATTCCCTCGTCTTCCTTCAGATAAATGCTGATATTTTTCTATATATTAGATTTATCCTTAATGTTTCTCTTTTTACGGCTCTTTGAACGATACTAAGTTGATTCTCCGTTCGTTTAATTAATCCCAATGTTTTGGGTATGACAGGGCTGGTATTATATATTAGGTACCAAAACGACCAATGAAAGTTTTTGGTATGAATAAAGACTATTCACACCAAAAACTTTCATTGGTCGTTTTGGTTTTATGGTCTTTCTCTAATGTGATTAATTGACCCCGGTAAACACATTTGTTAACCTTTAGAAACACCCGTAAAAGCATAGAATCCTGCAAAGCTTGTTTTCTCAGCGAACACATGTTTATTATACCTTACACTTGTACAAACATGTTTGTAGAGATATTTAGGACTTTTTTGATTGTATAATGTGCTGACGTTGCATTATGCAATTACGTGTGTGGATTTGCTTTTCCTTACACATGGACTGAGAACATCCCAAAAGATCAAATGGTTGACTTTTTTGGAAGATACCCGTATGTTATACACTGTGTTTAAATTTAGAAGGTGTTGGTATGTATGCTTCAACACATGCGAGATGACTGGTAATGTTTAAAGTAGGAAAATATGGATTGGAAAGAAAAACGAGAGAGGAAACATGCAAATAGTGTAGAATGGTAGCGTGCAGGATGAGATTCAATTTAAAAAGCGAAAGCAGCATTAAGAGGACAGTGTGCGAAGGAAAATAACAAATACGAGAATTGCACTGCAATTTTAGTCTACAGGAAGGTACAAAAAAGGAAATCATTTGATGGAGCATTTTCAATCATCTTTCACTGTAGCCACAATCATCAACACGACGAAATAATGAATTGAGTTGCAAGGTGTTCTCCACTTTTTGCTCAGATATTTTCAATATGTCAGAGCTAATGTACCCATCATTTAATGCAAAAGCTTGCAAATTTGCATGAATGATCCACTAAAAATAGAGAAATATTCTTACTATGTTCGGAAAAATAGTTAGCGTTTCTGTTTTGGTGGGGAAATGCTCTTTTAATCTCGTGTTATCGGTACTTGACACACCATCTGACCTAGAAGCTTACAAATTTGCATGCTTACTCTCTTTGACATAATCTAGAAATATTTTCCTGAAAAACAATTCTGGGGATACAAGTATTGCGTTTTCAGATGGAATTTTAGAAGTAGTACGTCTACGCTTTTGTATTTTCTAACAGTCAAAATCAGGTGAAAGAGTCGACGGTAATTATCTTACATGTTTTTTAATGAGGTTTTATTAAACAAGGCTTCTCAGTCTGTGTCAGGACACATTTGCAGATTTCTCGGTTTGCAGAAATGCTATAAAATGTCTTTAAAGAATATCGAATATTAAAAAAAAACTACTGTTCTACGTAGACTTCATTTGCAAAGAAGACAGGCTTTAACATCATCACTGGAAGGACTAGTTAGCTGCAGGTATCTTTTCTCATTTATAGACTTTTTCCTGTGTCGTTATGGTGCGTTCATGAAAAAAAAAAAACAATTTCACAGTCAGGACTAACATCAAATCTCCACCAAAACTCGAACAAATATACTGAAAACGCTGAACATTGCAATAATTTTATTATGATGCTCACTCACATATACTTTTCAGATGGAATGAGCATCTTCAGGAGTGACAAGAAGACGTCAAGGATATGCAGAGAGAGTAGGGACAGTCAACTCCGACTAGTGACGAAACAGTAGATGAAATCAAGGGGCGAAGTTTATTTTTGCACAACAAGAATAACTGCTTTATAAACAGACACATTTTACTTGACATCAGTCGATGTCATCTACAAGTCACCCTCTTGAAATTGCACACAAATAACACGTTTGTACTGAACTTACTTGAACGAGTCATTTTTTGATTGGAAGAAACATTCCCTTCCCTACCCAGAAAGTCTAATAAGGCAAATATGTAGTTTGGACTTTTACTAGCCGCTAGAAAAGAATGTTCCGGATGGAGCTGATTGTATAGAATTGATCTTAGCTGTAAACGAGTGTTCGATCTACCAAAATGATCTTGTGGGCAGGGTTCATTCAAAACAGTCGGTTACAAGATATGCTGGCAAAGTGAAATTCAAATCAGACGCGCCATTCGAATAGGTAATGGTTACGTGAGGGTTGAGGATAACAAGGGACGATCTTAATGGATTTCCTCAGAAGACACAGTGCCATTAAAGGGGATTTTTTTTTTCAATTGAATGCTACATCGGTATGAAAACGCACAGGGGAGTGTTTCTTTTGTAGGATGATAGTGTACCTGTTCACTCTTCGAGGGTGGCAAAATCTGTCTCCTGGAAATTTCGTTGGGACATCTTACCCTATCCACTATACAGCTCTCATCTTTTTCCTTACTTCTTTTTGTTCCTAATATAATAGATAGAGGACATGTCAAGACACGATAGCCTCTCATATTGATTGTTTTGCTTAATAAAAGTTTGTCTGATTTATAGTATTCCTTTCTTGACTCACCCTCGTACTTTCACGAGGTTATGAGAAAAACAACGTTGATGAGAAAAATGGAGAATGTGCCTCAAGTCAAATTCGAACGCACGCCATTCATAATACGGCTCTTCAGCTGTCTACTCTGAGCTACCCTGGCCTACACAGTAGGCAAAAGCCGAGATATTGTCCTCAACACATCTCTCATTCCGATTGGTGACCAGTTTATTCATAATCTTTTATTATTCGTTTTTCTATGTATTTTTCATAGCGTTATTCCCGAGTATATGAATTCTGGTTTTGGAAAATCGTTTGGCAAGATATAATCAGCAAGGGAACGCTTCCAAATAAGGTTTTGGTTCGTATCCCACTTGAGCACCATTCTTTATTTTCAGATCCGAGCCATTCACTCACTACTGATAGTAGATCGATCTGAGCAAAAACTTCCCAGATTGTCATTTTTATCACCATGCTGTTTGAATATACATATAATGTTTGTGTGCTAACAGTAGCATGGAACTTGAACAAATCGATTACTAACAAAGAAATCCATGGATTTACCTGCACCAGTAAAGAGTACAATAAACGTGTCCACCCATGTTTATTACGAGGTCTTCCCTTTACATCTTAAATAAAAGCAACGGTAAGCATGTTTGATTTGCGTTGATCCTAATTCGATAGTATCATGCCGGATGTTCTCATAGAGATTCGGTATGAATGTGTATTGGAAAGTACTTCCTTTTCGAACTGCCTTGAATTTGACTTTGGTTTTCGATTTCGATTCTTATCAAATTTGATCTCGCTTTTAAATTGATTTTTCTTTTGATTTATGCAACTTTCAAGTTTACTCCCTCTTGGTTTGAACCCTGCCTCCCAACTTACCTCAATTACAATTTGATAATACCCTCAATTTGTTTTCTCCAATCGATTTGCACATGCCTTCAAATTTACAATACTTTCCATTCTACTTTCCTTTCGAGTTGATCCATCCTTTTGAGTAGACGGTACCCTTAAGTTCTCCTGTATTTCACTGTGCCTCACTATTGACCTTGGTTCCGATATGACACTGCCATCGAATCTAACTTTCTTCCAATTTAAGCTTGCCCCAAAATAGATCTTGCTTTTAATTCAATCTTTCCGTTCAAGCTGATTTGACTCTACTTTAAAATTAACCCTGCTGACCTAAGCTGAGCCCAAAGAGTAAAATTGCATTCCTGATAACAATTCATTTTTAGCGTGTTTATTCGCAATCCACCTTTTCGTCGGAGAAAATTAAGCCCCGGAACCAGATATATCTATACTCGATAAAATTATGGATGAATTTTTTTCCTCCTGAATAAAAATTGCTGTGCAGTCAATATCTACTAAGCTGTCATAAAGTTGCATCAACAAAATTCAATTATTTTTCATTCTCCTCTGAAAGGCCTACAAGCAAAACTTCTCCTCAGCAAGAAATGAAAGGCGGACCCTTTTTTTCTATTATCTTGATAACATTCGATTACTATTTGATTTAACCCACGTTCGTTCTACAATGTCCCTTTGCAATTTGGTTATACAACAGTTTATGTTATCTATATGTATTTCAAGAAAATAGGGAAGGAAATGAATTATATTATTCATGTGTTCATAATTAATCTAATTTAGATATGTACCTGGTTTTGAAATGCCTTAAGAAAATTAGGGAAAAAAAGTCTGATCTTTTCACCTGCCATTATTTCAGCTTGCCTTGATTCTTATATCTTGCCCTTTTATGACCCAGTGAGAAAACATCGTAACATTGCTGGCAACTAAATATCGATCGTACCAAGATTTATATTGTCAATCGTCAATGAATAAAAAAAAAAGACTCATTCTTAATCTTTAAAGACCCATGGTTAGAAGGACAGATATTTAATGAAAATATTCGTTTTGGCGGTATTGTTCCCCTAAAAATACGGAGAGTCTTCTGTATTAATCATGGATAATCAATAATTCAGTACAATACCCTATAAGGGAAAAGTGACCGTGCAAATTCCCCCAGGAGTGTTACACATAAAGACAAGGCTGATATATAGGAATGGAATTTTGCATTGATATCAAAACACTGTTCAAGGAGATCGACTTATAGGTCACATTTTTGCTCTCTTCGATGTACCATGGAATACTGGCTTTTTCAGGTCTACAATCTGCAAAGAAAAGAGACATCAGACATGAAAAAAAGATGTCGGGTAAAATAGTAATCGGTTTTGCTAATTTCAAGCTATGTTAGTCACACAGATATTTTTATTAAGAATGCTCTCAATACTGTGATATTCATAAGTAAGTGTACAGTACAGTCTCCTCCATACTGAGCGCAGAAATAAACCCTGACCTAGCTTATACATCCACCAAAAAGTTTATTGTATGGCACGTTTTGTTTTTGTTTTTTTTTTGTATTTTCTTTAGTATCAAATGATATTCTCTATCCATCATCTGGACTTCATCCCAAAGAAAAGGATGCAAGTCTCTTCCCTTTCACATTGATCTGCCATAAAATACTCTTGTAATTATATTTTTGAGATGTCTTTATCGTTTTCTCAAAGTATAACGCATTATTATTATTATCGTTATTATTTATTTGCAATCTCACACCAGTTTCCTGGTGGTAACCGCTGGAGTTTGAGTGGCAGCAAGTCTCCCCAAGTGTCAAGCCTTTCTCTCCTAGTACTCATAGGCTGCAATAGTACTGCGATTTACAGTTTCATACCGGTTGCCCAGTGGTCTTTGCTGAAGACTGAGTGACAATTAGTCTCCTCAGGTCTTCAGCCAACGTCTCTCCTCTCTTTAGCTTATCAAGGCAATGCTGCGGTTTGTACATGCCCTCACATGTCCCTTCCACTGTTTGATCACTGTTGACAGTCAATGTTGCAGTCTTTATATTTCTAGCACTTTTTTTAGTATCCGTGCAGTTCCTAGTAGTGTTTTGGTCTGTACAGTCTCAATTCTTCCCCTTACCGCTCTCCTCCAGTCTCGCCCCCGGTGTCTTTGGGACAGTTCTCGGTGCACCCACTATGACGGGCACTACCCTGGCTTTCATGTTCCATATTTTCCTCAATTCTTTTGCTAGATCCTGGTATTTTCCCCGTTTTTCATTCTCCTTCTTCTTTACTCTATGGTCTGCAGATACAGTCACGTCTACTATTTGGCACGTCTTCCTCTTGTTGTCTACAATTACCAAGTCCAGTTTTCTTGCCTGGATGGGGTGGTCAGTTTGGATGTCAAAGTCCCAGAGCAGTTTGTGGTTGTCATTCTCCAAGACTACCTCTGCTTTGTGGTGATCCACTTTTCTACATGGTTGAATCCCATTCGTCTACTTAGTTCCCAGTGTATCATCGTTGCTACTTTATTGTGTCTGTGCTCATACTCCCTCTGGGCGAGTTGGCTACATTCGCTACTTAATTGGTTTACAGTCCCCTCTTTTTTACTGCAAAGGCAGCACTTGCTGTTTGTCTGTGTTCTGTGGATTTTTGTTTTTATATTATTTGTCTTGATGCTTTTGTTTTGACCTGCCATGATGTGCGATTCCCTTTCTCTCTTCAGGTTTCCTTTTTATAACCATGTCCATGATTTCTCGTCTGCCACATCTTGTATCTGCCTTTTAAACTCTCCATACACTTTTTCTTTCCCCATCTTTCTTTTCTTGTTTGCTGTGCGGTTCCATTGTTTTCTACTTTGTTGTTCTTTATTATATTTTCACTATTCGTTTCTACATACCTTTCTAGGTCTTCTTTAGCTCTTTGGACACAGTCTTCTATGCTGATGAGCCCCCTTCCCCCTTCTTATCTCTCAACGTATAGTCTATCCGTGTCATCTCTAGGGTGTAATGCTTTATGCATTGTCATAACTCTCCTTGTTTGCCTGTCCATTGATTGAAGTCCTTCCTTTGTCCATCCTAGGAAAGGTCCTGTGTATCAAATTACTGACACAGCCCAGGTGTTCATTCCTTTCATTAGATTTCTGCAGTTTAATTTGGTCTCTAATATTTTTCTTTATCCTTCTAAGGTATTCTCTCTTTATTTTCTCTTTCATCTCTTCCCGTTTTATCGTGTCACATTCAAGGACACCTAGGTACTTGTATCGGTCTTCTGCGGTAAATGCACTGATCTTACTGAGCTCAATTCCTTCAGTCATTCTAAGCCTTTCTTTTGTGCCTCACCATGATTGCAAATTTTTCTATTCCAAATTCCATTCCGATGTCATCACAGTATTCTTTTACTTCGTTGAACAGAGTTTCAAGCTCTTCCCTGTTTTTTTGTAAACAATTTTATATCATCCATGTACATTAGGTGATTCACTTTTCCTTTTGTCTTGGAGAAATGGTACCCTTTGCTGTTCTTCAGGATTCTGTTGAGTGGTATAATAGTTAAAACAAATTATAGTCGAGACAACGAGTCTCCTTGGAAGATTCCCTTTTTACTTACCTCCACTTGGTTTCCTGCTGTGGCTTCAAGTCTCCTTTCCAATTTTTCATAGTTTCCAATAAATCCTACCACGGGTTCACTGATCTTGAACATTCTAAAGTATTCGAGTATCCAGGTATGTGGGATAATATCGTACGCTTTTTTGTAATTCATCCATCCCATTGCCATATTCTTTTTCCTTTTTCTTACTTCTTTTAAGATCATCTGGTCGATGTACAGTAAGTCATTGGCCCCTTTGGTTCCTTTCCTGCAATCTTTCTGTTTTTCCTGTAACAGTCCCCTTCTTTCCGTTGATATAAACATTCTCTCCGCTATTTGTCCGGTTAGGATTTTCCACATAAGTGGTATGCACGTGATCGGTCAATAATAACTTGCCATATTACCCTTTTCAGGGTATTTTTGGATTACGGTGGTTTTGCCTTTCGTTAACAATTCTGGTGTCTCGCCTTTGTTTATGCAACTTTGGAGTAGGTGGGTGAGTCTGTCATGTAATACGGTGAATTTTTTGAACCAATATACATGGATCCCGTCGAAAGCTGGTGCTTTCCAGTTGGCTTTTTTCCAAAGAGCATGTTTCAATGTGGTTTCATTCAATAATATTGGTTCTCCACTGTCTATATCTTCAAGTTCTTTTTTCATGTTTCCTAACCATCGCAGTGATACGTTGTGTCTTTTCGGGTGCTGTCATATGCTGTTCCAGTAGTTCTTGATCTCTGTTACGTTTCGTTTTATGTTCTGTCGTCTTTCTCAGTATAAATCTTGGTAAAACTTTCCATATTCTTTTGGAATGTGTGGTTTTGTATGTATTTGGCCGTCCTTAGTCTGTATCTCTTCTGTCTTGCCTCTTTTGCATATACTATTATTATTATTATTATTCATTTGCAATTTCACACCAGTTGTCAGGTGGTTACAGCTGGAGGTTATGTGACAACAAGTTTCAAGCCTTCCTCTCCACACATTCATAGTCCACGGCAATACTGTGGTTTACAGTCATATCACCAGTCGACAAAGGTCATTGCTGAAGGCTGAGTGACAGTGAGTCTCCTCAGGTGTTCAGCCAAGATTACCTCTTTCCTTAACCTTTTACATCTGTGCAGTGGTTTACACCCCCGCTATTATTTCGGTATGTGTTGTTTGTTTTTTTTTTTTCATCTTCTTCTGTTAGGCCACTGTTAACATTTAAGGTCATAGATCTTCTTTTTTTATAGCACTTTCCTCAATATTTGTACAGCTCCTAGCAGTGTTTTGGTCTGTACAGTCTCAATCTTTCCCTTCATCCCGAGTTCCTCCAATCCCACCTCCAGTATCAGAATACACCAATTATACTGGTACAACCCTGAGCTTTCATGTTCCACATTTTCTTCAGTAATCTTGACAAATATTGGTATTTTTTTCATTTTTTAGCTCTCTATCCTTTGCGCTCTATGTTTTTTTTCTTCTTGTCTACGATTACCAAGTCCTATTTTCTCGCTTGGGTGAAGTGGCCGATTTAGACGTCAAAGTCCCTAAGTAATTAGGGACTTTGACGTCTAAATCGGCCACAAGTAATTTGTGGTTTTCAATCTCCAAGACTGTTTCCAGTTTGTGCTGGTACCTCTTTTCAGTGTGGTTAAATTTTATTCGTCTACTCAGTCCCCTGTGTTGCTAATCTATCGTGTCTGTGTTCGTACTCCTTCTGGGCGAGCTGACCACAATCACTTATCATGTGGTTTACGGTCTCATCTCTTTCACTACACGGGCAGCAACTGCAGTTTGTCTGTGTTTTGTCGATTTTGTTTTGATAGAGTTTGTCCTGATGCTTTCATTTTGAGCTGCCATAATGAGCGATTCCGTTTTTCTCTTCAGGTTTCCTTTTTTATAGCCATGTCCATGATTTTCGTCTGCCATATCCTGTTTCTGTTTCTAGAGTTCCCGTATAATTCTTTGTTCCCAATTTTTTTGTTTGCTGTGCTTTTCAATTGTTTTTACTTTTTAGTTGTCCGTTGCATTACTTCAGGCTCTCTTTATGATGTTTTCACTGTTTGCTTGCAGATACTTCTGAAGATCTGCCCTCTGGCCAGGTCATAGTCTCCCATGCCGCCGCCATTTCCCTTCGCATACAGTCTATCCAAGACATCTCTGGGGTGTAAAGCTTTATACTTTGTCATAAACTTCCTTGTTCACCGGCCACTTGATTGGGGTTCATCCTCTGTCCATCCAAGGGATAGTCATGTGTATTTTACTACCAGTACGGCCCAAAATTTCCATTCCTTTTATAAGGTTCCTGCTGTTTAGCTTGGTCTCTGATATTTTTCTCATCCTCCAAAGGTATTTTCTTTTTATTTTCTCTTTCAAACCTCCTCGTTTTATCGTGACATGTTTGAGAACTCCCAGGTATTTGTATCGGTCTTGTGTGGTCAGTGCTCTAATCTTCCTGTTATCCTGGAGTTCGATTCTTTCTGCTGCTGCGAACTTTCCTTTGTGTATTACCATGATAGCATTTTTTCCTATCCAAACTCCTTTCATATGTCATCAGTGTATCATCCCACTTTGTGAATAGTGTTTCGATTTCTCCCCTGTTTTTAGGTGATAGTTTTATGTCACCCATGTACATTACGTGGTCGACTTTTCCTTTTGTTTTTGAGAAATAGTTTTTCTTTTGGTATTTTTCAGGATTCTATCGAATTATATCATCGTTGGAACAAATAATTGTGGAGACAGTGAGTTTGCCTGGAAGATTCCACTTTTCATATTAACTTTGCTGAAGTTTCTCCCTTTTTTCATAGAGTTGGCTATGAATCTCATCACTAGTTCACTCATCTTGGACATGTGAGGCATCCAATTATCCAGCCGTATGGAATCATGTTGTATTCGACTTTACATTCTATCCACCCCTTTGCAATTTTCTTCTCCTTTCATCTCACTCCTTTTAAGATCATGCATCCTATCGGTCTTTCTGGTAATAGTGCCCTTCTTTTCATAGATATGTACATTTTCTCCGATATTTGACCGGTCAGGATTTTCCAAATGAGTGATAAGCATGTGATTGGCCTATAATTACTTGCCACGTTTCCCTTTTCAGGATCTGTTTGGATCGGGATTGTTCTGTCAGTGTTCATCTATTCTGGTTCCTGGCCTTCATTTATTCAACTTTAATATAGTGTGATAAATTTCTTAAACCAATATCCATGGATCTTGTAAGGTCCTAGCGCTCTCCAGTTGGCAATTTCCTGAGAACGTACTCCAATGTAGTTGATTCCATACTCTTTGTTCTCCATTATCTTCTTCTCTTTCCATGTTCTCAAACCATTCTGGGTTCTGCGTCTTTTCGGTTGTCCCTGTATGCGGTTCCAGTAGTTCGTTGTCTCTATTGCATCAAGCGTTATGTTCTGTCTTCTATTTCCGTTCAGGTTTTGGTAAAACTTTCTCTTGTTGTTATAAATGTGCGGCTGTGAGTTTATTTGGCAGTCCTCTGCCTATATCTCTTCAGCATTGCCTCCTTGGAGAGTCTCCTCTGGTGTATCTCTTCAACTGCCGTCTTGGTCTGTTCCAACGTGGTGCATTTCTCAGTAGTACTCCATTTTTCTGGATTTATGAGATCTGTCTTTTAAATCTTTTTTTCCAGTTGTGGTTTCCCTTCATATTATTTTTGGGGGTTCCTTTTGAGAAAAGTTCTGTTACCATTTTTGCTCCGGCATAGATTTGGTCGTAGAGCTCCATTGGGCTGTTGGTTCAAATACACTTTAAGAGACACTTAAAATGTTCGGTTGCTTTTCTTAGTTTCTTTCTGTCCTTCTTCTTCGAGAGTTGGGAGTGTTGTTTCTTCTTCTTGCATGATTTCTTTCAAAGTTAATATCTGAGTTATCTCTTCCTATCTTAGGGTGTCATTGTTTCTCTATGGTGTTTGCCTATCTTCAGGGATTTTGTTTTTGTTTGGGTTGCTTTCACTTTTGTCATTTACTGTGTTGGTTGTATTGAGAAGTTCTTCTCTAGATAAGGCACTTTTTTTCTTCTCTATTTTATTTTGGATCTCTTGTAGTTCAGTCTTTGGGAGCGATTAGTTTTTTCAGGGTTTGTTTTACTTGGTCAACCAGACACCGGCTTCATACCTCCTCAGCGGATTTTCCCCTCGATATTTTGAACATGGGTTCACTATAACACCGAAAGAATGATTTTCTTTCGAAGTAGCAATCCATTAATAACCTGTTCTCTTCCCATGACCATTTCCTCTTTTTTTTCAGGTCAACAACCATTCGATGGTGGCTGTGCCTTATCTGGGTGTTGTTAATAGGGTATGAGCTGTAGTTTAGGGAAACAGTTGCTAGGTTATGACTGTGTCCCTCTGATAGTCATAAACGGTACACGAGCTGGGGTTTTGATCAGCAGTCATAGGAAGACGCCCAAGCACCTCCCGGTGGCTGACAAGAAAGTACCTGCCAGTTATGACACCCAAATCTTGGATCTGTGTCCCATCTTATGCAGTAAATTGATTGGGTTATACTGTCATGATTGTTTTCTTGGGAGGGGGTCTTCAACATAGCACCAGACTTTAGTGGGTTGGTCATGGCTGACGTGGTTCAGAAGTTACTTCAAAGTACCACTGGCTCTTGGCACCCAGGGTATATTTTCACCAGGAGAAGTTATATTGGTGTATGCAAGATCTAAGTGTAGAAAAGTGTTCGTCTTTCACCACCTACTTAACACCTAAAGCGCCAAACTTGTTTTCTTAGCTAATTACGTATAACTAGTAAGATAATACTTCCCCCTTATTTATTATAAGTCTCAACTTGATAAGAGATTACATTCTAGTCGGTAATGATGCAGGCCAGCGATTGCTATTTCTACCTTGCTACTTTCTAACCCAAGTTGGATTTCAAAAGAGTCTGACAAATTTATACACGAGAGTACCATCCGAATCTCTACATGAAATAGCATTAGTTTTGCACAAGAAAACCTAATTCTGTCAGGAGCGGGAAAGTGTAAATTCAATTTCAAAAAAGAACATCCTGCATACTTATCCTCATTAAGTGCTTACAATCAGGCGCATAACTAGAAATGGTGTTTTGAATTGGCAGCGGTCATTTCAGGAATCAGAAAATTCAAGGGAAAAGTGAAGTCAAAATCATAAATAAAACCATCTCAGAAGTTAAAAAAATTCGAAGTAAAAATCATGAATCAAACTAAACTGCAATGAAAAATATAGAAAAGGATCTTTTGCCAAAATGCCAGTGCTCATGCCATTTTGTTCGAGCTACCTTTTTTACCCTCCCACATTCTAGTTGGTATTGAGGCCAGCCAGTGATTCCTATTCCCATCATCATCATAATCATCATTATTATTATTATTATGATCATAATAATAATGATAATAATAATAATAATAATCATAATAATCATTATAGTAATTATTATAATAATAATCATAATCATGATTATAATAATAATCATAATAATTATTATAATAATAATTATAAGAGAGCTGGTATCTGCTTGATATTCTTTTCAATATTTACATGAAAGGATAAATGCAATCTTTTTCAGTTCCTTCCACTGCGAAGAATGGCTATACTATTGAATTCCCCTGAGATGATTTTATGTATAATCATCTCCAGGGAAGTCCAATCACCGCTCATACATATAGTAAGAATGATGAGCCTACATAGTTGGTTTATCTTTGACCAAGCCTCCCGTTTATCGTCATAGATTTAAAACCGGGCATATTTTTTCCAGAGAGTATAACTCGGGGCATTTTGAGCCAACGATGATTGTTTTCCATTTAGTGAAATAGTGGAAGTTGAGTTATCAGAAAAATGTTTGATTTTAGAATATGATGTATTAAATGTATATGAAAACGGGAAAACAACTCTGGGAAATATAAGATGCACCCGCCAAGGACATACTGAATGGATTCAGTAACCTTTGGAAATGACCCTTTTTTATTCGGAATGACCTATCCATGATTTGCTGGTGTTGAAAGACTATGAGAGCCGTCCAGAAAATCAAAAAGAATTGTAGACGTTAAAATGTGCCACCACTTATGTTCTCAATCACGTGACCGTCTAAACCTCCTTTCTATCACTTGCATATTTTTTTTGTATTTCATTGCCAGTCTATTCCTATCCATGGTTTTCAAGTAACTCCTCAATTTATTTTCCTTCCAGCGGCCGTTTAAATCAGTCAATCTTTACTTCTTCCATCAGGAAACTGTCCTCTCTCTTTGTCTCCTGCTACTGCATTACCTTTTGTAAATATCCCATCTTTGTATCCGTGTTCAAATTGTTCCTTTTGCAGCCAATTTATTGGTTGAATGGCGATGTGTGGAGGAAAAAAAGTGTCATTGCTATTTCCAAAAAAAGAAAAACAAAAAAAACAAACATTGGAGTCCGTATTTGGCTGGTTTATTCCGTGCCAACTAAACACAAAAAAAACTATTTACATTCCAAAGACACAGGAATTCTTTGGATTATATGACCTGGTCGGTTATTAATCGTTAAGGAGTGACAGATATATCAGTTCATCATTTGAACTGGTGTATGATAAGACTATCTCTGAATAAGATTTAAAAAAAGAAAAAAAACTTAAATTTACTATATGCATACGTACACGCATAAGTTAACTTACAAACATACACTACACATAAAAACCTTTTTGGTCAGGAGATTTTTTCAAATTATTTTGATGGTTTTCCTTTCAAATTTCCATTCTTACGAGGTTTAAGACAATTTCTAAACGCAATCATATATAGCTACTGTTCTTTGCACATAGTATAACACATTATATTCAAGTTAAACTTCCTTCAAAAATATTATCTAGATGTTTATATTGTGTTTATTGTTGTTGTAAACTTATACGGTTGACTTTCATTCATACGATTTCAGATGAAAGTAAATAATTTTTTCTCTTCAAATTCAATTTTTTACTTGGCCTTTTGTGATTTAGTTCTGGTTGACAAACATTAGAGTATCTACAAACCATCAATTTATTTTGATCACCTACATGCTTCATCATTATCCTAGATCCAGGATGTTACGGTTGGGGATATTAATCAGCAGGCACAGCCTTTTAACTCCTATCGATGGACAGGGACCTCCCCCAAAATTCGCTAGACTTCTCTATTATAGGCGACAGGTTACCAATATTTTTTGAACTCGTTTAGTTCGTCCTGCAACCTTATATTCTGCCAGTCAGAGTTTCGAATATTATCTCTGGAGACCCATATTCTGAGTCGTGATGTCCAGCAGTTGTCTGACATTTCACCCAATTGCCATTTGAATTTTTCTAATGGATTCTATGATAACCCTGACTCTCATTTTCTTTTTGTGTTGTGATATCTCCGTGCAATGTTGAAGATGATTCTATCAAGTGCTGTTGCATGTTTCTCAGTTTGAGGTTCGATGCATTGGTTGTGTGTTTTGGAATCGATCTTCCTTACATCAAAATCAAAAAGTGTATAATTCATGACGAAGCCTTTGGTTAAAACTTAGCGAAGTTCTAATCAGAGTAGAATGTAATCCAAGAGTGAGAAAAATGTGTTGTGAATAAAAATTTTAAAATTCATAATCATCAACGTCATCATCATCAACGACAGCCTCCTAGCTTCCGTCGCTGGACATGAAAGTCCCCAAAGATTGGCCAGAGCTCTCAAGCATCGGCAACGTGGAATCAATACTCTCTGAATTTGTCTAGCTCTTTACACCATCCAACTTTCTGTCAGCCAATCTTGTATATGATATCTGGAGATCCATGTGGTGGATCGTGATGTTAAGCGTTTGTCTTGGACTCAATTTTTTTCTCTTTTATATCGTGTTTTGTACCGTTCTTATTAGGACGAATTTTTTATTTTGAAAGCCAAGCTTGGCCTACCAAATGTTTGCCAACCTGAAGGGATTTTCTTCCTATTTTTTTTAATATGGGAATTTCCTGAAGAGTGTTTGTCCTAGCTGAATGTAGTTGTGTACTTTCTTTAGCTCCACTTGATTTCGATCGTTATGTTTCAACATTTTTGACTTGCATGTGGAAGCCAACGTTTTTGTTTGCTTCATTCAGAACATTTTGCATTATTTTGAGAGCGTTATGGTTCTCAGCAAAGACGACAGGGTTGTCAGCAAATGTGAGGTTACTGGGGTGGTTTCAATGTATATATTTCAAATGCTTATAAAAATTTCCATTTTCTTACATCAGCTGGTGGGGAGCTCATTCATGATTTATCCAAGTAGAATTCAGCTGTTGGAATCTATTTCCTGTCACTTGCTCAATTCAGTCAGTTTAGGGGGTGTATTTTTTCCAGGAAGCAAATCAAGTGAAAGTTTTTATTTATTCTTATTATTTTGTTTTCACTCTCAGGATTCAAAATTGAGTTGTTTTTTTTTCATACATGGTAGTCAAGATCTAAGGGAAATTTTCTCTCACTCATGAAAGTTGGAATGGAGAAGGATAATTGTTTTTTGTTCATTTGGGGCTAAATATGAGAAATTTGTTATTGAATGAAAATGGATTTTCCCCTGGGGGGGGTAATTTCGAGAGAGAACGTTTTATGGGTCGAAATAAGTTAGAATTCTTTTTTTCTTCTACATACAGAAGTTAAAATCGAATCGGAATTATTTTCTCATTCAGTAGTCAAAACCAAGGAATAGGTTTGTTTTTTTTCGTTTTTGTTCTTGTTTTTTTTAGGTGTCAAAATCGAAGCATAAATTCGTCTCTCACTTTTATAAGCCAATATACAACGGGAACATATATTGGCTTCCCAGTTCAAAATTGTGAATGAAATTCATTTTTCATTTCAGAGAGAGAATATTGATTTCCTTTTATAGGCGTCAAAATAAAGGAATAGTTTTTCATAATCAGGGGTGAAAATCGAGGGTGAAGATTATGTTTTACTGCTAAAGGTCAAGGTAAGGGAGCTATTTCCCACTTTCCGGGGTTGAGATCTACCGTTTTTTTTCCGATCAAAGTTAGTTTAAAATCAAAGTTGGGTAAAAACATTTCCTTTTACAAGCTCAAAATTATGATGAAAAACATCACGTTGATTCTGACCAATAAAAGACCTATTGGTCAGAATCTAGAGGGAACTTTTCTCTTTTTTTGAAGTAGGCTTTACTTTTGGTGCTCTTTTTGGACATTACCCCGACTTTTTCAACACTTGCATCCAAACATCCCCTCTCCAAAACTTGTCTTTTTAATTTATTGCACAACTTTTGAAAATAAATTGCTTATAAGTTTAAACCGGATATTAGTTATTATTCCCAAAAGAGTACCTGAATTTTTCTCAACTCTTTCACCATTTAAAAACTAAACGTCTCCTTCTAATCTCTTTATTTTTCCTAACCTCAGACTCTTATTAGCTGTTTATCTTTTTAATAATGTCCTTTTCAACTTTAAATACCTTGCAAACCCCTTCCCTATGTCAAACCTATTTTCCATTAGACCCGATCTTTAATTAGCTTTTCTCCCTATTTTCTATAAGCTGAACAGCTTTTTTCTACATAGATCAACTCTGTTTCAATATAAACTTTCAAACTTTCTTCACTACAGGGTAAACCGTTTTCTATTAATATCAAAAACAAAACTATCAGATTCCATCGACCTTTTTTTTTTTAATGGTCGGAAAATTATTCCCCCGCAAGGGTGATTATTTTGTTAAGTACCTACAAATTTCTATTCTTCCGATACATGTTCATCTATTTTGCTGAATATGTATACATAGATGCATTTACAATTACGATCGGTGCTTGTTGATCTTGAACTTACTAAGATATATAAGGCAATATTTCATGACAAAATATAAACAGAAATATCTTCCATGCTAGAATATATCATATTACTAGAAAGCTATTTGTTGAATATTTTGATATGGAAATATTCTATAATATAAAATGCATATGTTTTGTCACCCTGGTCATATATACAGAGGCATCACACACAAATTCAAGCACGAACACATGAATGCATATATATATATATATATATATATATATATATATATATATATATTGTGTGTGTGCAAAAGAGTGAGTGCATGTATTTGTTTCAGTTTTCTCCTATGCATATATGCATGTATGTAAGCAGTTAAATGACACTTCATACTTATATAGCCAGTCTCGTTCCCCATCCTCTATCTCTCATTCTCTCTGACTACCTCATGTATATATTGAGAGAGATATAAAGAAATATAACAGTATTATTAAAGTAGTTTACACTGGTGCCAGTGGTCTGTATTCAAATCTAGATGAAAGCTACAAATCAAAATGCCGAATTAGATTGCAGTAATGCATTTATGTATTTCCAGATTAGCAATGCACAATCTTCCACTAGTTTTTACTTAGGTTTGACCCTATGCCAGCCGCTACTGAAGTTAGCAAATACATCTTTGTCTATGTTTGTCTGGGATAATTTCAGCTCCAGCCTATTGATCCATTCTAATAGAAGATTCTGCAGTTAGTAAGTTAAGTTTTGTGAATACTATGGCAAAGGAATTTGGGGAAAGAATGGTTCGTGGCAAAATATTAAATGTTTCGGTTCTAAATGTCGTAAAAATAAAATTTTAAAAATAAATCTATCAAAAAATGTGAAATGAGGAGATGGTGTGTAGTGTGATTTGCAGCAATCTGTATAGATCATTACTTCTCTTTTTACACTGAAATCCCCTGTAAACTGAAACAATCCGAATATCTGACGACTTGGCCGAATATACCATCTTTTCCATTGTATCAGTTGATGTTTCGAGATACTTCTTTTTCCCTTATCCACTTAAGCAGGATAAATTATTTTTTTTTTTTATGAACGAGTAATTCAAATTCCTGCAGAAAAATATTTTGATGGTTAAAAGCATAGGTTATTTGCATCTATAGGAAAATCACAACGTGGATATATTTTAGGACGATGTACCGTTCTGGCAGCACTGCAGCAAAGGAAGGAACGACTGATGCAAGACTCATGTCAGGGTTCAGAATCAAAAACATTATTTTTCCTCTGTGGCCGACCAAAAATATATCAATTGAGCTTGTTTGGAGACCGAACGAAATCATCACTTGAAGAGATAGAGAGAGGTTGATATGTTTCAACTGTTGGTGACCAAGGGGGCACGATCTGTCGACTGTAGAACTATTTTCTGGTCTACTACGCTATACTTGTTGACTACTGCACTATTCCACTGCTCTTTTGTACGACTCATCTCCTACTCTGATAACCAACTTATTGACAAGAGCTCCTTTCCAATTGCTCTCTACTTTAGTAAATTAATACATCCTCTTCTTTTACCTGATGCTGGACCTAATTGATCATGTCCCCTTTTCTATCCTATTTTTCTCGATCCTTTCCGTTCTCTAGTCATTATGCAGCGTCCCTTTTTTCATTATCCCCTTCTTGCTTCCTTTCTCTTAACGTCTTTTCAATTGAGTGGCTTTGACTGGACATCTCTCTGCGGGGATTCCAAGTGACCACGCTTGACCATGGATGTAAGTACACTCCACATATATCCACGCAAAAAGCTTCTTTAATAAACATAAAATGCTATTTGAGAATTAAAAAAAAATATTCAAGAATAAAATAATTAACTCAACTAAACATTCCTCATCAGTCTTCATATTGTAACACACTTCAGCTGTTGACTGTGATCATGATCATGGGGCAGGGGTGTTTAACAGCCAAATCATTGTAACTATTTCAACCAAGATGAGGACATTACACTGAATATATCTGCACGAATTAATACTATTCTGAATCCAAACGTAATCAAAATCAATCTTGGAGTCTGTACAATGAATAGTTATGTATTAAAATCACTGCTGAAAGGGAGATCGAGGGCGAAGTTAATTGAACTGTTTTTGTTTTGTTCTTTGTTTTTTGTTTGTTTTTGTTTTTGAATCCCTAAAACATTCTTATGGTGAACAACTGATGATTCCAATTTGTGGTAATTTACCGAGGGTACCACAATAACAAAGTATACGTAAAAACATTAGAACAGAAATTTAAAAAAACAAAACTGTTATATTAAGATGGCACAGTTTTTTTTAATTATTTGTATTTAAAAAAAACGTAGTAAATTCAAAAAACTACGTCAACAAAATCACTTTTTGAAACGTTTAAGTGTGTTTGGAGTTTGGAGCTTCGAAGGATTGTAGAATGTATAAAGATATATTCAATTAAAACTCTTCTGTGAAACGATCTCCCGTCATTACACGGTCGATGCATCAGTTGACCTAGTCAACGTGAACTATTGATAAAAACAGGTCGCAGCTTCGATTCCTGCAGCAGCCCAATTTTGTTTTATTTACGTTGTCTAAGCCAAGTGATATATTGACCATATAATGACTGGAAATCGTCCAAAATAAGAGTTTCAGTATAATATAATGCGATTTATAATCATTCCGTTGGATCATTGATCCATTTGTTATATATATATATATATATATATATATATATATAATGAGTGAGAATGTCAGTCACTGAGTGTAAATATCTCTAATTACGTACACAAATAGATAAACCCTTCTGGTTTCTATGCCTCGTCCTTTTATGCCCCTACTCATCGTTTCTTTCACTGCTATCACGTTTTTGAGGCCAAAATAAGAGCAAGAAATAACCTCATAAAGGCAAGACCATAACAATAAACAATAAACGTCAAAACAGAAGTAGTAATCTTGCAAAAATTGGTCGAGTGAAAAAAGGCAAAATGGTGAATCTGATTTGTAGATGCTGTCGACATCGTCGCTAATAAGGATTCAGTTTACAACTCTATAAAACCCGGTCATTACATCCGACTTGCATGAATTGTAACAATGTCCAGTGTTTATACGTGTTATATATTGGAATCTGATAAAGATGTGTAATTTCTCAAGTAATTAAAAATGTGCCTCTCTGGTGAGGGGATAATGAAACTGGAAGATCTTGGGGAAGATCTCTCTAAAAACACGATTTTTGATAGGCTGCAGCTTCCGATGACCAGATGTTATGATTATCATCATTTTGAAGATGACTGCGATGTTCATGCCATTTGCTGCACATGTATAACAAATTTGCGAAATTAAGTTAAGCCCTAAACATCAAAAGGAGGGATATGTATACAGCTACTCGTTGCACGCAGACATGCACAGACACAAATCAGAGCCAACATATTTTCGATGACCAGTTAGGTTAAACCCTATGGAGTTCTTTAACCTCATCATCCTTTTATCTATACTATCCCTAATTTACCCACACATCTAACACCAAAACACTCCTACTCTGACACCTAATGTCCTCTCCAAGACCCACTCCTGGTGCTGATAACACCACGGACTTTATCACTGGCTGAACTTTCTCTCAAACAACAGGATTTTCTGCTCACAAACAAAAGCTCCTTATGGTTGACTCTTGTTGTATATCGAACTTAAAACCCCTAAAAGTACACACACACATACACACAGCACTCACTGCTGGATGGAATACATCTCGAAACATGTCTAAACCATTAATGAAAACATTCACAGATAAATAAACCTAACTTCCATACACTTTGCTCCCGAGTCTGTCACGCTCTCTATAGTTCAAATTATATATATATATATATATATATAATCAATTAGTTCAGTCAGTTATTAGATATTCTTTTCATGTTCAGTGCATAATATTCGACCTATTTGATAAGTGTCCGTGATTTTTAGGTGCATTAACAGGGAAGGAGAATATTTCCAATAACCAAGAGTCATTCTGTAAAATTAATTAATTTTCACAATCATCCTACAGTCTTATCTATGTACCTACATATAATCGTAAATGAATTGATGAAATTCAAAATGGATACAAATATTCAGCAAAGGCCTTAGGAGTTGTTGGACCCTGCAAGTTCAAAGCCGATGTTCGTAGAATCCTACCGATAAAAGATTATCAAAGATATTATATCATTATAGTAGAATTGAAAACAATCAATGTTTGTTAAATATATATAAATATGTATGGCATTATCCAGACGAAAATTAAATAGGAATCGTTTCTTTTATCAGTTAAACATTGCATTATAGTGTTCAGGTTATGTTGTGCCGTATGTATGCGACAAAACTAGGATAGATCAACCTAACGTGGGCCCCCTTTTGCAGGGCTAAATTCAGAGCAATTGTTTCAATCAGCTCAAAGCTGGCTCTACTACAATTTTTATTAACTATCATTCAAGATAGGGTCCACTGCCCTATTTGACCGTTTAGAAGAGTTGCATGACAAACGTTGTTTCTAGGTAAAGAAAACGAAAAATTATGACGTTTTCGGAAGCACAGACTGAAATGTTCTGCAGCAGTACTTTAACCTTTCGTTTAACATGTATCATGCTACGTTGGTTAGTCTTTTGAGCTACACTTACCAAAGTAGACGTGTTTCGTTCGAAAGTTGGAAGACGAAGGTTTTGGAACAGTGACGTGTTCGTATGAAATTCTGTTCCCAAATGGGGAAACCTGTTTGGGCGTCTTTCTTAATGTCGCAACAGGGTTTTTGGAGTTGTAAACAATGTCAATAGTGGTACCAGCGTTTCAAGTCGGGAATAACTTCCACCAATGCTGATGCCGAATCTAAATGGCGTTTTGCATCTGCAGAGAAAGTTAACCTCGAAGAATCCATTCTTTGATTCAAGGACAACATCACCTGGTTGTCCATCAAGTTAAAGAATTGGGAGGAATCTATAAATTTGTGCAACATGACTTTGAAAGTAAAAACCAATGATAAATCATGCTGTTCAAAAGTTTGACTGCCACGTCAGCTGACACATGAATGAAATGCAGTATAATCACCATCAGTTTTTCTTTTAAAATCCTGTTGCACGAACTTTTCAATATCCTTTACCTCTTCGGAGACTCCATGGACAGTAAGGTGACGGATTCTTCCAATCACAAAATTTCTCAAACTCTTATTGTTCAACCTGGAAAAAAGGTCCAAATCCACAAAACACAATGATTTTATTGCAAAAATCATCCAACTTGACTTTATACATCTTCAACTGCTATATAGCATTCAAGTCACAGTATGCTTGACTGTTTGAATGGCATGCTGTTAGAAGAAACAGACGAAAAATTTACTTATATTGGGAGGCAGGTATGGCAAACTGTTGAAGCTGATGCTCGTGATAACTGAAGAGATCTGCTGCCCTTTCAGACAGGTTAAGCCAACTACATGGCTGCCTGTGTAGATTGGAGTGCCAGTTTGAAACACATCACTGAGGTTGATATGCACTGACAATTGAGATCTGCTGTCCTTTGTAGTAGGGTGGGAAGGCCGTATGTACTCTTGGAGTGCAGGTTCAAGCCCCCCTGCTGAAAACCGATGCAGTGAGAGACATTGTCTGTAGTGGTCTACTACCCATCCTTTAGGGATATATATATATATATATATATATATATATATATATATATATATATATATATATATATATATATATGCACCTACATATAATCGTAAATGGATACAAATATTCAACAACGGCCTTAGGAGTTGTTGGACCCTGCAAGTTCAAAGCCGATGTTCGTAGAATCCAGGAATGCAATATATTATGATATAACATAATAACCAATGTGTGATGGGTCTATTTCATAAAGTGCTTGATACATTAAACAGTAAGTTGATTTGGAGTAAAGCAAAAAATATGTAATGGGGTAAGGATACCCTGCACAAGCATGGTTACGTTTCTGCCTGGGTTTTATCTAAGCAAATGATCCTGTCTATTTTATATTTTTATTTTGTTTTTTTTTGTGGGGGTGTAGGGGGGATTTTTTTAGGTTGTTGGATCTTTTTATTCCATCTATCTATCTATCTATCTATCTATCTATCTATCTATCTGTCTATCTATACATATAATGTTTTGTGGTTAGTCTTTGCTTGTAATGCTTTTTTTGTTTTGATTTTCATTCAATGGGGATCCTATGCTTGTTGATACATATAAATCAAAAATTAAAAAAATTGTTATTTCGGCATTCTCGTTATCAGTGTATAATTGATTTATTAGTTTTATTTGTGGTATGTCTCTTCTCAAACATATCACGTTGCTCTAGCTTACAATCCCATTGGAGTATCATGGTGAAGAAGCATTTGAAAAGAAGCTTTCCCAGTACTCGCTGATCAGCAACTGTCAGTAGGCTGGATAGAGAGCAAAGTGTCCCCCAGTTGATTTGCCGTTCAATTCAACATGCTAAGAAATTAAGAACAAAAGGAGCTATTTGCAGTATTACCGAGGCAGCTGAGAGACCTTTGAGTTGATTATGACCCAAAAGTGGAGAGGTGCAAGTAACCAGCCGTCTGGAAAGTCAGTGGAGTCGGATCAATCCTGGTGGGGGTCACTTAGGGGATGGTGTATGGGGTTAGAAGACCCCAAATGCAAGAGGATCCGAAGAACGTCCCTGGAGATTGGTCTGGATTTGGGCATCAGCTGATGTCTATTCTCCCATAGCAGTAATTTAAGTTATAATAATAATGTAATTGTTGCATATAAGAGTGTGGCAAAACGTTCTACAGATGTATTCAAAAACTATTTTTATTCATTCATATATAACGTAGTCATGAGTTTCCAAAGTACTTCTGTTCTTTTTGAAATGAAACTTTGAATGCGTCATAGCATTGAGTTAATGTGATAATATTTCTGAAATTTCAGATGATTACGGAGAGAATCTCATAAACTAAATACCCAGCCGAATTTGAAGTGTTCTTTCAAAGAATTGAATACGATACTATCAAAACTCATAAGTAAGTTATATCTGATTGGAATATACATTCAGAGGGATTATTGTAAAAAGTGTGATTTTCAGTTATGTATAACTTTTAGTAACTACTGTATGTATGAAGGTATGTAACAATAATGATAAACTTTCGAATAGTTATGCAGATAAGGCTTCCAATAAAAGCAGCATTAAGCCATACAATATATATATAGACAGGTTATTTTCAATATAAAAAGATAGCTGCTTTAGAAGTACTAAGCTTAGATTCGCCATCCTATAAAAGCTAGACGGCCAGTCTATACCTCGATGAAATACCAAAAGTTCGCAAATTTTACATGTAAACGTGTAAGATAAAACATTCTATTTAGAATACCGTCATCAAACACTTGGAAGTTGAATCAACTTTTGTACGAGCCCAGTCATTATTATTTCACAACTGAGCTTAGACAAAAACGAAACCAATCTTCAAATTGAGGAATGATTGTATTAGGAAGTCTCAAGGTAGAAATGCAGAGTCACGAAGATTGCCCTGAGACAATTTTTCAATCGAGGAAGGTCTTCCTTGAAAAGCAGCATTGAAATTCTTGGCATTTTACAAATGTCAGGGAACGAAACTTTTGGCACCAGGTTTAAATATGCAATTCTCCCCAACACAAACTGACTAAGCTTATTGACTAAGATTATCAAAGCCTGGCAGTCAGCCAAAGCGATAGAGCATCCACTGAGAATTCTATGTGCAATAATATGAACATTAATGGCACTTTGACCGTACAAATCTCCAGGGTTAAGTTGCCATTTGTCTAGTTAAAGTTCCGTTTGTGCTTATATTAATGAAACTAGAATGATAAGCACTGATATATCCAGTCCTATACGCAATGTACTCATAAACAATATCCGTCTACATATATATATATATATATATATATATATATATATATATATATATATATATATATATATATATATATGTGAGAGAGAAAGAGAGAGGGGGAGATCTGCCAATATTCTATTTCTTGTTCATGTATTTGTGTAAGAATACGCGCACCAATTGAATCGAAAACAACCAATTCTGTTGTGAAGTCCACATGCTTTTATGCATCATTTATAACATGATACAGACGTAAACTGTTTTACAATGGAAAGAGAGGGAAGAGAGATATCGATGCATTACTCTGAAATTGCAAATGGTTCGAATTGACAATCTAGCATTTTCAAAAACAGGCAGCTTGTTCCAATTACATTTCCACCATGCAAGTGGTGGCGGGCTTAGGCTAACAAATCAGATCTTCCCCAAGCTTCGGGATTATACTGAAAATGAAATTAAAAACAGTCCAAAGTCAGCTCCCTCACTCTCTTGGTCTCGTTTCTGCAGCCGGCAAACTTATTGCTAACTTAAGGTAAACACTTCTTTGTTAAAACTATACCTCTTGGCGTCACTTGCTACGCTCTTTCCATCACTAAATTCACCTTTTCATTTCTTTCACTCTTTTGACCTCATTCTTGCTTTGGGCCAACTACTGAAATCACTAACTAAATGGAGAAAAGCCTATTTCATACTCACGTACACATACGGGGTACTTGTTACAATATTTCTGTCACTTTTCTATCTTGACTTCATTCCAGCAATCGGCTAACTTCCCCTGATGTAAAATTTCCAGTCATCATCACCATCACAATCATCACCACAATCATCATCAGCATCATCATCATGGCTATCACCATCATCATCATCATCATCACCTTCATCATCATCAGTCTCTTGACGCTTGCTTTTTAACATAGACGTTCCCCATGTTTTGCTACGTTCCTCTATCGTAGGTGTTGCAGGGCCATTACTTTCTAAATTTGTCTAGGTCATCTCTCCATTCAGTACTCTGCCGGCCCAAGTACTGCACATGTGATCTATGGGGATCCATGTCTGGAGTCTCAATGTCCATCAGTTGTCTGCCAATCTTACAACATGACCAGCCCATTGCCATCTGAGTTTTTTGATGGTTCTATGATGTCCCTGACTCCTGTCTTCTCCCGGATGTATTGTGCTATCTTGTAGTTTTTCAATGTGAAGTTGAGCATTATTATTCCATGTGCATGATGCTTAGTTCTCAATTTGCTGGTCGGTCTCTTGTTTAAGTTTCATGTTTCAGCTCTTTAAGGGACTATTGGCAGGATGCAGTGGTTGTATACCCTTCTCTTTAGGATTAATGGGATCTTCTTATTTTTGAAGGATGAGTTTGCTCTGCCAAAGGTTTGCCACCCGAAGGTGATTATTCGCTTTATTCCATCTTTCGAGGGTCTCATGGAGATTTATTTTCCAAGGTAAGTGTAATGGTTTACTTTCTCCCGTTCAGTCCTCAATTTCGATCTTTGTGTTCTTATTTCTGATGTGGGTGTTGCACATGATCTCTGTCTTGACAAAGTTCATGCGTAGGACGACTTTCTTGCACTTTGCATTTAGTTCATCTTGCGTTAGTTGAAGGTCTTGAAGGTTCTGTGGGAGAAGAGCAATATCATCAGCAAATCTAAGGTTGACCACGTATTTGCCGTCTTTTTTATCCCTTTATTCTCCCAGTATAATCTTCTGAAGGTAGGCTTTGATGATTTCGGGTGAGCAGATATTACCTTGTCTTACCCTTTTCTCGGGCAGAAAGGGCCCCATGTAGCCTGACCAAGAACTGCTATGACCGTGAATATGCTGTAACACTTCGATATATACTGGGTCTACACCTTGTAAAGGGATGGCCTCCATGACTTTGGGGATTTCCAAAGGTTTTTTTTAAAAGTCGATAAACGCTACAGCGAGTGGTACTTCATATTCTGCTGGTTTTCCTTTCAGATGATTGATTAAATGTAGGTGGTCCATTGCCGAGTAGTTTCTTTTTAAAACCAGCTTGCTCTCGTCGCTGGTTTTTCATCTGGTGCTTTTGTGATTTGGTTAGTGATGATTTCCGTGAAAAGTTTGTATGTGCAGTTGAGTAGGCTTATAGGTCTGAAGTTGTCGCGATATTTTGGGTTCATTTTCTATATAAAACATTTATTACAGTGTTCCAGTCTTCTGGGACTTTACTTTATTAAAGGCAAATTCTCTATAATCCCAATCCCTTCATTGTAATTAGCACTTAGGTGTCATTTATTACTTTCTTTCTGTTACTTGATTTTTATTCATCCCCCTTGCAAATCACATCTACCAAAAAATCTATCTATTATGTATCAATTGCAATTTCTGGTAACTAATTTTCCTCTGCTTGTAATCTATTCGCTGCAAAAAGAAAATGGCAATGGCAGTGAATATATAGATAGATAGATCGATGATGATGATTGCTTCATCCCGTTAGATTACATCCATCACATCACTTTCCACTACTTTGTTCCGCCAAACCCATGTGCTGTAAGACGACTAGCTGCTGCCATCAAAGGCCCAAAGCGCTTATAATGGAACTGAAGTCAGATTGCTTGCAGGATTGATAAAATCTTTCTGTGAAAAGGCGACCTTTGATATTTTATGTGCCCTTTCAGTCTGGGTTTGGTCTTACACACCTTGCCACATACAGCATGGGTTGTATTGCTTCAAAAAAGAGGTACAAGATTTTTATAGACAGTCTGCTTTAGTACATTCATGCATGGTTTAATTTGATTAAAATAGTCAACTTTTAAAGAAGATTACAGCCAAAGGCATCACATCCCGATTTTGTACATTCTCTGGAAGATTCACAGAAACTATTTCGTGCACAGTTCTGCTTGAATGCATTACTTCAAACATTCTGCATTCTCTCTTAACAGACCTATTCCATTCAAATTGATCCATTGCCAGTCTTTCAAAGATATCTGCACTCATTTCAGGATTCTTAAGATTATTTATCATGAGAATCCTGTACTCTTTCCTAAGCTCGTTGTAGGTGTTTCCCGGACTGCTATTCACTATAAAAATGTGTTTGAGGGTCGTTCATCACTCATCCGTGGAGTTAAGGTATGTAATTTGATTCTGAGTATGTACCCCAAGCACTCTTGGTTGAATCTGTTAGTCAGCTGAAGATGCTAAGTGTTGTTCATGTCTCAGATGATTACAAAAGTCATCAAAACCATATTTTATATATACTTACTTTAATTTGAATGATTATTCCAAGATCCAACCATATGAATGCTCTAGCAAATCATTTGTTATGGCAAAACCAACACATCGTTCTTAATCCAATCCATTTGTTTTTCCGAAAGAAAACCGTGTTGAACCGAAGAACACTCCAGTCATACGATTTTCATCTGGAAGTTATGTCTCGGAGTTCTGTGTCTATGTTAATCCGCTGAAATTCTCCAGTTACAAGCTCTGTTTCTGCATTTTAGTCCGACAGATTAACCACGATTCAGCAGATTTCTAACGTGTTGGCAGTAGACGTTTAACGTTATTTTGTATGTATTTTAGTGATAAAGCTTTAATCAATCCTGCATTTCGTGAACAACCGTTAGCTGCAGTAAACTAACCAGTATAAATCAGACCTACAATGTTTGATGAGTCTCTACCAGTATTTTCTCGAAAATCCATGGTGAGCTGTATTATCCTAAACAGGGTTCTTTAGACCAGTCCCCTTCCAAATAAGTATCAGTCCATAGAGACATTATAACTACATTTATATAAGAGTGTTGCCGACTGTGTGCAAATTTGTTACTGCATGCTTCCAACTGAACAAGTCTGCACACATCGTGCAAAGTTTCAGAGAAAAAGAAGATAAATGAAGTGGGTAGATAAGACACCTGTACGCCATTGGATTTTAATGGCATATGCTTGTGCAACATATCTAAATATCCAGCGACCACCACAGCAAAATGACTGGTAACTATTGCAACCACTTCTCCCCTAAGAAGGATATCAACAATTCAGCAGGGGTTTTATTTTAGAGTTTTCCAATTGGTTAAACTGTGCACTGAGGCACCAAGATGGCGTGTCTATGTCCCTGCACGTAATGGATTAGGATGAGGAGGAATTCACCCCAGAAACAAATGCAGATAATGGAACAGTAAACGGATAGCCACAACATTTTGGAAAAACCGACTAAAGCAAATAAACCACATAAACGAACATCGGGAAAAGGATAGCAAAACGTCAGATGCAACCATGAGGAATAATATATATATATATATATATATATATATATATATATATATATGGTGTTATCTACGGACCTGTTTCGTTGTATTACAACTCTTCAGTGTGGCTATAGACTATCCATTATCCAATTCGGTACGACAGGGTAAGATCGTAACCTTATCTTCAGACCTGGAGGCTGGTATCCTGCCTCTACGTCACGGAACTGAACGGTCAATGAGATTGAATTTAAGCGATATATTTGTTTATCGTACATATTCCTCATCCACGAGAGTGCTCCATTCCATGTTGGAAGAGCATTGCATAAGCCTCCAATAAACGAGTTACCTTACTTAGTGAGTGATCAACCCTGAGTGATGGAGCGTAATTTTATGTTATAATAACTATTTATATATCTATATGTGTGTGTGTGTGTGCTTATGTAGAAAACTTTACAGCTTTAAACAAGAAATTCTTTAAAAATACTTTATGAAAGCTTTTTTGTGTTGTTCCAGATTATTTTCGATGTTTTTTTTTATATATATACTATGGCACCATGTGTGAAATTTCTCTCGGTGGGATCCTATTTGGGGATCCAGAAAATAGTCATACCATCATGGCTCCCCTGCAGT
Source organism: Thysanoteuthis rhombus (assembly GCA_963457665.1). Classification (NCBI taxonomy): domain Eukaryota; kingdom Metazoa; phylum Mollusca; class Cephalopoda; order Oegopsida; family Thysanoteuthidae; genus Thysanoteuthis; species Thysanoteuthis major. The sequence goes on from OY735211.1 coordinate 17,883,845, forward strand.
GCTGATCGAGCACCACCTATGATTTCAAGATAGAGCTTATACGATAATATATGACTTTTTTTTCAAAGGGCATTGTAAAGTACATAGATGCCATTTTATACTACACATCATTGATTTTTTAAAAATTTCATGAAACTCAGTGCTTACCCACGTAGGTAACCCTAAAAACGTATTTAACGATGAGTGATCAGTGGATATAACAACAGGTGTGACTTGCTGTACAGAATATACACCAAAGTGAACCTCAAATACGTTTCTAATACCAGATTGTATACATCAATGATACAATCATCGAATATTAACAGGATATCATTCCATAGAGAGTTTCAAAAGTAATATAACGCATTTAAAATCATTTACCATGATTATATTTCCATTTTTTGATGATAAAATTGTCTACGTTGAGAAACAAATGCAACTAAATATAAAGAGGGATCGAACATCATGAGAATTAAGGGTTGGAGAGGTTATTTTGGCCTTTTCATTTCCGGTGCATTTTCAGCTAAATCGTAAGAAAAACGCTACGTTGAAGCTGTTGACCTATTAGTCGTTGGTTTGATTCTTCCAGTATTCACAGAATTTCTTAAGATTGATTATTATATTCACGCAGTCTAGGCCAAATGATATATTCATCGTGTAAAACAGGATATTTATTCAAATAGAAATTAAAATACAACGTATACATATTTATACACACACATATGAGAGTGGTTGTGATTGTGTGTGTTTACATACATAAACAAATTTTCTTTGTCAAAGCAGGAATAGAAAGATTTTTTATTTAATTTGTTTTATAAGGGTGTATGGCAGAAGAAAATGATTAGGCTTGAATAATATTGGAATTAACGAACCGATTCTTTCGTGTGTGCCATGCCGATTCTATAAGATTTTCAAATATTTAGATTTCCACCTTATTAATTTCAAAATATGAAAATCTATGGAACCAGGGTTTTCTTTTTTCCCATTTTAAAAAAGATACTTGAGATAGGTGGGGATGTTTGCGGGCGATGAGTGTGTAATACACAAAATACGCCAGCATATTAAAAAAAAATGGAAGCAGCAATGGAAAAGACTCCTTTAGATTGGTTGGAGACTATCACAGATGATTTTTCGAGATCGTGCAGGACCAAGCAATTTTTTTTTCCCAACGTGCACTTGAATTAATACAGAAATGCTGAAATACAATCAAGAATTTGAAAGAAAAAAAAGGACAAATTATATTGGAAATTCATGTTTTCCCATTTCCCACAGTTCCCAGTATTAAACCAGTTTATGTCGCTGTGTGTATTCCTTCTCTTCTGTCTATTTGATGAGGCTATCTAAAAAATATCAATGGCCATCATGAAGACCATACTATATTTAATTCGATTTTACGGCAACCTGGTGAGAGAAAACGTTGAAACTCGACAGAAAAGAGTGCAAAAGAGAAAAATTACTGACTCAATGGAAACGTCACGTGACCAACATCTTTTAGATGCATACCATATGAGGTATGATTGAAAAACAGGGGCTCAATGGGGAAGTTACTTCAGTCATAATTCTCGAAAATAAAGCAGGGATGCTGATATAAATTGGGCACTAATTAAACGTGAACTCGCACTGCCAATTGCCCTCCCATTAAAATCTCAGAGTAAGAGTAACAGTCGTTAGGAGTGAATATAAAAAATACGGCCAACTACCTCCATTGGTTTGGCTAGTGAACTTACATAGCCAGCCAGGCAGACCAACTTGAAGACTGAAAAAACTTATTTTGCTAGATCTGGTTATAGTTTTGTTTGACGGTTTCTTCATCAAACTAAATCGATGTACCTCAAAAGATACAGGAAATACTATATATATTCCATTCTATTTTCTGTCAGAATATTTATAATCCTCACAGTTTGAGTTAATAAAACTTACCAATGAAATCACAAACTACATGCCAATCACTGGGCATACATTGTTTGTTATACATGGTAATGTTTAGATGCATGTTCACTCTCTTTTGTTACACAATCATTTTGACTAGAATATCTTTCACCTAAATATATATGTTAGACTTTTTGGCTCCAAATGTTCTAAATAACATCATGTTTTAACCAGACTAATACGCAAACACGTGAGGTTAGATTCAACAGAAATATTTTGCTATTTCAGAAGCATTGTTTACTTAGCATTAACAAATACCTTTGATATTAAAAGAAACACCTATTTCTTTAGAAGCACATTTGTATACCGTTGCTTTTGTCCTCGGAAATCGATAATTATCGAAAGATAAAATAAGTCGTATCCGACGTTCAGGGAGAAAACAGAAAGACTGTGACAATCCATAGCTAGCATCAGATATTTACTGCCTGTACCAGTTTGTTCCGAGAGACTTAAATCTGATATGTTAGTCACACACACACACACAACAGAGTCTAACGTAAAAAGAGTATAAAAACAGCACATATCTTAGAATCTAATCTGATGTAGACATCCACCGACAACTTTTTAGGTCAGCTTTTCCTTACAAGTTCTGGAACACTTCGAAACGTATGAATACGATCAAATATCCACGTGTACAGTTGCCAAAATTCTGGGTTTGTTGTGTGGTTGGTGAATCGTATTTTTTTTTCTTTTCTCGACGATACGTTTAAGAAAGTTTGAATCTGTAGGCACCACGGTGCGTATGTTTTGTGCAAATCAGAAATCATATAAAGTATTCAACTGCTTTGCAGAATGTTACGCTTCTTTGATCTTCCAGTTGATAACTCACTTATGGCATACAAAGGCGGTTGTTTTGTGCAATGGGATTCGTCCTCAGCATAAAAATTTCCCGACGTGATGGACAACTCTGCAACTGACCACTTTTTGTCAACAGCCCACTGAAAATAATCTTGAAAGCAAAGCAACATTTATTTCCAAACATATAAAGCTAGAGCCTAGCCATTAAATTATTAACTTTTCAGTGGGATGAACAATAAATTTGAATATAAATAAGATATACAATAAATAATATAGAACTGTTACACATTTGACAAAGGCCTGTATTTTTTATTCAAAAGTAGACATAATAAAAAGGTCACAATTAGCCAGTAAAATACAGGCAAGAAAAAAGAAAAAAGAAAGAGAAAAATATTCCGATCCACGATGTGAAAATGAGTTGTTGCTACGACACTCTTCGATGATATGTATATACGGTATTAGAGAAAAGTGAGTACAGTTTCAGAGACTGACTTCCTATATACAACTTTTTAAATTGGACAGAAATGACCATTTATTTCCGGATTAGCATTCATATTCATATGCACGGGCTCAACGTACTGGTTGAGATAGTTGTTCTTAGCAGCATCTTTTGTTCAAATATCTGAATCCTCTATTCCGGGGCAAGCATATCATCTTGAAATTATGTTGTGGCATGATTTCATTTCTAAGCATTCTTCTCTTTTCATGCCACTAACTAAAATTGCCATATTTGAAAACGCATTCATTTGCACATATCTGTAAGTGTTTTTAGTTCTAAAATAACTGGATTGGCAACTGGTTATCCAAACTATATATATATATAATATATATATACATATATATATATATATATGTGTGTGTGTGTGTTTAATACAAGAATTCTTGTAAAATGCATTTACACTATTTGTGGGAGTTTCTATCGAGAGCAGCTACAAACTAGGAGGTAGATGAATGGTTTGATAGAAATTGACTGAATTGACGCCGTTAAGATATAATCTAAGAAAACGGATTGTTCATTAATTTATCATCGATTAGATTTATTTTGAAAGCTTACAAATGTACAAATTTACTTTAGGTACGGTGTTTTAGTTCCTAGAACTATTTTGCTTGCCTTGTCGTGGTGGATTACCATTTAGTCAATATCAAACTGAATGCAAGTCTCATAAGTATGTTACCATACCAAAGAGTAACTATGTTTCATTCCGTTTGTTAACATTAAATAAGTATCCAAAATAAATGATGGAATTTAAAACAATTTTAGTAACTTAGCAATTTTAGAAAATGCCTCGCTCAATCATAATTCACTTTATATGTGCACAGGAACAAATATACCTATAAATGGTGTGAAATCATTTTGCCTTGGAGTAGATATGTAACAGCAGGTGAAAGTCTTGAATTGATCAGTATTTTGATCTGATATAAGAATGATAACCCTGGAGAGAATTGAAACCACCTGGCCCAGAATTAAATCTCTAATGACAAAATCTAAATGACTCGAGTAAGATATGAATCGATGAGAAGACGTTTTACTATTCTGGAATTTGTCTTCAGGTAAAACTAATTGCGTTCAAAATGAAGCATTTTTTGTTTCGTTTTTTTTTTCTCTTACATCTAAAAACGTATAAAATCAATACATTCAAGGTGCATGGTCTACCATGTTTTAGTTTTCAGTTCTTTGGAAACCATTTGTCTGATCTTGTACTGTTATATTAAAGACTAAGCGAATGACACATTAAACTAAATTGAAGTCTTGTTCATATTTATGATACCCATGAATCGACTTTACTTTTCACTAATATATTGACAATCTATGTCTGAGATTCATATTTTTGCACACTATTGCCTTCAAAAAGGCAAAATACATAAGTTAAATATATCATTGACTGATTTAGATCGATAGATTTGGAGGGAGTTAGGGATAAATAAACAGGCTTTCATCGATACATACGAATGTGCATCGGATGATCTAGTTCGACAAATATATATATATATATATATGTGTGTGTGTGTGTGTGTGTGTGTGTGTGTGTGTGTGTGTGTGTGCGTGTGACTGTTTGTGAAATCTGGGATATCAGCAGACTTTGATAGATTTTAAAAACAAATTGAATCATTGAGGCAGAAATTCGTAAGTAAAGCAAATCAGAATGAAGCTTTTCAAGTACGGTACTCACACTTGAATCCTATCAGACAGGGGGGAAATGAACCATCAAAACCTGTAAAAACCGGATAAACCTCTCAGTAGTAACGCTATATGATACGAACAGAGAGGCTTATTTATGTTGACAAATGGACACAAAAACATGAAAGTCAAGACATCATGACGCCAAAGAAAAATCGTAGGTGGTCTCAGTTGTAAATTGTGTATTCTTGTCAACAGGAAATGACAGATATATCCTTTGATTGTTTCAATTTCCATGAATAAACGATTGTTATGACAATTTATTAAAAGAAACAGCATATTCTCTGTAGGATATGAAATATACCAGATCCACAATGTAGTAATTGATGGCACAACATGGTTAAACCTAAATCTATCTTGTAAAACTACAGCACCTTGGTGAGGTTTGTAAACCCAGAGATCTTTGGAAAATAATTGAGATAGTAGCGGTTGCTGGGGTGAAAATTAGTTTGTATTGATAATTTTATTCCTTGTTAAAAAAGGGTGAAAGTTGTTAGAAAATAATGAATTGAAGAATTAAGCTAAATTTCTTATTGTAAAAACGTATATGATGCAAGTAAGACATGAATTGTTGGGAATGCGTCTCACTATTCCATAATTTGACTTCAGCTAACACTCATTGCATTTAAAAATTTATTTATCATTTAAAATGATCGTTTTAGTTCCTTTGTTGTTAAAAACCATTTGCCTGATCCAGTAGTGCAGTATTAAAGATTTAAGTCTTGTTCATTTATACGTTACCTGGAAATGGTCTTCAATTTTTCATTGGCATTTGGAGAGTCTACATTGGAGATCTTGGTCAGTATTGCCTTCAAAAATAGAAGTTTACACGCTAGATAGATAGATAGATCGATAATTGACAATGAGAGTGATAAATGTAAGATAAAGATCACTGACAAGGCTTTGATCTATAAATATAGAGGAATATGAAGCGATAATCGTCGTGGATATATATATATATATATATATATATATATATATATAAATATATATATATATATATAGAGAGAGAGAGAGAGAGATAGAGAGAGAGAGTATGAAAAGCGAGACATTAGAAGACTGTTCAGGATTACCAAAACTTGTAAATAAGATAAAAAGTTTCTCAGGCTCAGTACCAACATTTGAATCCCATCAGATTGAATGAAAGAGAACCGTCAAATTATGTAAAAACCAGCTAATCTTTACAGTACTGACGCTATATAATACGAACAGGAATGCTTATATATATGGACCATGGATGTCAAGACATAAGAAAGTCAAAATATCATTACGCCAGACAAAAGTTGTGGAGGGGCTTTGTTGTGAAGTGTATTTTTGTCGAAAGGTAATAACCGATTGTTCCTTTGACTCTTCTCATTTCCATGGATTAACGATAAAGAATATTTGTTGCTGGATGTGAAATATACTAGATCAACGATGGATTAATTGACAGTGTAGGTTGGTTAAGCTTCAATCTATCCAGTAAAACATTACCGTAATAACGGTAGTAGTGCCTGAAATCTCTTGAAAATGATAATAGTGGTCGCTGGGGGGGGGGCAACCAGTATGTATCGATGATATTTTTAGTAATATATGGCTTGTTGAAGATAAAGTGAAAGCCCTAAGAAAATAATGGAATAAAACCTATATAAAACTTTTTTTTTCTGATTTGAATAAAACATTTTACTATCTTTCACTCTTTACTTTTTTTGCATTTTTTCATTTTCTTTTCTATCAACATTTTTTTCTACTATCGATAAATTAAGTTTTGAAGTTGGGCCTTCGGGCAAATCTCGTGATTTGGAAACTTCATTTACTCTTGGAAAGTTTCCAAATATTCTCTACAATTCTATATGTATGATTTGGTTTTCAGTTACAAAAAGAAAAGAAAAACTTTATTGGGCGATTATTTAAGTATTAGCTGTTTATGTTACCCGAGATATCACAAGTAGGATTTTTTAAAAACAAAAGTATCAAAATTTCCATTAGTTCTCATGATTAGATTCATAGTGACACGTTAGAATCCGGCATTATAACGAAAATAAAATACTTATCACAACTGTATAATATAGAAATTATATGAAATATACTGTATAAGCAAATACGTGAAAAAAAAGTCTATATGAAATTGTAATCATGTTATCCGTTCAACTAGAATTGAATACATAACAGCAGGTGCTAATTTTTAATTACACAATATTCCGATCCGATACAGGACAGATAGACCCGAAAAAATGTATTATCAGCTGGCTTTTAAAAAAAACTAATGACAAAATTGAAATTTACGCTGGCAGGATGTGAGAATATTTCTTATCATTCCGTGTTTGCCTTTAGGTATATCTCATCGCATTTCAAATAATTTTTTACACCCATTACAAATTACTTTTCTAGATACATAATCTTCAGTGATTGAATCCACATATCTGTAGAAACCCTTTGGCTAGTCTCTATAATTTATCAATGATCCAGCGCAAATTCGTAACTTCTTACCAGGATTACTGTTACCAGTATCATCATCATCAGTCTTCTAACGTCCGTCATTGGACATAGACAATCCCTATGATTTGCAAAACCTCTCTATCGTAGGCGTCGTAGAGACAGTACTTTCTGAATTTGTCTTGCTAGTTTCTTCATCTAATACTCTTCCAGCCTCAGTTGTACATGTGATCTCAGGGGATCCATGTTGTGGGTTGCAATGTCCATCAGTTGTCTGTCATTCTTGCAACCTGACCAGCCCATTGCCGTTTGAGTTTTTCGATGGATTCTATGATGTCCCTGTCTCTAGTCTTCTTCTAGATGTACTCTGCTGTCTTGTGGTCCCTCCATGTAAGGCCCAGCATAATTCTTTCACTTACAAGTTGTATGGTTCTCAATTTGCAGATCTGTCTCTTGGTTCAGTTCCATGTTTCAGCTCTATAAGAGACTATTGGGAGAATGCATTGGTTGTCTACTGTTCTTTTTAGGATTAATTGCGAAAAGGGCAATGAATTCTTGTCACCGGTATCATGCAGCCTAATTGATCTATATTAGACCAGTTTAATGATAATAGATGGAACATGTCATGGCGAGTAAGATGAAAGGTTTTGATTTGATCGTCATGTGGCGAAGATGGAGTTTTGATACGGTGTATCCACCATTATAAGTGCTCACCACGCAAGCAGATATCACGAATGGTATGAGACGACACAATAGCGTGTGCGTGAAAGAAATTCAAAGGAAATACAGTCCATACCCAGATAAATTAATGCAGAAGTTCATAGAATAGAAATAAATGCAAATGCAAATGTTAAAGACAAACATAGAAACGTTTGATAATAGATGAGGGTTGAGATTAGAAATGATACAAACATTAGTTAGCCAGAAAAGAACATGTGACATTTAATACGTAATAGCCGACATACTTCAGTTCTATAAAGAGATGCTTTCACTAAATCTACCGAAGGCAACATATCTCCCAGAAAGCCTCACAAGAAGAAATCAAGCAAGGAATCACTCTAGGTTGGTAATCTTACCTTTGTATGCAAATAGTTATCACACAAACGAGCTGCAGCAATAGAACTATTCGGCTGAAAATAGCAACATTGACTCCTAGTTATGTCTACGAAATCGTTTTTCGAATTACTCCTGAATAGGATATCAGAAAAGAGCTCAATTTGCAATGTAAGTCTTTGTTGAAATAATCCCTTGTTTATGCCCGCTCGCTTTTAGAAAAATCAGATGTTTTTTTAGTGATTACTGACCAACAATAGGTAAGAAAGTTGACTATCCATTGGTCACATCCTTTTTAATATTTTTCATTGATCACCCCTCACACAACATGCTGCCAAAATACGTTGGTCTCATGACATTTTCTATGCTATGGGTTTGTTTGTTTTTTCCTCAAGATTCCTACAATATATGTAACATATTAGTGGAAACTAAAGTTATTTCTCCGTCTCATAGTGATTTGCATCAATTGTTTAGTAATATTGGTCCCTGCAGGGTCAGAAAATTTAAAAAAGGGAAAAATAAACTGTAAAAAATATTTGGTAGATATGTTTTCGTATGAAACGGAAAATACATTTACAAACTTCTTATAGTACTTATAAAACCATGCATTATAAAGAATTGTATGTTTTGATATATACAAATATTTTATACTCTTGTAAGTTGAGACATCTTTCATATATATGTTGTAGTTATTCTACAGAAAGGAAGTGTGTAGACGTAGAAAAATGTAGTTCTATGCGTATGATTACCTTGTGAGAGTGCATGAAGTAAAAAAAAAACAAAAACTCGTGAGCTAACGGAGCATAAGAAAAACATTAGGAAAAAAGTGTGAGCAGGAGTTAAAATTCCGTTATTTACATTGTACGTGTCCATATTACGCAGACACTTATATATATATATATATATATATATATATATATATATATATATATATATATATATATATATATATATATATATATATATATATGAGAGAGAGAGAGAAATGCTAAAGTTAGAGTTACTGGAATCGATTAGTAAATCTAAGAATGCGTTTTATCGTTGTTGTTTAGCTCATGTGTGAACCTTCAGAATTGAATCATTTCGAAATGTTAGTTTTATTTACTCATTTTTATTTAACACCATTCGGAAGTTTGAAGCGACAAAACATTGATGTTATTAAATGAAAGCAGTGAATATGATATGTATGTGTAACAGCTACCACTGAGTACATTTTGCAGATAAATACGTCAGAATGTATCAATCATAAATTTCCACTAGCTAACGGACTTGTTTCTTGTTATTGGTTATATTATAAAAGTATGGTAGCACAACTGAACCAAAACTTCTAGAGAATGCTTTCGTGAGATATATTCTTCGATAGGCCAAATGTGATTATAAAGTGAGTTATATCATTTACAAACTTATTTGAGATGATTTTGCGTCATAAAACAGTAAATGTATTTCCCAACTTGGACAGCTAAAATTGAATATGCAAAGGAAATTAGGCTGATGCAGGAGTCGAACCTATTATCAATAGGGTAGCTGCTTCAAATTAACGATGTTTTTACGATTGAGCTTAATAGCCACCCCTAATGCAATGGTTGAAATACCTGTTTTTACACCTTAACTATTACGTTTAAAGGAACAGATGGGATATGAACAAACGAGGAATATTTGGGTTTCGAAACAGGTATTTTGGCCTCTGCATTTCTGGCGACTAAATAGGTCAATAATAAGAGTTTTGCTACGTTGGAGCAGCTACTCAATCCGTGTAATGACGGGAGATCATCTCAAATAAGTTTCTCGGTGATATAACGCATTCATTTTGTCGGATCGTGTTCATCCATTTCTCAATACATAATTGAAATGTGTGATGATTTCAAGATTTCCAAACGATTTGTATCCGTCTCTTCTTTATATACTATGTGCCTCACCAATCTGAAGACGCTGACCATTATCATTTTCAATCTAAAGTCATCTCAAATCGTACCTTATTTTGATCATTTTTCTATCCATACCGTTTCCGATTCATTTAGCCCGTCATTAAATCAGTCATTAAATCAAACTTGCATTGTTAAATGATAAATCTTCTTTGGTGTGACCATATCTATCAATGCTAACTCAGCCTCGTTAACTGTTCATATGAATGACTTCAACTTTTATGGCTCTATTCTTTTTTTCTATCTAATTCACTTAATATTTTGCTCTTTTTTTCCTCTCTCATTCCAATCGTAATTGTTGGTGTCTACTTGCGTTTTTTCCCCCTATCCATATGTTAATATACTTTCATCCTTATTCTGCTTCATTCATTTTGATCTCCAGACTTGTGAAGACAAACCCAGTAATTATTTTGGACAGAGGTTCTTGGCAGTATAACAGAAGATGCAAAAGAGAGAAAGGAAACCAATAGACTGAGAAAAGCGACAATTAGCAGTGAATAGAAGCAGGAAAGGCGGTCCGAGGGTTATTATGCGAGAGAAAGGGGGGAGAAAGGTTGCTTTGATCATAAACAATGCATCAATATTGATCTATGATTATCACACATCAAGAAGTGAATAATTTGAATGAAACCAGTAAATTATCTCTGGGTATGATAAAACCGTCCAAGTAGGCAGTTTTCAAGTCGAGCATATAAGAGGTCCGTCCGAAAAGTATCCAATTATTTTTGATAATATCAGGAACCGGTTGCTGGACCTTGATGTAACTCCGAAACCTACCAGTGGGAGCTTTACAACACATGAATGAAGAGGATGTGAGACACCACCATTTGAACTTGTTGAGTGATTAGGTGTCACATTTGCAATGATCAAGTAAGTCATTCCAAACGTTCTCTGATGATTTATTTTCAGTGAAACCACACATTGTCTACGTCTTTCAGCACTCGCTGCTACTCTGGACTTTCGGCTTTTCCTCAAGATATTTCAGACCATGGACGAGATTAAAGAGATAGTGAGATGCTGGATATTCCAGAAGAGGGATTAGCAGACAGTTTTGAAATAGTATAATTGACGCTTGGATAACTGAGCAATGTTGTGAATGGTGTACTTTGAAAGGCACATTGATGTTAATACATGTATTAGGCTATTTTTGTTACCATTTGGTGACTGAATTTATTTTGGACGAAACAGGTACTTCCCACCTCTCTCCTTTTTCAATTTTTTTTCTGTGTTTTCCTGCCTTTTCTAAAACCTGAGGTTCAGTTTATATTTGTAACAACGAATCATTTGCCGTTTAATTAGTTTTAACAGCTTTTTTTCGTCTTCCCTCTTACCACTTCCCCTTCGTCAACCTCTATATCCTCTCTCCAATATTACACCCAATTACTTTTATTTCAAATCTATTTCATCAAATTCAACAATTATAATTATTCTCGCCTTTTCCTTATTCTGAGCTATTTTCTGTTATTCGTTTATTAAAAATCCCTTTTCACACAATTTTATCTTTATTCACTCATGTTTCAACAGGATTATCTCTTCTTTTTTTTTTCAACATCGTTTCGTCCATTACGTCATTTTCATATTTTACAATCATTCATATTTTATTATCTTTAATGAAACATTTTCCTTGTTCGTCTTCTATAATTTCAATTTACTGACAAAGCAGGTTACTGGACAACCTGTTTGAATCTCAAGCAACCAAATGAAACGAAGTGCTCTGATGATTAGTCGAGATGAAAATAGTATCAAATCAAATTATTTTAATTCTTCCTCAATTTGTCATGGTGAAGTGGGAACGATAGTCACGTACTTCCCAACCCTCTGTGCTTTCTTTTCTCCTTTATTTCAAATTATGATCCTTTTCCGGCTTGCTAAGCCCATTGAATCTTCACCAGAGACATCTCAGCAGCACATCTCAGGAACATGTTACGTTTTCTGTCTGCCCCCACCCTCTTATGACAGTAAGTGATGTGTTGTACTTCTGAATTAAAAGGTGTCCGTTCAGTAAAATAGTTATCAGCTATAAATAGAACTATTTACCCATTGCCCAGGGGAAAGAGATGGATTCATGTTTTTCCCCACGGGAAATAAGTGGAAAGTGATTGCAAATTGTAACAATCAATTTTATTTTCTGTGCTGCAAACTGTTAACTCATCTCTCCTGCATCTCTGACGGGTGTATTTCGGTACAATATATATATATATATATATATATATATATACTCTGGAAGGTTTTACAGCTTTCAGTACTACAAAAAAATCTTCAGAAAATCCTTTCATTTCTTTTCAGTCACTTATTTCCCAATATATGTCATTGCAATATACTTGATTTTTTTTATGTTTTTACATTGTTTCACATATGCATTGTAAGCATGGTACATAAATTTTTTTTTTCTCTTAGGATCACCAGTTATTTGTTATGTGACTGTTTTGGGGATTTTGAAACCAAAAGAATTCTATTAACCTAGCCCAACGACAGAGTGGATAACACACAACATCCCTTTCTTACTATATACCTTAAACCATACACATAGCGCATTATGTGTATTGCATATCGATCATTTCTTTTGCAACTTTTTTTCCCAAAATGGGACTAATTTACATAGATTAACCAAAAATGTTTTAACGATGAAGGATCAGTAAGTGTAGAAACGTACATGACTCGATCTACACATCACTTCCATTGAATACTAATCCATGTGAATATTAATTCCATTGTGTCATTCTTAATTTTAGACTGCCTGCAAACAAACTTATAATTATCTTTATTGATACTAATAAATTTTGGGGTTGATTCTGTACCAACATATTCAACCGTATGATAATTTGACTATTTTTCCACTCGCTTTGAAGTTGATTCTTTCAGCATTGTATACCATCGAACCTCCATCGAATCATATATATATATATATATATATATATATATATATATATATATATATATATAGTGTCATCCAAAGACAGCTGTTTCGTTGTATTACAATCTTAAGTGTGGCTATAGACTTTCCATTATCTCATCCAGTATCGAAACTTTCACTTCAAACCTACTTCTGAGCTACGGAACTGGATAGTCAGTAAGGCTGAATTTAAGCGATATATTGATTTTTCGCATAAATTCCCCATCCACATAGTGCTCTATTCCTATGGGAGAGCATTGGATAAGCTTACAATGGATGAGTTACCTCACTTAAAGCGTGCTCAACCCTGAATATGAACAATAAAACCCCATGAGTTCGAAGTGTTGGACGTGTATTGAAATTCATACCGAACATTTTGCTATATTAAACGACATACGTATCAAAAATTGAACAGCGAAAAAAAGATACATTCATTGCAATAAATTATTGACTGCAAGTATACTTATATCGTTTCGACGGAATATAATAATGATAGTGTTGATGATGAAAGGTTGTCACACCGGAACAGTGGTTAAATAGATGGTTTTCCTGATTATCACTACTTTAGTTGGATAGATTCTCACCTGGCACTCCATAAATATTTTTTGGTTTTTTTTGCCAGATTAATCTGAGCTTAGTACAATAAAGTACGTTTGCCCCGAGACAATGGTTTTCAAGCTAGTCTCACAGACTATTACTTTAGTAAAAGGTTCGGTCTTCACTGCATTGTTCCCTTTTGTGGCCTATTCTCGTACTAAAAAAACTTTGAAAACAATGATAACGGTATTATTTTTCATTTCAATGGATCCCATCGTTCTCGACTGAATTTCAAAATTATTATTCTGCTAGTTTCTAAGTGGAGTCGTTAGCCTTTCAGATTACTTTCCATTCCTTTTATGGTGTTTCACATCAATAAAACCTGTTGATATTTTAATGTGTCAACTTGTTATTGAGATTCACTACACTCGTCCAATTTAGATGTTTTGCCAATTTGAAAAGTAGATAAAGATGGGTAGTCAACGTAATATTCTACATATAAACCGTTAGGTGTTGAAATTTGAACCCAGGGACTATTAAAGGTCAACAGAGACTATTTTTGTAATTTCTGGGCAATGTTCAGTTTTGTTGGCGAGAATTTTGCATCAACAATGTGGATATTAAGCAAATGAGCAGATTTTCTCACGGCAAAGGTGATCTTAAATCAATTTTCTGAGGTTTGGACAACAATTCATCGTATAAGAAACCGAAATTCGCTTTAGAGTTTATCTTTCCATGGCAAAGTTCACAGGCGATGCGATGTTGAGCTCGGGGTGCCACCAGAGCTCGTTTATTGGTCATTTCTAGTGGGTTTTCGTACTTTTTTGATACAACATTGCATCAAAGATACTGGAAAATGTATATTATGAAGGTTACGATCAATGTAACGTTGATTTCCAAGCTTTGGGCAACAGTGTTGCACTTATATATCTGAAATTTGGTATATTGGTACATATTTTCTTGATGAAGGTCAGAAGCAATGCGATGTTGACTTTAGAATTTATTCGAGATCAACTAAAGTCATTTTGGGTCACTTCGGGTCATTTTTAGCCAATATCTCAGGTTGTTTGCTGTAATTTCACACTTATGAAACTGAATTTTGGAGTAGAGGTAGATATTTTTACCGTTGTTGAGATATTTAGAAATGTGATTCCAACATTGGGGTCATCAAATCGCCTTATAACATTTGTTGCCATTCTTGGCGAATTTTCTATGAGTTTTATCGTAATATTGCATCTACGAAGTGGACTTTTTGCATGGGGATACTTCTTCACACCGCGAAAATTATGAGAAATGTGGCACTGATGTAGGAGATCACTAGAGGTCACTCGTGGTCAATTTTAGAAATTTTGAAAAAGCTGATAGACGATTTCCAAACATTGCCCTGCATTGATCGATTTCGGTACACAAGGGGAAGAAACGCATGTGGTGAATCGAAGAAACCGGTAGAACTAAAACACGACATAATTCTTTGTTTTAGGTGCGTTAGGATATTTCTTCTGTTACGGCAATTTTTTCATGCGTACATAATGTATATAATAGTCGTTTATTTTCATTGGTTATCCTTCGTAATAAGAAATATATCAAAGGAAATGTTTCTCCTATTTGGTTATTTCTCTCCCAAGCGGCTAAAAGGTTATCAATTACTTCAGCAAAATTGTTGACTTTGATTGCAGATGTGTATGTGCAATACTATCTCAATTGCCATCACACGTGTATTTCCGATGCTTGTCGTTCCATTCATCATCTTTCAAGAATAGCATCCTTGTCTTTGTTGTTACAGACAATACGTGCCCGCCACTGTTATATAGACAGCGGAATGAAAACATTATTAACTCGTTATTGAAGAAAAGGCTGTTTGAAATCATCGATACTGAATCCTAAAGAGACCTTAGAACGGCCGGCAACACAAAGGCTGAGCTAATGTGATTAAAACAAGCAAGATGAGGACACTAGTGCAAATATATTACTGCAATAAATCTTCATTTATGACTGCCATTCATTATTATATCCATACTTATAAAATCAACAATATTAACCATACAAAAAAAATCAATGTTCTTTTTATCAAATATTTGTATAATGTTTAGTCAGTTTTTGTTTTTTTTTGTGTGTGTGTTTCTCCAGCGATTTTTTTGTTCATTTACGTTTTACAACAGTATTCCAAAAATCAATTTCAGTAACTTCTTCGACTAACCTTATTACTAATTCTGAAAGATTTTAATATTCTATCCGCTATTTTCCTTTCTTTCCAAGACTATAATAAACTTTATGAATATGAATTTCTCTGTACCAAGTGCCAAATTGTTTTTTTCCGGTTCGTCTCTCCAACAAGACACATAGGTTATCTCATCTCCCAATCAGATGATTTTTCTTCTCTGTTTTTTCATACTAATGTTGTTTTTCGTTTTTCTTCTCTTTTTTACTTTTGCTTTATGATACCTTTTTCATATTCATTCGGAATCATTTAACTTTTCTGGACTGTTTCCATCTCTAGGCAAGAAGATGATATGATAAAAAATATAACAGTTACTTCGAAAATATATGGTAGGCTGATTTTTATTGCAAAATTGTTTTGTGGCGTGAAAAATGAACTTTCATATAAAAATAGCCAACAACTCCGAACAAATGGTAGAACTTCTTTTATCAGGATTTATTCATTAGACTATAGAACAAATATCATTGTGGGGAAGAAGGTATCAAAATTATTTTCACAGACGATAATTATCTTGGCAAGTTCAATCCGGGTTGGGTAACCAATTCCTTAGAGATTGTGCTGTAAAAAGTTAGGTGAAGATAATTAGCATTTTGGTCGAATTAAACTGACAATCTATTTTTTTTTTTTGTTTGTTTAACACAACGTTTGAACTATGGTTTTTACCGAGTCAAAAGTCTATCTTATTCCAGAAAGTTGATTCGAAGAAGCATTTTGAGTACATTTGAAATAACTCCCATGTTTAAAGGGTTCCTTGCATAAAATCAGAAATATGTCCACATTGTAATCTTGAAGTAATTATCAGAATTCTATGTTATGATGGAGTTCAATTTGGTGAATATTCTAAAAATGAGTCAAAGCTTCTCTCAAATAACACCAATAATTTAAGATTATTAAATTTGGGTCAGATCTGTTTAAAAGATAGCTTACATTTTCTGGAATTGATGTTTTTCATCGACTCGTATTGTATTCTCATATAAATATATTATCTAATACAAAGAAACACAGTTTTGAAAGCACCGAGTCTCGATTGATAAAGTCTTGAAATTCATAAGCAATATGAACAAGATGTCAAGTCAGTCATGTGTAAGGTTTCACAGAACTTCTGAAAACTTTTTAAAAACTGTAGAATTCTCTCGAACTCCACTTGGAGACTACTGGACTGAACAAGAATGCATCTACCTCCCACGAATATCATGTTCATTACTATTGCTGTGCATCCTTAGAACTGTCTTCCTTACACTGCCAATACGTCTACCCATAGAGTCCGACCCATGTGCTGAACTCCCAGGACATTTGGAAAATTCTTTTGCAGTCTGAAAATATTTTAAGGAACAGCTGGTACAAAATGTGGATGTTTTAGCGTAAACTATCATCACAAATTAATCCCTGCCACCAACTAGAAACTAATTCAGGGAGTGGATTTGAAAGCAAATAAGATTTCTGTTGACATGATGGGTGAATATACAATCATCCGGCCTTTTAGCATCATTGATACAGTCTGTATACATGGTACATACATACATGCGTGTGTGTGTATGTGTGTGTGTGTGTGAATGGTTAAAAAAAGGAATTAATATTTTCTAAAACCTTTGCTCACTCTCCGGCTTTTAGATGTTCGAGTAAGTTCCTCTTAGTCCATTAGAAGATCTTGTTTAATAGGGAGAGAGTGTTGCACCAACTTCCGATCTTCCAAGGGTTGATGCCTTCCCCTGTATTTAATCCTTCATTTGGAAGACTTCTTCTCGATAAAACTTCGACTGAGAACACAGGAATCGATCTCACCTCGGTTAACAAGCCTATATGGGAAGTGGGAACATTGTTTGATACAGGAATACTCATTCAAAGCATATTTGATATTCAAAACCACAAGTCGATGAGAGAAAATCTTAGATAAAACTGATCAAAATTTTTCTCATCGCATTAAAAAATAAGGGATTCACCGGACGGTAGAATACCATTATCATTTAATGAACTCATAGCATAGTTGTGGCACAGTGGCCGCGTGAAATGCAATGCAAGCTGCTACATGCATTCAAAGAACTTCTGCTGTTCAATCAAATCGACATAGGTCAATGAATGATTAACATTTATACAAAATGATTTAGCCTCATGGAGGAGTGCTATATAATAAGACAGCTCAACCAATTAGTAACGCGTTCTGTGATAAAAATGTATAATTTTGTACATGTATAGCCGACGGCATAGCAAAAAAAATTGCCAGTATGAATTTTCAACATGTCTCTCATGACAGACATTTTAAGAATGGCTGCCAGCGACAACGGTTTTTGGATAAATTCTATTATCAGAGAGGGATGTAATATGATGTTGAGAACATAATTAGTTGAATTTATTTACAGAATATAGTAATTGGGAATTGCTACTTGGATAATACATTCAAGTAATCGAAAATACAATATGGCGTCCATGGTGGGTATGGTAATCGTTGTTGCAATAAAGTTGTGCACCCCAATGTAACGTAGATGAATTGGGGGAGATATCATACATTTTGATGGTGCAATATCCGAATTTTGGACAACAATCGCCCAAGAGCTACCTTTTGTCACACAATTGAAGACATGAAATATGTGATTTTGATAATTTCCCCAAGCTAAGGTCTACATTAGGGAAAGTTAATCCATTGTAACTGAGACCAATGAAGTCTTTCCCCGTGCCAAACAAGGCTTGATCTAGGCAGTGTCACAGACTGTCAGTTTCAGGAGCTTTGTTAAGCGGGGGCTAAGGACTTATGGACTGTATATGTAGAGCTGACGCATGTCCTTTAAAAAAAAAATGTCTTCCCTTGATGGCATATCACAGGCCACGATCAAAAAGTTTATTATCCTGCTTTATACCCAAACCAGCACAAACACAGAAAACGATAAAGGGAGTTGGGCTGGGGGTGACGAAATATGAACTCAATACCTCCAACAGAAGATGGCGTAGAGGAAAATGATAGGTGAGCAATGTACTCAAAAGGTCATATGTGGGGTCAGATGCTAGTGCCAATACTAGAACGATTATCATCGATGTTTTAGTGGGGCTATCAACATGTCTTGACATGCCTATCAGATGAGGTTATTAACTTGTCTCATGCATCTTTGAAAAGAGTGCAAATTCAAGGAAAATATTCCCCCCAAAAAACCCTAGCTTTTGACAGGATCACATTGCTGTAAATCGTGATATTTCTATATCACAATTTCATGACTCGAAATAAGCAATAAATGATGCTTTCTGAAGCTTTTGAATTATTTCTAAGGTCCAAATGCGTAATATGTATGCTTTGTCATGGAAATCATCCGTATTAGACTAGTGTATGCAACTTTATTGCGATGACGTATTTCAAGCAAACCAAGGACGCCGGCTTGAATTTCAACCAAACGGCCAATTTGAATAGTTATGTATGGTGACTTAACTCAACAAATTTTGTCCTCAATATCATATTATATTCGTATATAATAGAAAAATATGTCTGAAATTAGTTGTCACGGGCAACTATTTTTTAAAATGTCTACCATTGGTGACATATAAAAAATAGATGGCTCATCATTCAATTCACTAAAAACCTGTTAGCAATAAATGTACCAAATTATATGATTTTATCTCAAAATGCAAAATTGGCTTAAAAAATTTTGGCCAAGCAGTCAATTAATCTTATCAAAAATTGATGTGTAGTGTTTTAATATTTATGAGCGCAACTGCATACATATATATATATGAATATATATATATATATATATATATATATGTATATATATATATATATATATATATATATATATATATATATATATATATATATATATATATATATATATGTGGATAGTTTTTATGAGGTTTAGCTCATCCATGTTTTTGGTTATCACCTTCTATTATTCCAAACAAAACTGACACATTGTTTCAGGATATAAATCTATACAATTCGTAAAAGATATTTCTCTTATTCAGTATGACTTCTTACTTTTATTGCAATCTCAGGACAGTTTCCTATTTATAAGTTTCAAGTTAAAAATGTATTAGTTCGTATGTAATTTATCTTTGTATTTTACTGACAGGTTTCACCGATCTGTCCACTAATTCAAAACTGTTCATACGTTTTACCTGCATGATTATGTCTCTGAAAAGAGTCAAACACAACAAATTAGTTTTGTTCAATCTATGTGGGACTTCGGCATTATAAGAGAATGACAAAACCGGAAATTTGGTTTTAAGCTGCTTTGAAATCCCGATTTGTTTCATCTGTGTTTGTCAATTGTTAATATCCCAGATCTCTTTTTGAGCCTCGCGAGATAATGCAACAAAATTAATAGCTGCCGAGATGTTATCATAGGGAAATACCTCAGAGAGTCAGGGTTATGAGGTAATTTTGAATAGTTCAGCGTTAGCCATTCTAGAATGATTTCAGCATTAAATGTGATTATCTCTTTGCTTTTTTTCTGACGTTGTTGAGTTGAACATGTTGCAAGGAATGATTAGTTCGAAATGGAATTTAATCAGAACTACAGAATTGTTTTCAACGGAAAGAAAATACCCCATCATAAATATTTGTAGGTACATTAAATATGAATGCGTCACACACTCTCGTGCATGCATACACACACACTATATACATATACATATATATATGTGTGTGTGTGTGTGTATGTGTATTTGCTTGGCTATGAATGTCGAAATATATTAAATAACCCATCTTAACTGTAAAGAAATTCACTTTACTTCATTTTAGTATAATTTATACCATTAACAAAGCAGAAAATGTCTAACAATTAGAACTGAATAGACAAAGGGAGTAGTGTTTAAGTTATCAATATTCCCGTACTCACATCTCTAACACATCGGAAAAAAAATATTTTTTATTTTTATTTATTTTCTTTTTTCGTAACACAAGTCACTCACTCCCTGATATCAGTTAATGGAATCTATGTAAATTTTTTTAGCATTCTCTATATCTTAAACATACATAAATGAAATGGTAATATACGCAAATTTTCTAGTGTTGTAATCATCACTTGTATACCATATAACAGTTCTGGCTTTTTAAAAACAAAATCATCATAATAACATGGCATCCCAGCAGTCTGGATCAAACACCACTTCTCTTTCTGCTATGATTTTGAAATATACCCCATGTCATTCAATTAGTTTTGTTTTTTTATAGTGTATCATCAATATATAATTTATATGATTATTATTTTTTATGTCATTTCATGACACAGGACTTATTCACAAAGCTTATCCCATAAACGTATTCGTTGATGACAACGGATGTGAATCGTTGTTCGTATCACTTATATTGAGTGTTAACCTGTGTGAATATCAGATCTGTTTTGTCAGTTTCTCATTCAGACTGCTCACTAACCAACTTGTAATATCTCTAAAAATACTAATTACACAGAAAAATTCCTCTAGTTGATTTTGTAACTACATATCCAACCGAAAATTTTTTACAGGACTTCTATTAACCATAAAGATAATTTTCCCACGTTGTACACCATCTTGCTTTTATTATTTCGTATTTTTTTCCTTTAAACTATCTGTTCAATTATCTTTAGATACATAGACCCCTTTTTTGCCGATAGTAACATTTCAATAGGAATTTCATTATTATACTAAATTTGTTAATTGGCATTCCCTGTTCGACTTACTGCCCTGTCAAACTACTTATCGGTCGTATATATATATATATATATATATATATATATATATATATATATATATATATATATATATATATATATATATATATATATATATACATATATATATATATATATATATATAATATTTTGAAGGCTTTTTTGAAAATTTCCCTTAGAGAAATATCAAAATACAAAAATTTATTCACACCACTTTAAAAAAGCTGTCTTTCAGAAAAAAGTAACATCATATATATATATATATATATATATATATATATATATATATATATATATATATATATATATATATATATGTTTGCTGGTGTGAATATATATTTGAACACGCAGCTATCACCGTATCCCGTAGATTAACATTCTCTCTGTTTGGTAAAAGTGCCATCTGTAGTGATATTATTGGAAGTAGACTTGAAGGCACCAGTTTCTCTTTGATTTTACACCAAATACTCATTAATGAAACGCTTATGTTACTCAAAGTAAATTACCAAAAAAGACTTTTCAGATTCGTGGAGCCGTTATGTAATGAAACAAACAAAAGTGAATAAGATTTTTTTTCCGTTTGGGCCATACTGGTTTTGAATGCATAAGACAGCTGATTGATGAATTCAGCGCAGTGAATAATTTTACATGAATGTTCGTCATGGCCTCACGTTAACATAAGGAAGAAAGATCACCATTGACAATTGAGAAATGAAGAATGGCTTACTTGAGTGTGTGCGTCTCTTAGCATAAATATATAGATAAACGTATAAGTTCGCATATAATGAAATTTGAGTTTTTTTTTTATCATATCTCAAGCTCTACTGGAACTTTATATTGGATGATTAAAGTATTGAGCCCTTTAGGAAAAATCCATCACATATTGGGTATGGCATTATTGATTTGTACTTTTATTTGCCTTTCAATGCATTCAATTTGCTCGAGCTTATTGCAATATGAGTAAAAGAAAGGTCTGTTTTATATGTATATACATATATAAAGAGAGGGAGAGAGAGAGGGTGACAGAGAGAAACAGGCAGACAGACAGATAGACTGACACAGACACAGAGAGATTGACAGAGAGATACAGACAAAAATAGAAAGAAAGAGGGAGGAGAAATTATAATATTGATGGAAGGAAGATTGCGTTCAACGTGAATATCAACTCTATAGGTTGGTGGTCTTCTAGAAAATGCCAAATTCTCTCGGGTTTCGTTGTTTAACTAGTATTGTAAATATTATATTGAGAGTTGGTTTACCTGCAGTTCGAGATTATGTTACATGGCTAGAATGACACGAGGAACAAGTCACGTCTGTTGTCATACTTATTGATCTTTCATCATTAAATACCTTTTTGGGGAAGGCTTAACCTACGTAAGTAAGGCCCGCGTTTCAAAAATTTTAAATGATGCACAGTATAAAATGACATCAATATACAATGCATTATGATAATGCCCAATAAAAATAACAAGCTGCATGGTGTATGGTTCGATCCTAAAAAAATAGAGATGGGCTATATATCAAATAATAATTTTACATGAAATGTAGTTTGATCAACCCTGATGAAGAGCTATCTTGATATAACTGTTTTGTTTTTAATCCACGTAACTCTTACATGGTGCACAACAGATGAACCAAACAAGAAAAATTCACACAGGATCGGATAAAATGTAAAACATGAAAAAAAATTGGAGAAAAAAAAACAGGGATTGGGAAATGATTGGCTGAAATGTCAAATCTTTGGTAAAAAAATTTCTTAATATACTTAGCAATTAAAGTTGTAAGCATCTTCAATCCTGTTTCCTCTCTCGCTCTCTCTCTCTCTCTCATATATATATATATATATATATATATATATATATATATATATATATATATATATATATAATGTGTACTTTAGAGAGTGAGACTCGGGAGTGAAGTTTTTGGTGGTAAGGTTTATTAATCCTTATATGTCAATAGTCCATACATGTTTCGGGATTTCTCCCATCATCAGTGGTTTGCGTTGTGTGAGTGGGAATTAAAATGTACCATGTGGAACCAGAGTCCACTGCCAGGGGCTATGCATTGTGGGTAGGTTTTGTTGTCAGGGCTACTAGAGGCCTCATGCTGAGTGTAAGAAATACCAGCAGGTATTGGGATTTTGGTAAAGCAGCAGCAGTTGGTCTTGGGGAGGGCTGAGTGTGTCAAGGTAGGGGGTAGTGTTGTGGAGGTGGATTTTTTGGTATGTTTGGGATAGTGTAGGAGGGGTGGTGGGGTCAAGGAGCTACATAGGTATCAACCTTAAAAGTTACTGAAAATATATATATATATATATATATATATATATATATATATATATATATATATATATGTATATATATATATTTCAAGCGGACCTTTTTTTTTTACTTAGATTGCAATAGCCTCCAGTGAAAAGGATTTATTGTAACGAAAATAAAATTGAAATTTCTGTATGGAAAAGAAGCTCCCTTTGGATGGCTTGTTTAAATCTGGAACACTCCTCAAGTTTATTATATCATCTTCAACGCATTACCAAAAATTACATAAACTTTACTGGCCAGCGGAAGAGTTACTACACTCTTTTAGGGCAATTTTTATCACATCATTGTCGGCACGGATATGATTATTATATTTTTAATCTATCTCTAAAAATATAAAATTTTGAACGGGACTGAAGAATGAATTTGAGTAAAAAGTATAATAACAGGAATAAGATGACCACCTGATTGAATAAGCGAATAAGTTAGCCTCAATGATGCATTGTTATATGGGGGACGCTGGGAAGCAAGAACAATAGGAAAAATTGACGACGCCAGTGACTTGTTTACCACTTGTTCTGTTACTTAGTTTTTCTGAGTCTCAATTGTTTACAATTAGAGTGTACTGAGTAGCTAAGATTACAATGTACTGATTAAACTCATGGTTTCTGTTACCTCCGATTCCAAGAAACAGTTCGGACAAAGTAGCTCAAAAGGATTAGGCACATGAACCCATTGCGTGTGTGATCAGTTTGAAACATGAAAACAAACAGAATCATTTGAGAACGAACTGAAAAATCATACGAATCAGAGAACAATGCAAAATATGAGTCTAAAAGCTAGAAAAAGATCAAAGTACATCCAATGACAGTCCAGAGTGAAAGATATCATGAAAGTAATTAGGCAGCAGATCTGGTTAAAAAACGTGTCTTTGGCATCATAGAAGTGGGTGATCAATTAAATACTTGGAAGAAAAGGGTATCGACAAATTTTTTCACCTTGTTGTGATCACAAAAATCTTGCCAAAACTCATGAAAATGTTGAACTAAATGTACTTGGGGTGGGGAGATATTTAGAAAAAAACTGATGAGAAAAAAACATTTGTCCTAGACATAACAATAAATAAATGTTCAGCCGTATAGCTCCATTGCTGCAGTGTGTACGTACTATACATAGAAAGCCAGAAAGCAAGCTAACCAGCTGGTCCTCCCGAGTTGAACTAAAAAGACCTATGTCGATAGTTTTGATTGCATTTTCCCTGGCACTTTCAATCGACGATTTCTAACATATATGGAGATAGGTTAAACATATATGCTTAGCAGGGTTGATAAATCCAAAAGGAAGGTATCGTCTCCGCACTTTCTAGCGTTATTGGTAAGATTTAAAACACTAAAAGACCTAGTTAGTATCCTTTGCCAAATTTAGCTGAGCCCACAAAACGGCAATAAGAATCGTGCGAAGTCTGAGACAGAAAATTATGAATTAATCATTTGACTACACCATCTCTCTCATATCCACCGTTAGTCTTTGTGTATTCCGTCATTTCTTTTGCAGTATTTACAAAATGAATTCCCTAATTCTATTTGCTTCTTCTTAATAAAAACCAACAATACAAAAAAAAAAAGGGATACCAAGAAACTGTAAAAATATTTCTTAATTTAAATTGAAGAGTCTGCCACAAAATCTACGGATACGTTCCTCGTTTTTTTCTTCTTTTAAATGCTATTATGCGATATGTCTCTTTACTCATCTCAACTAATTGCATTAAGTAGACGCACACCTGCAGACATGTTATGTTAAGGAAATAGTTTTTCATTGTATCAATATTTAAAGTGCATATCATTAACTGAATTTGATGTACAGTAACTGTTAAGCATACTCCATTGTTTAGATGCACGGCAACTTAGTTATGAAATATACTCTAATTGCAAGCAAATGCCTATAAATCAAAACATTTAAAAGCTAATATAGAACTGCATACGTGTACGTACATATTAATGTATTTATCTAATTTATTATCTTTTTCATTTCCTCTCAATACACACACATGCATATATATATATATATATATATATATATATATATATATATATATATGTGTGTGTGTGTGTGTATTCAATCTCTTGAAACATATACAGCAATGTACAAAAACATTCACAATGATTAGTTTAGTCAGACACCGTGCCAAATAAGGGGGATAATGAATAGAAAGATCGTGATTCGCCGATCCCTTAAGTGGGAAGGATATGCACTTTAAACGTTGATACGATTGAGGGGGTATGCACTTTAAAAAGATGATACGATTAAAAAAGGATTTCCTTGCCATTACGTCGATGGGGGCTTCAGTTTTTTTAAGTGAATCTGCAAAAGAATATGCAGATGTGTGGTTACCTAATGTAATTAGTCAAGATGAAGAAAAAGACTTTCAACAAAGTATAATGGCTCTTTTCAAATCGTGGAAAGTCTCTATATGTTCTGTATCAGTCTTCTCAAATTAAAAAAATCTTTTTTTCAGTTTCTTAATATTTCTCTTTCAGTTCGCAGGCTGTTATTCAATAGAGGCAAAATAGAATAAAAGAATCCTTTTCCGAAAACAAAGTGAAAAAAAGATATGAGGATACTAGAACAAAAGATGTGTGAAAAATAAAGTAAATATTAAATTAGCTTCAGAATCAAAAATAATTCAT